>SRMA01026711.1:218535-273192 GCA_007224835.1 Danionella cerebrum | reverse complement strand
CAGAGATGGAAGTAGCAGAGATGAGGATGTTGAGGTTCAGTTTAGGAGTGACGAGGATGGACAAGATTAGGAACAAGCACATCAGAGGGACAGCTCAGGTTGGTTGTTTTGGAGACAAAGTCAGAGAGAGGCCAGATTGAGATGGTTTGGACATGTGCAGAGGAGGGATAGTGGTTATATTGGTAGAAGGATGTTGGAGATGGAGATGCCAGGCAAGAGGTCAAGAGGAAGACCAAAGACGAGATATATGGATGTGCTGAAAGAGGACATGAAGTTAGATGGTGCAAGAGTAGAGGATACTGAGGACAGAGTTAGGTGGAAACTGATGATTTGTTGTGGGAACAGCCGAAAGGAGAAGAAGAAGGAGAAGAAGAAGAAGAAGAAGAAGATAACTATCCCCTGTTGTGTTGCCATGACAAGAGACTGTCTTCCTCATCCTCATCTTGGTAGCATAGTTTGGCTGTTTCTCACCCACTTTTAAGCCTCCTAAATAGCTTTTCCTGTTTCAGTTCAGGACTCTGCTACAATCGACGTGTGACATTGATTTGGAATCCTTTAAGAACCAGTACATCCTACAATATCTAAAAGAATGGATTCTGGGTTGAAGGCAATGCTTGTAACAATAAATATTAATTTGATTTCGATGTTTTCCCTATGTTCACTCAGTTTGCATTTAGTAATGTATATAAGTAAACACTTATTATTTTTAAAAGCATTCTTCGATTACAGCATTTTTCACACCTGTCTAAAAATTTTGCATGGTACTATATTATGCTGTTGGCTGGCGCTAGCTAACAGTAGCTAGAAACCTTAGCATGATTTTTAATCAAACATGGACTAATTGACTAAAGTGATTCAGAGTTTCTTTCAAGTGGACTGGGTCCAACTGCCAATCGAAGTTGATTCGGGTTGTGTAAAAGAAGAGTTTAGAAAATGAATCGCTAATTGAATCATTTGAGTCGTTGTGAATATCATGTAGTAATAAATACAGTATCTAAGCACACTGTTTTAGGCTTTGCACCCAAGTCTATCTTTGGCTAAAGATAAATTTCATTTATGTAGATAAAAGGGTCTTTTTACATTTTAAAACTTTAGTTAACTAAAATTTTGGGGATATTTATTTATTAGACTAAACTAATTTGTTATTTTTGCCCAAATACTACGATCGGTGTAATCTGTGTCATTCTGCATATTCATAATGTTTTTGGTGGAATTTTTTTTTCGATGAATTAATACATGGTTTCCCCAAGATATGAACCCTCAACGTCAAAGAACCAGAAAGAACTCTGGTGTCGCTGAAGATTGGAGTCTCATTAAACTTGATAAACAGCTTCCCAGAGTCACTTAAAACATCAGCAAATAAACAAACAAGCAAACAAAAAAGCCAATTACCCAAATAACCAGTTCACCTCACACTGCTTGATGCACCTGACTAATTTCCATATTCATGAGAACAGACTGAACATCACAAACACATAAATATGTTCATTATCCCAGGCTTCCCACAGATTCAATACTGAAGCGGGAATTATGTAAAAGATGGAGTAGAACTAGACCAGATGATACGCTGCTTTTGAATGAAACCTCACATGCACACTCCGACAGCATCATCGTGAGAGAGTGCACGATTTAGCTTCTGTGTGACTGGTAAATAATTCACCACCTGACGCCATGGGAAATGACACCTACTGGACACTGTCTTCCAATTACCCTCTCAGTGGGACACGCAACATTGATTTGTGAAGACGCTGGGTGTTAGTGCAGACAGGTGATATATATATATATATATATATATATATATATATATATACACACACAACAGGAATAAATTCATGAAGAGCAGTTTTGATTACTGTAATGTGTCTGAATTCCAAAAACTGTAAAATAAGTTGTTTGTTGTGTAAGAGAAGGCCTCTACACTCCAATCCAGATGGATTCTTAGCAGGGTGCTCTTCGTCTGAGTCAAGGAAATATTGACGCAATGATACTCTCTGCCTGAAGATGGCATTTGCTGTACAACAGATGCCCTCACATGGAGAAACGTGAAAGAAGAAGACGATGACAGAGAAAAATCACGGATGTTGAGCAGTTTATACTGTTGGTGGCTGATTACATTGAGATGTTTGACGAAAATGTGGAGAAAATATTTGTGGAGCACCATTTCTGTACGGTTTCCTGTGAGACCCTTAAAGTGATTTGGTATTTGCCTGTAGTGGTCATCGATATTTGAAAACTCCAAGAGAAAGTCATTTAATATGCGCTCAACCATATTGTCTTTAGATCACGTACATAGCAGTTCCAAACCAAGAACGTAAAGCTTCTTTGTCCTGCTTCGTTGTCACTCTCTGGCCCTATTCCCTGGGTCTTTCAAAACAGAGGTGTGAACGCAGCCACCTGAGTCTGTGAACGGGCCCTAACCCACATCGACCCAAATTTCCGTTGCAATGTTTTGTGCACCGACAGCATGTATTTTGAATTCTCCTTTCTTTTTGTCTTCTTCTTGCTTCTTCCCCATTTGGCGGGGTGAGCATGGTACCAGAGCGCTACCGCCATCTTCAGGCAGGGAGCATCATTGAATTATTGTTTCCTTGACCCAATGCTGAGAAGTCATAAGGAGATTCGTGCGAATCCCAAATTGGGTCAAAGTGAACAGGCCTTTATTGTGGCTCTTTAGTTTGTTTCTTAAACACTTTTCGGGAGAAGGCAATCGGGACGTCAACATCCGCATTAATTATCCTATTGACCCTCATCTTTGTAAGTCGGTCCAATCCTTCTCCAATAGAGCCAGTCTAAACCTGCATTGTCCCGCCTGCATCTCTTCTCCACATAGGAATTCACTTTGAAACATCCGAGAAGACAGCTTGCCTGAAATTTGTTCACGCCACACTTGCTCTCAAAAGATACAGGTCCAGATACAAACTCTTGAAAACTTTAATAGATTCTAAATGAAGATAGAATTTATAGTCAAATCATTGCTCAGCAAACCTTTACCATAAATGGCGTTTATACAATGAAGTTCAGGAGGAGCTCAGATGACTAGCCAATCAACTATTCCCGCTTACAATTATGATTCAGGACTTTCCATCATATAGAAGTGCATTTCTGCCGGAGAAACGCCAGTGTTTGATCAAACTTCCCCAGCCTTCTCCCCTTCACCACACCATACAGCATTTTTTTCCACCTGTTTAAAAATTCTTCAGCCAGAAACCATTTCCAAAATGCAGGAAGTTGAAATTGGGAACTAGATCAAATGAACCTTTTCTCCCCCATACAACAGATATTTAAATCCTTGTAACTTTTAGCATATGCAAATCCCAGATCCTATATGCAAGTCTCATCACGTTAACTTATTAGAATACCCCCTCTTAAGTGGGGGGAGGGAGGTGGATCGGTTTCCCGGGTCCGGATCACTGCCTCTTAGACTTGTTACTCGGACCAGTAATCTGGTACGCTTGCCTCGACTTGCGTGAAATGTGTTCTGGGCTGATGGAGAGAGTACATTTGACCAGATCAGGTTTTGGGATAGATCAGTTTGGTAGACTTTAGCATTTAGTTACAAGAGTAAGCAGGAGAACTTTATATTCCTAGTCCAGTACAGCCCACACCAAACCATCCCTTCACTGGAGCCCTGAACTTGCCATGAGCCCATTCCCTGATTGGCTTGAGCCCCCTTCCATGAGAATTAGTGCACAGCACAGTGGAACTGTTTAACTATGTAAATTACATCACCTAAATAAGCTTGAAAATGGTGTTTTCTCTCAGTGCCTTTTTGCCAACCCCTGGCACTCACTAAATGCCTACAGTGTAAAAGGCAATGTCCTGTCAAATCAAAAGCAAGAAAAAAAACGCATTGTCATCGGTCTTCAAATTGTAAGAAACATTGAGGTCAAAACCCTTAGAAGAAGAAAAAGTTTCATCAGACATGGTGCAGCAGCCAATTTGCACCATGACCCTCTTGCACACAGAGGGGATGTGGTGTTATCTGACTGCTAGTGAGTTGGCTTTCAGATCCTCCATGTCCAAACCCACCTCAGCTCCCTCATTTTATTCAGACATGTCAATCAAACCAGCACCATTCATCCCTCTGTTCTATTGATATATCAATCACTTCCCTGACTTTTTAGGTTTATACAGCAGAGAATACAGAGTAGTAAGAAAATCTAAAATTATTGTGTTGTGGTTTTCTGTGCATATTTGAGAGCCTAAATGTGATCAAAAAGTCATTGAATTTCACCAAAATGTCACAACTGGTGAAAATTTACATCTGATTTTGGTTGGAAAAGTGGGTCTGGCAAATTGGCTCTATAGCACCACTTAACACATTTGAGCTTATGGTGCTTATAATTCAGCACACATTTGTAGGGTACCAAGACTTACATATAAGTAATACAGTTTGCGTTTACAAAATTTCGCAAAAACAACTTAATCTTCAAACGCCATCAATCTTATCTTAAGGCATATGAAACGTTAAATTGTGAAGCTTTTATGAATCTGCCATTAAACTATGTCTGCACAGTGGCCATAAACAGAAAATTGTTAATAACTAATATGTTGGACTCTGAAGAAGAAAAATATAAAAAATAAAGGAAATCGATTATTTTACAAAAGCCTCCGTACTTTGTGTGTTTCATACTTTAACAAACTCTTGCTAGATATATTATCTGTTCATCTTAAAACTCCATCAGTGTTATCTTAGGTCATATGAGATAAACTGTGTTAAATTGTAAAGTTTTTTTCAGTTACTTAAACTATGGCGCACAGCAGCCGTCGAACGTCAACATTTCGCCACAAAGAAGAAGTCATAACTCAGGTGCGCTATGTCGGATTATTGCCAAATTTACCAAATATTTTAACAATCCATGTTTGAACATATCTAGAACATACATACATAGTTATAGCACCACCAGGAAGCCACAATAAATAAAACATTTAACATTGAAGGTACTTCTTTTTACCAATTGTGATAGATGTGGCAAAAAATAATACCATAAAAGTATTCAAAATCATTCTCAATCAAAAACAATTCTCGCTTGAATAAATATCATAAATAATGATTGGTTATAGTGCAAAGTGCAACAACTTTGCCACCATGGGGCACTTTAGGGCTGAAGCGATTAGTCGACATTGTCGACAACGTCAACAATAAAAAATTTTCAACAAATATTTTTGTTGTCGAGTAGTTGTTTGATGTCATGTGACCTAATGTAAGGGTCACGTGTCGCGATTTGAGCGCTACGCCGCTGTAGCGTTTAGAAGAAAACGCTGCGGTAGAAGAAAATCAGCACGAACTATGATGGAGTGCAAACGAATCCGAACGAGTAAGGTGTGGGAAAGTTTTACTAAACTTAATCATAAATGCTGTCGTGTGCAATACATGCGAGGCGGAACTTGCTTTTCACGGGAGCACAACGTGTATGTTGGAGCACTTAAAGAAGAAGCATCCTTCTGCGTGAACGTTCAATCACGTGACTGCATAGACTAAACCAATGAGAGCTCAAATAAAATGCTTACTCGTGAAGACATTTTGATTTTTATTTTGCTGATATGCCGTGTAGATGTCAAATTTACTTGTGACACAATGTTCAACTATAAATATTGTTTAAAAAGTTTAAAAGAATGCAATCGCTTAAAGCAAGCTGCTTACAGCAGTGAATATTGTAATACCGGTAATTTATGAATGTACAGCATTATACAAACTTTAGATGTTTATATTTTATTTGCGTATTCATTAGAATCATTAACATTTAACGTAAAAAGAAGGATAAACAAAGTTTATCAAACAAATCGTTGATGTAAAATAAAAAGCTATATAGATCCATTCACATTATGGGAAAAAAAAACTTTAAATTTTAACTTCAATGTTCATTTTAACAGCTTTAAGAGTCAAAAATAGAAATAAAATGGAGACACACACCAAAGCATTTCTTTCTCACACCATCCATTATCTTATGCTGCTTTTAAAATTATATTTATTTGTTTCTTAAATTTTGAAATGTTGCCAGATTTTTTAAGAATTATTAGATTATCACCCTCCAAATATCTAGTTTCATAACTGTGTATTTCCCTGGGATATTACTTTTGATGAACTAAAACGAGTGGTAAACCAATAATTATTAATGCTGCTTCAAGATATGTTCACATTCAACTTTCTATTTGTCTGTAATGCAGCTGATTATTTATTTTTTTCTATTGAATTAGAACAAAATTAGAACATGTAAACAATGCTTAGAGAGCATTTGTGTGTAAATTGAGAGTAACAGAATCAGAAAACTTAAAGAGAATGACCTGTATAGTTGGCTCAAAGTTCATTAAAAGAACTATTTCAAAAGCTGATTTTCTTATTTTATTTATTAGTTAGAATATTTGTAACTCATTATTTTAACTAGTTAAAAAAGCAGAATAATCGCTCAAAGGCTACTGATTAATCATTGAAATAATCGATGACTAATCGAATAATCGGTCCAATAATCGATAGATTAATCGATTACCATAATAATCGTTTGTTGCAGCCCTAGGGCACTTTGATCGCTGCTTGAAGCTTTAATTTGTCTCGATTTTCTCAGTAAAAATCCCCATTGGCTCGAAAAAACGTCTTTTTATTCATTCATCACATCCTTCACACTGCATTAAGAGCCACAGTCAATAGCCAACACCCCAACAGGACGCTCAGTCAATAAAAGTGTTTGGCAGCTAAACTCAAGAGAAACAAAACAAGAAAAAAAAGTTTCTGTAACTAATGAATCCATCCCTTCACAGCTTTGGCCGACAGCTGTAATAAACAGGTTTCATTGACGTCTTGGTACCATAGGCACAAACAGCCTCAGTCCATTTAACACTGCAATTCGATGGGAAAGAAGATGTTGTGTGTCGGAGGGATGTGATTTATGGCAAGGTTGAGCACAACAGATGAGCCCTTAGCAGTTCAAGGAGAACATCTGGGCATCCATCGATGACATGCTCAACATTTGGTGCTCTCCCCACATTTAGCATGGCCAAGATCCTCATTATGAAGCTCAGTAACTGCCAACATTCAGGATTAATGGCCTTCTGCACATGAAAACAGACTTGCATCCAAATAATCCACATGCATTTTCCAATGCGGCGCCTGGGGTGTGATTGGGAGCCAGTTCTTATTGTGGCCTGGTGATCACCATCAGACCCATCCCTCCTCTGTCATACGGTATAATCTTTCTGATTAACTATAAAATGGACAAATTCTCCAGAACATTTCACACATTGTTCATGAAATACGAGCTCCTAAAACAGACCTCGATTAACCCCTTGAGAACTAGTGAAGTGATCCGACCCGTCCAGACAGATGAGAAACCAGCAGGCTTCAGAAGGCCCAAGACTGAGCTCGCTTAAAGAAGAGTGAAGGCAGATATCTGAGCAAGAGCCGACAGGATGACACACAGGAAAATGATGCGTCAATCTGAGCTGATCTCAGAGAGAGGAAAGCACAGACCTGCAGCTGATAAGAGGAGGCACCTTGTCATACAGATGAGACATGGTGTCGTTCTGGTGACCTTGACTGACTTCAGAGCCATGGAATATTAAAGAGGTGCAGCAGTCATCAGAGAGAGCGAGGATGGATGCTGTGATTGGTCCATCTTGGAGGTGGGAGGAGGTAAAGGAGGCTTGTGAGCAGAATTCAGACTGGCTCCCCATGGAGAAGCCAAGCAGGTCACTCGCTGCTTCACAAGGACGTGAGATCAAGCATGTCCATCTCCTGGAAAATGATGGGGGGGATGGCTCTTCATCACCATGGCAGCCTCCAGGGTGAATGGCTCTTCTGTTTATACCATCGCTCATAACGATGCATTCACTGTGATGCTTGTCACAAGCAGAAAAGACAAAGCACTATATGAAATATAAAGAAAGAAATATATAAAACATAGACATACTGTTAGGGGAACCCTGGATGCCATGTTCACTATTTAAAGTTCCACTAAAAGGAATTTTTAAAGCTGTTATATGTGCTCAGTGTTAAACATTCTTCACCAAAAGCTGGAAACATCGTGACTTGACTTTGTACGGTTTAGCTCTACCCGCACCAGTTCGCCCTTCTGACTTTCAATAATGGCTGAGCGGGGTTGTTTGTCATTTAAGAGGCGACATGTTGGTGCATTGGGTTTCATTCAGTGAGAAGATTGCTGGTTCAAGGCTCGCGGTGACCTTCCTGGGAGGAGTTAGAATTTTCTCTTTGTGCTCAAACGAGCTTCCTCTGGGTTTCCAAAAAATAAAGCTCAAGTTAATTGAATTTTTCTAAATGTCTATAAGAGTGAATGTCTGTTTTGTCTTGTGGTGGACTGGTGACCTGTCCAGGGAGTGTCCCACCATTTGCAGGAAATTAACTGGAGAAAACAAAAGTGAGGAAAATGAAGAACACACCACTTCATCCTTCTTGTTCTGCTGGGTGACATCATTGCAATAAAAAAAACACAACCCCGTCATAAAATCCAAACTAAAAACTTCCATTTGTTGGTGCATCATCAAGCTCTCGCTGAACATGATCTTCTGAGGTCAGAGAAAGGAACACTTCTACACTTCGTTTGTCCATGGTTGAGTATTTTGTCCAAGGTTGACACTTTCTTTTTAATCGGAGAAAAGTGGCACAATGGCCGACATAAACAAGTTCAGACAGCAGCCCATATGTGACCTGTATCTAGTCTGGTCACGACAATTTTTGGTATGACCTGAGTCTGAACGGTCGAGTTGGATGTGTCTAACTTTTTCCATTTCCATTCAATAGTGCTTTCTCACTATTTTTCAAGTGATTTCAATACAGGAATGTGCTCAGAGGAGTATTTAAAGACGTACAACGAAGAATGACTGTCATTGCTTCTTCCATTATTCCAAAAACATTCCATTCGTCCTGGTCTCTTTAATCACAATCTTCTTCCTTAACACTTAGAAGTGTGTTATGGCTTGTGTTTTTCAAAAGTTCTGGCACAAAACAATGTGTAATGGCACAAAAAGTGCTTGGAACTTTTCGGGGTAACTGAGGTTTGTGGGTGCCTATCTCCAGCTCACTTCGGATGAGGGGCAGGGATACACCCTGGACAGGTTCCCAGTCCATCACAAAATGCAATATTCTGTATTACTGAGTAATGTAATAATAAAAATATGTGAGAAAAAAAAGAAGCTGGGGTTGTGCTTAAAAAAAAAAAAATCAAGCATTGCCACAAAAAAAAGATCATTTGAAGAGTTTGGTTCCAAAACACGGTAAACACCATTTATTAAAAAAAATTAAAATCTGAAGCCCATAATCAACTTTCCAAAAAACGCAATACTTCAAAAAAGGATAACGTATTACAGAACACTTTAAATTGGTAAACGGTCAAAAAGAGTTTATATTAATTGATAATACTAAAGTTGTCTCAAATCAAACATTATCTTCAACAAACCACTAGCAGAGGGCTCACATCAATATTTACACCTGTAAACAGTGCATTGCATTATCACGTCGTCTCCTCTTCTGCGCATGCATGTCAGATTGGAGCGGACTTTTGAGTGGGATATTATCAGTTATGTGAACGAAAACACGAAAATAAGTGTAATTGAGCATTGACAGCTGCAGTGTGAATGTAGCCTTAGATTTCGTTTAAAAGCTAGTGCAAACTGCTTCCCTCTTTTTGAACAAAATTTGAACAAAACTGTGTATGACCTCTGAGCAAGCAAGAACTGAGCAAACCCCTGCTTTGTAAAAGGGTTAAAAATGTACATAAATCACTGATAAATATAAATCACTGATATAAATACGGATCATTTTCAGAAATCCTTTCTCCCACAAAAAAAAAAAAAAAAACATTTATGAACGGACGACTGTGAGCAGGGAGGACAAGTTTTCAAATCAGGGAACTCAATAGAGGAAACGGAGTAAGATTCCTTCAATGCCCTTCTTCTACTTGACACTGGAGTCAGAGACTGCCATTTGCAGTCTTGTGCACATGCCACAGCTCAGAGAACTGGGAAAAGGGCGCCTAGCTCATCAGGATCGACTGTGCATGCATTTGTGAGCTGATGTGTGGAGAAACAAGGGAGGAAATGCGTGACATTTCCCTGCTGAGGCTCAACAGCCGCAGCCATGTTTCTCTGGCCTTCTGTCACAGAGCTATTCCTGCCACAGCCCAAGGCGTGATCCCAAAGTCACACACACAAACACACACACGCACACACGCTACTGAGAACACAATCACGTGAAGAAATTAATCAATAATGCCAAGGTGGTGAGGAGGCATCCGGAATTGCCATTCTCTTCTCAAAAAATGATCTTCAAGTGTCCCCAACTTCACTGACTACTGTTGTTCCAGTGCAACACAAATCTCACTTAAATGGCAGAGATGTTTTATTTTATTATGACTGTTTACGATAAGTAAACAGAAGAAAATCACTTGAATTTTTTATTTAACATTGTCTAAATTTGATCAGACTTTTAAATCTGAGGCTTTCACAACAGTGTGCACAGTGGCTCAATGCAAAAAGCCTAATAAGGCATAAAAATGTAAAAAGATAGATATTATATTATATATATATTTTCATATATAATTTTTCAAAATGATAATTGTAGCTGGCGCTGCTGCTGTTTGAGCGAATGCCTGCTTTACTTAAAGAGGTCAAGGCATTGTTTTATTTTTAATAATATATTGTTCACATTGGTCTAATTGTATAGGAAATGTGACTCTTTTACACAAAATGTTTCTATTTTTGTTTAAAATCACATTTACTCTTTTCATTATCTAGCCCAAGCCCAGAGTTACTCAGCTATTGGTAACTTATTTGCATATTCATGACTTGTATGTAAAGTTACTGTCTGACGGTCAAAGTAGATATGAGGGAGTTTAGAGATTAATTAAGTGCAACTTGAACTCTGAGCAATCAACTTTTTATTAAAGCAACATTGATAGACACTGTAATGGCATTTGTAGGAAACGTTATACAGCCTTTTTATTGGCTGATCTGAAGTGTCAGAGATGCTTTGAGAGAGACTTTGAGAGATGCTTTGAGAGAGGGTGGATATTGGAAATGAATAACGTGAAACTCATATCTGTTACACGAGTCAAGTTGTCACTTTCTTTTTTTAAAATGTGTTCTTTACATCATAGTAAATATTATTGACTGTCAAAATCCAAAATGTAAGAATATTTTACTGTAGAATTTTTTTGGTTATTCCGTTCGGAACTTGAATTCAAGACAAAAATAAAACATTTGGTGAAATTGTATGATTGGTACGCTTTCATGTTCCCTTTTTCATGTTCAATGCACTCTAAAATTCTGCATATCTATCTCCAACATTTAAGAATACTTTACTATAGCATTTTTTGCTTATTACATTCTGAAGATGGCTTAAAAAGAAGCATTTGGTGAAATTGTATGATGGCCACATTTTTATTTTCCATTTTTGTCTCCTTTTTTAATGTTTTTTTTTTTAAATCTTCACAAATGATATAGTAAGTATTATTGACTCTCAGAATCCCAAGATGTTAGAATATTTTACTGCAGCATTGCTGAGTTATTCCATACTGAACTTGGCCTGAATGCACTAGTAACTAAATACACGAGTATTTACACGAGTCAAGTTGTGATCCAGAAAAACCTACATGTAACGCACTTTAAGATCACTATGTTAATAAACAAACAAATCAATTATCAATGAAATAAGGTTTTGTTTGATTTTGTGAATAAAAACATTCAAGCAAATTGACTAAAAGAAATATTAAAAGGACTCTTAAAAAAAAATTTCACCGCGATTCGAAATGTCGTCAAAAACCGTGTCATGACATCAGTGTCTAGTGTACGGAATGTGCCAATGGCTTCCGTTGATTCTAATTATTCAAGGCATATCAACACTTTCTAGCTGCTTTTTCGAGTTGGGGTTAGCCTCGAAGGTTTTCAGACCCAAGATGGAGTCTGTTTCATCGTTGGTAACCAACTTAATTTATTGACGTTACACATTTGTGTGTGCTATCGCCACCTTTCCCACTGACTTGTGTGCATTTGTTTCCTAATATTATGAGTGACGCCGTTACTTCCAGGAGAGGGAAATTGGGTCTTTCATGTCCAGCCAAGTTTTTTTTTTTTTAATTTTGGTTCAATCTACTGTAATGTATCATTAAGAGGCCCTAGCATGTCATGTCCCAGAATTCTGGCGCAAATGGATTTATTTGTTTTAGTAAACCACCATCGCTATTTTTCACTGTTCCCTGCTACTGGAATTCTTTTCCAGTCCCAATTCGAAAAGCAGACTCCCATAACTTTTATAAAGCAAATAACAAAAATAGCACTTAAATGCATAAAAAAAAAACCTAAAGCACTCAAACATCAGTTCCTGGAGTGCCGGAGCCTTGCACAGTTCCAATTCTGCACAAAGAGACCTAGACCTTGCAAACAGCCTGATGGACTTTACAAGTTGCATCAGCTGTGTTTTGTTGAGGTTGGAGCTAAACTGCAAAGATTTAAATGCAGAAATGTACATTTAAATCAATGCATGTGACATTTGATTGGCAGTTTAGATGCCAGATGTAGTCAGACACACCCTCTATATATTGCTGGTTAAAAGGCTCTAGATGTTGTCCTGTTTTGGTTGGCTGCCAAGCTCTCAGGCTCCTCCCAGTCTGAGGCGTGAGAATTCATCTTTCTGACTCTAATGTCAAAGTGTTAATCTAAAATTACCTAAATGTCACACAATAGACCTGTACTTTCTTTCAAAGGTAAAAACTATGAAGGTGAAGGAGCTACAGGAAAAGGTTGAGGTGTTGCCATGTGTTTATGTACAGCCATAAAAAAATGTATTTCATGTTCTATTTTCATTTTGTTTTGCACCACGGTCCTCTGTATTAAGGATTATTGTGATGCTTCTCATCAGACTTTGAGAGAGTTCATTGAGCTTACATCGATGGGTTCATGTGCCAGTTCTGAATTATTCATGCATTGATTTCTTCAGCAATTTTTTTTTCTCCAGCTGATGAATGATTTTTTTTTCACAGATAATATTGACAGCTAATCGAAATTCAGTTAGCTTTAAAGAGCTGCAGGGTTTAAAGCAGATGTACCAGTGTGTTTAATAGTTTCTTTAAAGATCTCCTTCGAAATCATAAAAAAAATCTAAGAAAACAACAGATGTTTATTACCATTCCTAATGAGATGTACTGAGCAATCATCTATTGGCCCCAGATGTTCACATTGTGTGCCAGTCATGCTGTTCTCTGGAGCATTGCTATCCTTCTCACTGTCTATATGCACAATCATTACACACATCAAACAACAGTTCATCGAACAACAATATTAAGCCTAATTCTTCATTTTCCATTTCAAAGGCTTTGATTATTTGGCTCTTTCTGTGGCCTGTTCAGACACTTCCTGTAAAGCATCCTCAGTATTGGAGCGACCTGGATGGAGTTACAGGCTGAAGCCAAGAGATGGAGGAAGGGCTGAAAATATACGTACATAATTGAAAGTCCCTAGAAAGACACATTCCTCACCCAAAAGGTTCCGACGTGTCAGAAAATGCATCACTGCTTGTAGTTTTTGAATCACTCATCCGGAGACTCCCGGAGGCTCCGCCCACCAGCTCCTCATCCTAACAACCAGATTCATCTGGAGATGTTCCGGCGCCCCGGAGGCTCGCCCACCAGCTCAACTAACAACCGGATTCACCTGGAGATGTTCTGGCGCCCCTGGACCTACACCTAACACAGTCATCATCTGTTTATACTATATTATCTCATTATACTACTATATCATTTGTTTATACTATAGTTTATATAAATCACACTGCTGTTGTCACACAAATGAGGATGGGTTCCCCTTTTGAGTCCGGTTCCTCTCAAGGTTTCGTCCAAAAGGGAGTTTTTCCTTGCCACAGTCGCCCCAGGCTTGCTCATCAGGGACATATACACCACTTTTAAACTTGTTGGTTTACTGTAAAGCTTCTTTGAGACAATGTCTGTTGTGAAAAGCGCTATAGAAATGAACGAGCTTGAACTTGAAATTTTTTTAAACATCTACATAATCAAAGTATTGTAAGGTTGTGAATAATTATATATATATATTCATATACAATAACATTTGTGAATGTGTAAATAACTCAACAGAAATCTAACAGTGTTGCAAGGAGTTTAAACCAGGTGGGTTGAGACTATCAACCACTCCCTGTATCTGCTTTGTGTTGCGAAGGTGTTAAAGCGATTACCATCCGCATCTGTGATTACTTTGGTTAACAACTGCCTCTGAAAGATATACCAGATTCGATTACTTCGTCTCTGAGGAACGCCATATATGGTCACGTGGTCTCTCGAACATGCTGTCTGATTTACATTTCAACAAGAACCTCCCATGGTAGTGGACTTGGATCGGGATGGTATTTGAGGAATAACGCAAGAGGAGCTCACGGTCTGTTTGTCTCTGAACATACCCATGATCTGGAAGGCTTAGAGCCTTTTCAGATCATGTAGTCTTTGCTGTTCTTCTATGATAAGCCCGTGATCTGGAAGGCCTAGAGCCCTTCCAGATCATGTAGCCTCTGCTATTGTTTCACCTTTTTCCTGTGTAACTTATTGTTTGTTAATAAATGAGATGTTCAATCTTTAGTCAATAGTTACTCTCTAATCACTTTTCTAAAATAATGGTAAATGCTAAGAACTAAAGTATCACATTATGTAACAAAGGTTTAAAGGGTTAATTATAACGAGTGAGTGCATTTCTCTAATTATTAACACTTATTAATACATAGTTTACTATAGCTTTAATCAAAGCTAATGATAAAGGTAAACAATAACCTTCTTATTAAAATATGGAGTCAGATTAAAGCTAAATTCAATAATTAAAGTTCCCGCAAGCTCTGAAAGACAGAACACGGCTGAAAACCTTCATCCATGGTTGAAACCCGTTTTTGGATCAACCCATGGACCAGCCTTACAGTATAACTTAACGTGCCATACACAACTCTATTTTTAACCGTTATGTTTTCAGGCGAATAAAAGCTGCTGTATTCCAGTAAAAGTTGTGATTTTTTTTTCTAGCTGGCAGAGTGGTGCGTCGGGTAGCATTGTTGCATTCGATTTAGAAGGTTGTCGGTTCGAGGCTCGTCGGTGACCTTCCTGGAAGGAGTCTGCATTTTCTCCCCGTGCTTGCGTGGGTTTCCCCTGTGTTTTCTGTTTCCTCCACAATCCCCAAAAAATGTGGTTAGGGTAATTGAATAATCTAAATTAAGTTCCTCAAATGTGTGTGTTTCCCTGCAATGGACTGGCTTTCTATCTAGGGTGTACACCCGCCTCTCGCCCGAAGTGCGCTGGAGACCCGGAGATTGAACAAGTGAGCAGAAAAATGAATAAATTATTACTTAATTACTTTCTGAGACATATATCGAACATAAAACAAGTTTTTTTGTTCTTTCAAAACTATTATTAATAACAATAAAGTCACTTAAATTTTTGAGTCTCTTGGTCACATTTTTTTGAGTGCTTATGTATCTGCAATATGAATAAAACAAAACACTTGGTGCTCGGCTTTAAACATATGCATTTTGGGGTGTGTAAGAGATCTGCTTTTTTTTAGGACAAGACTCGAGTGGTCAATTGATTATTTGCCGTTTCAATCACTGTGTTAAACATTATTCACGATCCGAATACAAAACTGAAGAATATTTTACTGTGGCATTATTTTGCTATTCCATCCCAAACTTGGCTTTTTTGAGAGAAAAAAAAAAACATTTAGTGACATTGCACGATGGACAGATATTCATTTTACATTTTTTGTCACTTTCTTTTTTTAAATGCATTCAAAAATTCTTTACATTATAGTAAGTATTATTGACTGTCAAAATCCAAAATGTAAGAATATTTTACTTTGGCATTTTTTTCGGTTATTTCCTTCGGAACTTCAATTCAAGACAAAATTATTTGGTGAAATTTTATGATGGGTACACTCTCATGTTCCCCATTTAGTAAAATTGTGTGATGGTCACATTTTCATTTTCAATTTTTTACTCCTTGTTTAATGTGTTTAAAAAAAATCTTCACAAATGATTTAGTAAGTATTATTGACTGTGAGAATCCCAAAATGTTTAGAATATTTTACAGCATTGTTGAGTTATTCCTTACTGAACTTGGCCTGAGCGCACTAGTCACTAAACGCATTTTTGTGAAATTGTGCACATTTTGGGGGGCATCGTGGTACATTTCCGAACACATTCGGCAAGCAGTGGCCCTGGGAGAGCTGCTTTGACCTTATTGACACATAAAAATCACACAATAAAATAAACAAATTGAAAGTCTTGAATAACTTCACCCATGCCTGAGATAATAGTCAAAAGCAGAAAACACCTAAGAGACGAAATCCAGACGACTATGAACATTTATGATTGTAATACTACTGACAAGACTTTTATGAGCTGTCTTCAGAAGCAACAAACAAGAAAAGGCATTGGACACAATCACTGCACAGGGGTACACACCTACCTTCACTTCCCTCAAAGATACTTAGATTAACGATTCAACAGGAAGCAGAGAACAGCCTAAAGCGTCAACGAAAGGCCTAGAGTGAGCAATCTGCACAGCTCTCCCCTGTGGCTGTTTATCTGTAGATGCTACAGTAGAGTTATGAGTGTAACCCTCCCTTTGTGTTTGTATCACTGGATCTAAGAGCAATGTTTGTTATCGAGACAGACTGCAACAGCTCACAAACAAATCAAAGCTCTGGTAAACTCCGCTGATAGAGCAAAGATATAAGCCACTCCTCAAATGTCAAATATTTGGTTGTGTCAGATGTTAACTCTTGACGTTTAAACAGATGCAGGTCAGGAACAGACAATTCGAACCCATTTTACATGTTAAAGCAAGATATCTTACTACGAAAACATTTATTCATTCATTCTCAAACACGCTTATTCCCTTTCGGGGTCACGGGGGTCTGCCAGTGCCTATCTCCAGCACACATTGGGCGAGAGGCGGGGGTACACCCTGGACAGGTCGCCAGTCCATCACAGGACAACATTCACTCACACATTCACACCTAAGGGGAATTTATATTATTCAATTAACCTAACCGCATGTTTTTTTTGGGATTGTGGGGGAAACCGGAGTACCCGGAGGAAACCCACGCAAGCACAGGGAGAACATGCAAACTCCTTCCAGGAAGGTCACCGGCGAGCCTCGAACTGACAACCTTCTAACTGGAAGGCCACAGTGCTACCCACTGCGCCACCCACTATGAAAACAAATTACTGTAAAAAAAGCATTAAAGAACGACAGCAACTCAAAAAGTGATGAACACAAAACATCACAGACATCAACGGCTTTCTTCAATCAGTCAATACAGACATTTAAACATAATGTCAACATCAGACAAGAAAAGACAGTAAAGAGCTTCATGACCATGCAGCTGAGTTCAAGCCAAACATCACCAAGTGCAATGAAAACAATTAACTATTTAATAGACAAGTGAGAATTTGACTGGTACTTATCTGACTGAATTGTGATGTTTGATGGTGGGTTCATCATGGAATGGGGTTGTATTAAGAGATTCTGAATTATTTCATGATTTAAAGTTTGTGAGGACAGGGATGTCCCCATAAAAATAAAAATCAATGAGGGGTTTGGTGAGGAAAAAAATCCTGACCTCAAACTGATTGTACACCTTTGAGATTAAATAGAATTAGTCTAACGCTTCTGTAAGAAGGGCTTGAAGGTCCCTAGAAATATGTTATTTTGAGATTTCAAAAGAAAAATTAATTTACAATCGAAAACACAACCTACACAGAACTCTGCAGACAAAGCAACTCTGCAACTGACTCACTCCCAATTTAAAAGTGAGGTAATCTGGCCTTCACATTTTTCTTTTGTGTTCCTATACAAGCAGCCAAACACCAGTAGATCCATTTAAATAAAAAAAAAACTATACAAATCCATCAAGAATCAGTAACATCACGACTTGTGTATTGTGGGAAAATATATATTTTTTCACTTCTCACTTCCCCACCCACTCCAGGAAGCAACCCACTTCATCTGCCACAGGGAAACAGCAACTTCACTTCTCAAGCGACCGCTGGAAAGTTCTTACTAATCCACAGCAGAGCTTGATCTCTCTATCATTGAAGAACTTCTTCCTCTTTCTGCTCCACGGTCACAGAAGTGTCTACCCAGAAGTATCATGTATTCAAAACATTCAATCCAAAAACAGCGCTGTGGAGTTAATTAAGCTTTTCTTAATTGAAAATAGAGTTTTTTTATAGAGTTGTGCCTTCACCCAATATTTATACAATTATTCATGCACATTTTTGTAATTCTAACACAATTCTTACAGATTCTCTCTCCAAAGTAAACCTAAGTGCCCTTCCCCACTCGTCTCCATGCAGAGCTAACACGCAGACTGGGAAGGAAAGTCTATAATTTTAAGCCAAAAAACAATTGCTTAGACTGGAGAAAACTTCTCCCTCCATTTTATATGCTTTTAATTTTTGCAAGTTAAGTTTAACAATCACATACATGTTGAGGTTTAAAAATTCTACTGACTGTTCCTAGTTTTATTCCTTATTTTATCATTCAAGTATTTAAATGTGGTCTTCCCAAAAAAGACCATTAGAGCGCTACAGCTTGTTCAGAACGAGGCTGTCTGGATACTGACCAGAACTAGAAAGCCTGAGCATATCTCACAAGTTCTCAGGTCTCTGCAGTGGTAGCCAATGACACCCAGAATAAATTTTGCAAAGCCTACAATGGGTACCAGCTTACAGACGAGATCAAGGGTGCCAACACTTTAGTCACAATTAAATCCTAGCTAAAAATACATTTGAATGCTCTTTTACTGACTGAGAACCAATGTCTGAATGGTTCCGTCCTCATGCGTCTGTATTTGAATCATTTTGCGATGATAATCTGGTTTTCTGTGTCGTTATCACAATGTTTATTTGTATAAGAAAAACCTGCTACGCTGAATTACTTTCACCTTCACTGGATCATTCCCGGACATTTTTAAACTTTGTTTTATATGTTACAATAATTAATTTGACATTAGAAACATTTCTATTTTGACCCTTAAAAGTCCCAATGTTTTGAATGAGGTAAGAATGATGCGACCCAGCTATTGTTTAATTTTAAATACAATGTGTAGGTTTCAAAAAGGTTATAAGTTTTGATATTTTTGGTTGAAATCCAGCATTACAAGAGTTATGAGACATTATGTACAAGGTAATTCAATTTAAAATGTGAAAAAATGCACGATCGTCATTTGACAGACCAAGAATTGGTGCCATCAGTGCCATCAAGTGATGAAAAGAAGGGATAACCCTTGGGAGTACAAGACCTGTAATATGGCTAGTGTTTTTAAAGTTCTGGCACCAAACAAAGGGTTTGAACAAAGGTTTAGGAGATGTTCACTTTTTTTATACAATTTTCAAATTGTTTTGAACTTTTCTCTGCGTTTTGAGGGGATTTGTGCATTTTATTTTGTCTCAACATTTGTTGTTTGTTAAAAAAAAACATAAAAACCGTTTGTTGCCATTTATTTTGGCTGTAAAAATGACAATGTACTACTTCTAAGGGTTAATTTAATACCTACAACATGCAATCAGCGTAGAGTATGTCATGAAGCCTCAGACAGTTTTTGGCCCTGACTATCTGAATCAATCATAAATAACATTTTAAACATGAAATATATTCAGCTGACAGCACAAGAGGCATGCTTTAATCATCTAATAGCCATGGTTTCTGTGCATACAGAAATTCTGGAGCAGTATAATTAGCTAAGTGGTCTTGGATTATTATAGAATAAACAATAAAGGGGATGATGTCGGCTTCACTTAAACATCTGTAGAAACAGAGGGGTTATTAAGTCAAATTAAGCTCAGCACTGCACCCACTGAGATAATGGTCTTCAGAAAAAGCAAGATGGGTTTTTTCACAAACTGAAAAAATACACTTTAATACAATTACAGTCATTTTGCCAGTGTGAGAGTAAACACTATTGACTAATCCCAAAACATACAGCGCAAGGAATTAATTTTGCCATCTGAACCAGTCAGAATGAGAAGTAGCCTTGTTATCAGAGTTTTGCCTTTTGACCTTTCAGAGGTTCAGATGGAAAAGATGCTGATCTATCTCTCTATCCTGCCACAGGCCTCAGCCTTTTTCAGAATGGCAGTCTAATGAATCGTGGAATAAATGGTTGAGCATGAGTCACAGCTTCTGAATTACACTGGCTCATTATGAGAGTGGCAAATAAATCATTAATTTGTACAAATTGAGATGAAGAAAGTCACGCTAAACTTAGCAAACCAAAACTAATGGAAGACAGCTGTGAACAAAAAAAATTAAGCAATGCAGAAAAGCAGGACTTTTTGCATTGTTATATTACAGTTTAATTAAATGGGTGAAATTGTTTCTATTGATCACCTTGAGATGCTCCTACAGTTTAATGGAAGGTCACCAGTGTTGACCTCAGCTGTGTCATGCATGAAGAGCATAAAACAGTCGGATCTCTGTGTCGATGCAGAAACATTTCTGCTTCTTTAGAACTCCCAACCAGGACAGCAACCAGGTTCTGAACAACCATGACTCTACCTTGAGCTAGCCACCATCCAAACAGAGAAATAGTGGAGAAAACCTTTCGAAAAGGAGGTAATCACAAACACAATGTTAGCCCATCCTGATTTCTAGTCTAGAGACAGAAACCTTCCAGAAGGTCAACCACCTTTGCAGCACCCCACAAATCATGTCTTTATGGTAAAGTGGGTAGACGGGATTCAGACTGCAGCACATTGGGAACCAAATCAGATTTTTTTGCGAATATGAGACCTGTGACCGCCTGAACAGGTCACTTACGATTGTTTCAGAGGAAACCCAAGTCACTTCTATATGTGTACGAGTTTTTCAAAAGCGACCGGTGTCTGAACGGTCTGAGTTGGATCCATCTTTTCATCATCAATCCCTATTCATAGATGCTTTCTGACAGTTGTGGAAGAAGACTGTTTTCCAATGATATTGAAACACAGGAAGATACAGCTTTTTTGAAAGAACTTGACTGAAGATCGTGTTGTTAAAAAGATGAGATAACCCTTTGAAATACAAGACCTGTGATATGGCTTGTTTTTTTTCAAAGCTTTGGCACAAAAAAGACTTGAAACAGTAGATAAGGTTCACAATGTTTTTTAAAACCATTTTCAAATTTATGCATTTTTATTTTGCACACTTTTGATTTTGGCTAAAAAGCATAAAAACAGTTTGTTGCCATTTTGTTTGAGAAAGACAAAATTTACTACTAGGAATTGTACTTTCTGACAGCTGTCGGAGAAGACACTGTTATTTTATTATAATAAAGTTGTCTCAGATCAGACATTGTCTTCAACAAAGCCTAAAACCAATAGCCGAGTGTTTGTAAACAATGCATTGTGTCAAGTCACATGCAGAGCTGCAAACCTTCAGGCCACATATTTGAGTTACATGTGAATGAGCACACAAAAAAAATCATATTTCTGCAAAAAATCAGAATTGCACATCAAGACCTGCAATGTAAACTGTGCCTAAAAGACAGAGGGTCTTCTGCAGTTTTCAAAAAGGCAATTGATCAAAATTCCCTGGTCTTCAATGAATATCAAGCATCATGCCTGGATGAAACTACATACTGCACTTCACCTGGACAATAGAGGGTATGCACATAATGGTAGCTGGAAGTTATAGAGTTTGTGACCAAAAGCCTATTTACTAGCATAAACATGAAAAATTGCAGCAAGTTGTTGTGTGGTAGACTTTAGGAAATACAAAGAAGTGAGAAGCAAATGTATTGATGCATTTCAAAGTTATAAATGGAATCCAGGAGCTGGAAACATGCAGCTGACACCTGGAGTCGTGGTCGCGATTTGGTGTCTGGTAAGTTTATTTTGACTTTGATTACATAATTTCTTTTGGTCAGGTAAACCGGGTAGCCGATTAGTGGTAAGGGGAGTGTTTATTCATGAATTGGAGCAGGAGGGCTAAGACAGAGTTGGGGTTACTACCAATTAGAGCAAACGACGTAAAAAATGGCGGACAACAAACCTTTTGAATAAAAAAGCGTATGATAAAGCAGAAAGTCAAACTCGGGTAAACTTGGGATCGGCCTTTCATCACTGCAGAGAATCAAGGATTCTTTAACCCCATGAACTCCCACTGCGTTCTGGTGGACGGTGTGGGAGGGGCATGTTTTGAGCCATCTCTCCCATTGTACACACATTTTCCTGTTAATAAAGTGCTACTAACAACAATTACCTGTCTTATGGTCATAGGGGTTCAATTTCACTGTGTTTAAAAGTGTATATGACAATTAGTGGCTTGATACTCTGACACAATTCTAATGGAAATTCTGTTGTTTTTTATTTTTTTACTCAAACTTGAAAAACTAAACCCATTTTTGCTTAATAGCAGCCTCTTTAAATAAACAACAGCTAAAGGCAGCCATTTGGTACACTTTGTTCCTATAATTATGCTACATCATAATATTGAGATGCACTCTTTTCCAAAAAAGAAAAGAAATGTTGAATGGAATAAGCTTTAGTAATCTTTAAGGTAAAAATAAAATGGTATCTTGAAGTATTATCATGATATTTCAAAAATTCAGAAAAATGAAAAAGAAATGCAAAACAGCTGCGCAGTGAACGGTCCCTATCTTACTTTACACCTTGTATCTATGTTGATTTTCCACTCTATTTGAAGTAGTTTGTGAGCATGTGCTCCTTCCTGTCACATGCACTGCTTTGAACTGATCCTACACTCCAGAGACTCAAAGCGTTCCAAATCCCATCCTGTTTGCCGTCATCCTACAGTAATCCACAGCAGACGTGTTTCTACTCCACGGCCAAAACTATTTAAAAGGCTTCATATTTGAGAAGGTATTTAGCAAATCATGTCATGAATGAGTGGCCTGTCTATTCTTAAAGCGTCTAGAGAACTTTTTGGAGATATTAACATGTACACATTGATCTTTGTTTGCTGAAAACTGCAACATGAACCATTTACTTTCTTTCTAACTGTTAATTTTCTGTTTTTCTGACTCTCAGGGGTGTTGACACTCTTTAAATTACACTTAAAACAATCTTATCGGACATCTTAACAGTGTATCCAGGTGTTTTATGAAACTTTGGCTCTAATAAAACAAAAAGGTTTTTTTTCACTAAAAAAAGTGCAAAAAATCTTTTTATTTATTTGGTGCATCCATAATAGATTTGCTCATGTGACGCAATAAACAGACTCCTCTGGAATAGTGTTGTGGTGTTTATGAACGATTTGTTCTTTTTGAATGAATCTTTAATGTGACTCTTTAGGAACGAATCGTGTCGGAGAGGGATTTGTTCTGTGGCGCATGTGCAACATCCTTGAGGTTTTTCGAGTGTAACTCGCTCATCATTAATGACAGAAGAACAAAAGACCCGGAGGACTCAGAAAAAGAAAAATAACTAATCTTTTTTTTTAATCTGTTTCCAGCTCGTGCTGCATTGGGTACCTTTACGGAGCAGTAATAAACCGGAAGCTGATAGTTCTTTTACCGAATCTTTTTGTTCTGAATGATTTGGAGGACTCAAAAAAAAAAATGTTTTTTTTTTTTTTTTCATTTCTGGCGCATAACAGAGCAGTCACATGACAAAAGAAGTGGAAAATAGCTAACTTTGATCAAATTGAGTAAATCAATTCTCATTCCTGCCCGGACTGTACATGTTAACATCGGAGAGAGGTAGAAAGAGAAAGAGACTTCTCAGATCAGAAGTGGGATAGATCAGACTAAAGATAGGCTGAATTTAAGTTACTACTTCATTTTTTTTCTCTTCTAGCATTAAAGTTTATTCTTATTTGTAAGGGGATTCACATTTGCGTATATACTAGATGTGTTAAGGAAGTAACACACAAAATTTTATTGGTATTTTACTAAAATGACTGAAATGACTTGGAAAAAAAGATTTACTCTTTTTGCTGAACGAGACTTAAAGATCCGAATTGATAAGATGATCTGGACTTCCTATCACTACTC
The DNA here is from genome assembly GCA_007224835.1 of Danionella cerebrum. Taxonomy (NCBI): domain Eukaryota; kingdom Metazoa; phylum Chordata; class Actinopteri; order Cypriniformes; family Danionidae; genus Danionella; species Danionella cerebrum. Next base: position 249,201 of record SRMA01026711.1, on the reverse strand, counting down.
TAGATCTGTGCTTGTACACAGATGCACCTAGCCAATCATCCCCCATCCCCCCAAAAGTTACACACTAGTTTGTTTTCTATGTTTCGCTAAACTTTTTTTTAGCAAGATCTTGCATTTAATAAAGTGAAACTGACATTAGGACCAAGTATGGAGTGACCCATGCGCTCTGCATTTAACCCATCCAAGTGCACACACACAGCAGTGAATCACCTTATCCACTAGGCCACGACTGCGGATGAGGTAGAGTACATCCCAAAAGATGGTAGAGATTTTACCATCTACCATCTTTGGGCTGGTAGAGCACTTCCCAAAGAGTCTCAATGGGATTAACCACTCTTTCAACACTCCCTTTTTGGCTCGTAACTTTGAAGCCAACATCAAAGTTTGGTAAAACCTTAACCATCTAGTTTTTGGTTGGTATTATATTTGCCTTGACTGCATTGTATCTGTCTAAAACCAAAACCTGCCCAAATGTTGAATTTAGAATTGAATTTAAATTGAGTTTTGCTGAAAATAAGAATAGTTCCACCAGTTTGAAGGGGAACATGTTAAAACCAATGCATTCCTTTACAAAAAAGAGATGCTAATTCAAAGCAAACAAAACGGATCACAATAAAATATTCCGTTGTAGCTGTTTTCTTCACTTGCATCGCAGCAGTAAAACATTTTAGAATCAATCTGAGCATTTGTGAGACGTGATTGAGGCCATATATCTTCAGATTAGTTTTGCGATTGCAAAAAATGAGATTGGTGCATTGGAGAGGCAGAGGCTGACCACACCCCATCTCTTCTGCTTCCATAGACAAACACAGGAACATCATCACAGGAACAGCACTGCGATCAATACAGGATTGAATTGCCTTCGACCTGTTTGACAAATAATGGCGATACAAATGAATCCTGAAGGTTTCACACATCACTGGTGGAAGGAGAAGACTCTGAAGTGTCACTGTGTACCGTTAGCAGGACAGGGACGCCTGAAGAGGTCATTTCATCCCATGTCACTCTGCACACATTTATCAAACCAGTGAATTGTAGCAAACATCGAGAGCGGAGGAAGGCTTTTATTTCTTGAGTCCTGGAAAAGCAGCATGCATTGTGTTTGCTCGCTGTAAGTGGTGTTTGGCACAAGCTATGAGAGTGCTCTCAGGAGAGGTGTTATTTCTACTGTGGTTTTAGGAGCTCAATTCCTCTCCTCTCTCCATCTCAAATGAGGTTTTTACTCCAGCCTGTAAATTAGTTTAGCCATCATATCAAGTTAGTATCGAGTTATGCTTTAGCATGATTCCGGACCGGAGAGACTCTGCGTTTTATCAACAATTAAAAGAGCCTTCCTTCAAAACCTGGTAAAACCTTGCTAAATTGTTGATTTAGGTTCATTGACAGCATTCCTCTTTCTCAAAAAAGATGATTTGAGGTCAGTAGCTGGATTTGTTTCAATTCTGCTATGTATTATTCAGATATACATTTATATTTACATTTATGTATTCAAAGTGAATAACCTTTTGAATGAATGAACACATTTTTTTAATCAGTTCCTGCTTTTCCTGAGATTTCAACCCACAATCTTTGAATTGTCAGCGCAATGCTCTACCAACTGAGCCGTGGGAAAGCAAAATATAAGACGAGAACTTTCTAAAGAAAGGTACTTCAAGAGGATTTCAAATCGACATGGTGTAATGTTACCAATTGTTTTCTTGGTGATTCTGGTCACAGCTCGAGAGAAAGTTTAATCATAGAGCGACACAAGATCTTACTCATGACACCAGTGGTGCGCCAATATGTCATCCGCAACACACTTTTCACTCCACTGCCTATTCACACAGATCAACATTTTTAATCCAACGTTTTGTGCAAGATCGAGCTTTGATTGAAAACCATGGGCGTCAATGGGAGGTTGCACATTTGGCCGAACGAAGGGTGCCAACGATTTTGGCTCTGCCACATCGGATTGGTTTTTCGCAAGGAGAACTACTAATGAGAGCTGGTGATGACATGAGTAGGATGTAAGAGGCGCTTAGTGTCGCTCATTTAACAACTTCATAACTTCACTTCGCACATAAAAGCAGGAAAGAAGAAGAAAACAACAGAGAAGAAATCAAAGAACACATGGATGACAAAAAAAACATGGATGTTGAGCAGTTTATACTATTGGTGGCTGACCACAGGGAGCAGTTTGACAAGACCATGGAGAAAAGAGAGGATTTGTGGTGAGACATTTCTTTTCTGTTTCCTGTACAAAGTCGCTATGAAAATGTGGGATGAGTGCCACCGAGTGGCTCTTTTACATCATACTTGAGTGATCAAAAGAGCCAGCTTTCATTGGTCGTTCTCCTTGCGAAAATGGATCCGATTTGGCATTCTCAAGCGTTTTTTGTTGTGACCCCTCATTCAGTCCAATGAGTGATGCCCTGTTGGTGCCCATGTTTTGATATTGTCACACAAAACGTTACGTGATTTGTAGAGGCTTTTAGTCTTGAAAAAAGTTCTTTAAATTTGAAGAAGCTTTAAAAACACACACACAAAAAAAACTAAAAACTATGGTTTTGTTTTACTAGAAGATTTTACCTTCCATAAAATGAATAAAGTCTTACAGCCACTTTACACATGGGGATTGGCTGATTTATTAACTCATTATTGCTTCCACACTTTCCTGCAATGGCAGCTGTTGTCTCCATTGATAAGTTTTCTGGCAGCGTAGATTAACTTTAAATTAAAAATGCCCTGCATGACATGGTCTGTCTCCCACAATGAAGCTTTATGTGAGGCTGAGGCTTAAAGTACAATCTCTGATCAACGCCATGTTTGGTAAGTCTGGTGGGTATATGTAGAGTGGTCCAAGGGGCAAAACCTGACAAGCACAGTCCTCACTCCTTCTATTTAATGGTGAGTCTTCTTTGTAGAACACGTACACGTATGGGATTTCAAACCCAGATGTGCTGTGAAAGTGAAATATTGACTACCTGCCCTCATGAATGTACTTGCAGGCAAGGTTCATGTGTAGTTATTGACTTGACATCTCCATTATCCAAAATCAAAGTGGTGTTTCTTTCTGTGAAGATTCCACCAAACCTCTAAAAACCCTGACATGTGCCCTTCATTGTGCTTCCAAGCAGCAGCTGGGTTTTTACCCATGCTTCCTGAGGGCGGACACTGATGTCATTTCCTCTGCGGCTAACATCTCATTTCATGGTGAGCCCTGCAATGTCAAAAGGAGCAGAAACCTTTTAGCAAACACTGTCACCATCATAAACCTCTTGCCTCCCAGAGCAGCCAAGAATGACATCCAGGCGAAAAGAAAGCCACCTAAACCGTTAAGAGAAGGTACGAAACAGCTCACATCATTTGAGAGCTGTTGCTAAGCTCCAATTAGAAAAATCCCATCTTGTGCCATTAAATGACAGAAAGCTGGTCTCTAATCAACGGCTGTTGAGTCTTTTGTTATCCCAGTCCCTTCCACCCCCACACATGCAGTGAGTGTAGAGAGAGAGAGAGAGATAAATCACATTTACAGATCAAGCCTGCTGCTAAGTAATACTTTATGACAAAACCAAATTGTTGTTTAGGTGTCTGATGATACGCTAATGCGATGGGTTAGATGAGGCAGATGTATGGCGTGCTGCCTCAACCATCTGGGAGCCCAGAGTATGGCTTTACATCATAATGCAAGAAAAAAGCAGACAAATACAAAAGACTGTGTACTTTTGGAGCCAATGGGGCCATTAATCTAGAGTATTAATCCTGCCAGAGCAGCAAATGTTATTACTAAGTGTCGCAGACTGATGTGGCAGCTGTATATTGACGGATGATGCACGGTTCCTACGTGAAATGAATCTGAAATGTTGTTGAAACTGACAGATTTACCTGATGCCCATCCTTAGCTTACATGTGTCAAGGAAGGAAAAACAACAGCCATTTATCCAGCCATAATTCAGAGCCGGCCAGGAAATCTGTCGCCGGTGGATTGTGATGGATTTCGTAATTAAATGATCCCCTTCGGGAAAGACCCGCCTCCTTAACATCTTTTACTCTGATTTAGAGAGGTGTCTTTTAGGTTTAATGTTGACAAAGTACACCCCCGCCCCCCCAAACACACACACCTCAAATTTTTACTGTCATTCTCTTACTTTGCAGAGGATTCAACCAGTTTTGCACATCACCATGATAGAGAAAGGTAAACTGCTGTTGCTATGGTTACCAGCCAGCCTTGTCTTCCACAAATGCTTCTAGCCAATATAAGCTGCAAAGAGAAGCCTGGGAGGGGGCGTGAGTCCATGCACGCACCCACACACAGCTGATAGTACATATAGGTTCAGCAGATAGACACCCCCTCACTCACTCACACTCCTTTACTCAATCACTTATACTCACTTACCTTCACTCACTCCCTCCCTCACTCTTTTACTCACTTAAACTTACTCTCTCTCACTTATACTCACTCTTACTCTCAAGTTTACTCACTCATTCATTCACTCATACCCAGTCCTCACTCACTCACTTATACTCACTCTCACTGACCCCCTAAATCTCACTCTCATTCACTCTTATTCTTGCTCACTCATTTACTCATACTCACTCTCTCACTCAATCATACTTATTCACTCACCCACATTCACTGACCCTCTCACTTTCATTCATTCTTTTATTCTTGCTCACTCACTCACTTATACTCTCTCATTCACTCATTCTCACTCACTTGCTCACTCTCACTGACTCCCTCATTCTCTCTAATTCATGCTCACTCACTCACTTACACTCACTCACTCATTTACTCATTCTCATACTCACTCACTCCTCACTCTCATATTCTCACTCATTTAATCACTCCCTTACTTATACACACACTCATTCATTCTTATTCTTACTCATTTACTCACTCACTCACTCATGCACACACACACACACACACACACACAAACCCACATTCATTCTCACTCACGCTCACTGACCCCTCATTCTCATTCACTCTCTTATTCTCACTCACTCATACTCACTGACTCATTTACTCATTCTCACACACACTTATTCATGCTCACTTTCTAGCTCTTTCACTCTCACTGACCCCTCACTCTCATTCACTCTCTTATTCTCACTCATTTACTCACTCACTCATACTCACCCCCTCACTCACTTATACGCACACACTTATTCATGCTCACTCTCTAGCTGATTCACTCTCACTGACCCATCATTCTCATATTCTCACTCATACTCACCCCCTCACTCACTTATCCGCACACACTTATTCATGCTCACTCTCTAGCCCATTCACACTCACTGACCCCTCACTCTCATATTCTTGCTCACTCAATCATACTCACTCTCTTGCTCACTCACTCACTGACCACCATCACTCTCATTCACGTTCTTATTCTTGCTCACTAATTGACTTATACTCATACTCTTATTCTTATTCTTGCTCGTTAACTCACTCAGTCACTTAAATCCACTCACTCATTCATGCTCACTCTCATTCACGCTTTAATTCTTGCTCACTCACTCACTATCATTTACTGTAATGATGAAGATTTCATAGTCATGCTTAGAAAACAGCTGAATGTGACCATCAAACAGTCATGCGAGCACACTGTGACCTTCCATCAGTGTGAAACACCCACTACAGACAAGTCGTGCACTGAAGAGACACAAGACTGGGCTGTTTCCCAGTCAGCTCATTTGCAACTGGATACCGCCCTGGAAGTCAACTCACAATGACACCCCTGATATACGAGGTTAATCCAGTAAGAAATCCAGTCACACCCCAAAGGAAAACTACCACGGCAAAAAGGATTGCTTCCTTAATTAGCTGAAGGGCATAAAAATAGGGCTGCTCTCAATTGCATAATATTTCCCAGAGTAAATGATCCTCATTGTGTGTTGAATGCCCTCAACTGTTCTTGGTTAATTGACCTGTTCCATGAGGCGGTGTGGCTGCGCTGACCACTATAACGATAAGCACCACTATTAGCTTTACTAAACAAGGCTCTATTTCACACTTTGCATAATCTTGACCTTTGGAGTCTGATGTATGAAAGAGGCATTCGAAGGCAACAATGTGTTTTCTCAGGTTTCCACAGCATGTAAACAGAGAATATGAGGTGAGGTATCCAGTGTGGTGGGCAATGGGTGTTGTTGTGTATTTGTCTTACCAGAACTCTACCGGTAAGGGTCTGTGCTGAGATCATGACCCCTGCCCAGTCTTTGACAGAGGTCATCCAGCCCACCTCACTGGCTGGGGCTTCTTCTTTATCATTCTGGGTCTTGGCTGGGCCATCAGTCTGACTGATTGGGTGGTTCACCTTCTGTGCCTCCTGGTGGGGAAACAAGCGCAAATAAACTGATTAGCATTATAGTAATTGCAAAACTAAAGTAATTCTTTACAAAATTAAAATATTCACACCCCTGCAAGACGTAAAGTGACGTAAACATTCATTAAAAAATAACTAAAGAACATTATGTGTGTACTGAATGAAACAATTTAATTAGGGGAATCAAAACACTTCATTAGTGCACCAAAAATATATCATTTGCTGACTGAGACACGTAACAAGCTGCTCTTTATGGCGTTCAGTTTTAAATTTGATGCCTTGACTCTTAGAACAATGTGTGAAAAAAGATTTTCACTGAACACAGAAACTGAGTTTAGGACTTGCTCTACAGCAAATGTAAAGTTAAATGGTTCACTCACCCAGGATCATTATTTTTTAGATGTTATGTTTCTTCATCCTTTAATAAAAAAAATATTCAATGAGCAGTTTGAGAGATTAACATTTAAATGTTATTTTGGCTAGTAATGGATATTAACTGACTCATTTTTACTAAAAAAATACGATGACTGCAGTTTAACAAATGTAATCCACAGCATAGAAAAATTTATACAGGACCGTGTGACATATCAAAAGAAAAATAATTGTTCAAATAACTACAATTGTATATTAAGAATACCCAATATAAATAAAAAAAAAATGCAAAACTATTTAGTATGAAATATGTAAATTGCTAAGAAAAAATATCTCTGCATGAAACATCCTCGCATTAAAATAGCTCATTAAACGTGTGTACACAATCCTATTTAACTGTAAAATAGTAGAATTTTAACGATTCAACAGAATGCATTCACTCAAATACATAAGTGTGCTATTTACTACTATTATCTTAAAAGGTGCCTATAGCTACCAACAAGGGAAAAAGTCTAGGCTAGTTTGTAACATTTCATTAGCCTGAAATGCAACTTCACAGTTGCATTCATGTTTTAAATGTTTGACCCTCCCACCTCCCTTCTCGATTTACATCTGTTTACATTTACATGCTGTTTTTTTCAGGGGCCAATCCCACCACTGCCACCACATTTGAAAATGAGTGAGAGATGCTGGCATGTTCAAAAAAATTTAAAACCCAAAAGCAACAAATGATAAAAAGAAGTTTTTGCCAGAAAAGATGAATATTCACAACGATACTGGAAGTAATTAATGCTGAATAGTATACACCTCACTGCTATACTGGGAGTTGCGTTAAGTATTATATTAAGTTCCAGAAAAAGTCACACTTCCTAGGGATCACAGGTCTCTTTCACAAATGACCGTTCAGCCCTCCTCCAGAACTATTGCACATGCTCCTTAAAAAGTGTAGCTCAACCAATGCCATACAAGCACACACAGCTTGTATACCGATTAGCAATTAATAAAGTAATCAAATATTCAATTCTAAGCATGGAGGGAGATCAAGAAACTAATCCACATAAATCACAGGCAAGCAAAGCAAACAGAAGGTATCCGTCTCTACACAAAAAAGCATCATGCAATATATAAGAATAAATGTTAGAACCAATGTTCTATTGGTTAAATCTTTACCACTAACTTACAATGGCAATTGAAAATAAATAGTAAAAACATCAAAACGAAAACAAAAGAGAAATGGGGTTTGTTTATGTTGATTACAGTAACAAATTAGCAAAAATACTGACAGCCGCCTAGCAACCAAACAGTTAACCCTAGCAACCAAAATAACTGAACTCTTTTTCAACTTTGGTAAATGATAAAGATATGGTAGATGGTTTATGTTACTCGTTGTGACATTAGGGACATACAAAAAAATGTGTTACATTTGTTTTAAATGTTTTAAACCATTACAAGCCAACATCAAAGTTCGCATGCAAACTTTAGCCATCTAATTTATATTTAAAAGTTCTAGAAAAAGGGGACAAGCTGGAATAGCCTTGTCACAGATAGAACTAAGCAACAAGACACAAGGTAGTTATACTATACCAGCAATGTCTCTACAAGACTAGGATTTCAAAGCAAACTGAAGTTTCATAATGTTCTGTTCAAGCTCTTTTGAAAAAGCACAAAGAAGCTGGAAATGCTAAGAAACGAAGAGATAGAGTACTGCTCTGACTCCCTTTTTCTTCCCAGGCAGAAAGAGATAAGGATATTCTTCCATCACCTCTCCCTAACAACCAGATCCACCTGGAGATGTTCTGGCGCCCCCTGGACCGCAGCCCACCAACTCCACTCTTCTTCCAATACTCATCCCGAGGCTCCCGGAGGCCCTGCCCACCAGCTCCTGGATCATATGTTTATACCATAGTTTATCACACTGCTGTTGTTACCCAAATGAGGATGGGTTTCCATTTTGAGTCCGGTTCCTCTCAAGGTTTCTTCCAAAAGGGAGTTTTCCTTGCCACAATCGCCCCAGGCTTGCTCATCAGGGACATGTACACCACTTAGTAATTAATTTCTTTTAACTTTGTTGAGTTTAAACTTGTTGGTTTACTGTAAAGCTGCTTTGAGACAATGTCTGTTGTGAAAAGCGCTATATAAATAAAACGAAACGAAACGAATATTCTAGTTTTGTTTCAAAGAAAATGCGTCAGGGGGCGGAAAGTGAAACTGAACTGTGAACTGTGATACTTAAGCTGAGAACGAACGGACAAGAATCAGAATCATCCTATGAATGGACTGGAAAGGTTCTCCGGTGCACCGTGTTGATTGTTGTTTTTCTCTTGCAATAATTTGTATTAAATCTACCTTTTTATTAATACGCGTTCTCCTCTTTGGTTTTTGAACAAGCAAAGGATTACGGGTTTTGACCCCAATAATATATAAAATCCAACAGTGCGGATGCTTATGTTGTAGATAGACATGCTAACAATTAACATTGTGGAAAATGAGAGATTTAAGAATCTCATTACATGAATCAATTCCTTGCTTGCACATAGAGTGTAGAGGAAGAGCAATTTGCACACTGAAGGCATTTTTATGCAGTTTTTGCGTAGATTAATAAAAATAAATTATACTTAAAACAATGTTTGAAGCTCAAATTTGTTATGTTTTCATTATTAAAGAGATACTTACAGATTGTGATTAATATATTTGTAAGTTAACACTAGAGGTGCTGTGGGTTTTAACTGTGTGTTTTCTTCTTTGTGTGTTCTTGATCTGTATGGGTGGAGTTTTCTATCAATTATGAGGCATGTGATCAGCTTGCTTGATTTAGAAAAACCGTAACCCGTCAACTGACCTGATCACAATGCCAGGTTCATGTTTAAATCAGTATGCAAAGCGAGGTATGTTGATTTATTGAGTTGTTTGTAACTGTGCATATGTGAAAACTTACGTGGTTGTATCATTTATTGATTGATTATTTGTTGTATGTATAAGGTGTATTTATTTGGTGTTTTTCTGTTAAGCTTCACGGCGCATAAGTACACGATAATCTGAGGGATTTACCTGTGTGATGCACAACAATCAATAAAAACAGCACCCGTTGGAAACACTCGTTTGATTGGGAAACTGAAGGGCAACTACAATGTTTGTTTACATTGGTTAGACTTGAATTTGTTTTTGAACTGGTTTCGCCCAGCCCTTCCAGTATACAAAACCTAGGTTACTGTGTGGATTCAGGAGGCAAAGAAATTTTGCAATCATGTAGAAGGGCTAAAAGCGGCATCACGTTTGACATGAAAGTGGGGGGAAGGTTTGAGAGCAAATCAAGGTTTTAAGGCTCTCGGCTGCATGTGCGGAGGCCGATGCAGGACAGCTCAGATTTGCAGGCTCTGGAGTCGCTGTGGGCTTCTGGAGTTACTTCACAGTTATGTGGGAGGGTGAAAATTCAGCAATCAAGTGCTCAGTGCAGCAGTCTGATGCTTCTGAAGGTGCACTAGAGGAGCTGAGCAAGTGTGGGCTTCAAATGTGGGACTGGCAGGAAGCTAACACGCTTGGGCTATGATGCATACAGAACAGCAGTTAGGACTCTCATTTCAGCAAGAGAGCAGCGTTGTTCTGTAGATCTCTGACAGCCCAATGTTCTCATTTTATGAGAAAATATTACATGGCTATCTATAGAAGTAAATCTGAAGTGCTGTGCTCTCCATACGCACAGGGACAAATTCTTCAAAAGTCATATTTGGCTCACCCTCCAACCATGTTTCCATCCAAAGATGCGAATTGAATTTATGCACAAAACTGAAAGATCGAATAAAGCACCGTTTTCACCCAACGAGTCCAAAACCATCACTTCCTGATAAACTGGCAACAAATATCAAAAGAAAATGGAAGTTGCTGCATTAGGCCTTTTATCATATTTAATATGAAATTTACGTCTTAGAACACGTAGATGAAACGCAATATGCTTTTGGAGGCGGGAGACTGCTCTTTAAGAAAGCAGCTATTCTTGGAGACAGCACTTTGGGACAGGTCACCAGTTCATTTTTGTGGATAAAAATCAAAAACGTTTTAGTTACAAAAGTTATTCATTAATTTATTCATCCATCCATTCATCTTCTAACCTGCTTATCCCTTGCTTATTCCCTCACTGTTTAGTGAGTGACTCACTGTCACTCACTCACTAGTTTTATTCAATGTAGATTCATATTTAGTTGATTTCACTTTTTAAATATTAGAAATTATGCTCAATTTCACATTGTGAGATTGTAGGCTTTTCATTAACAAATACAATGATACATATGTATGATATACTAAGGATTATATAAAATAAAGTGTTAACACAATGGAATTGATCTTTACTTTAAAAAAAAAAAACAAGAACAAAAACATTTTGAATTTGGAAATTGTTGCTTTATTTTTTACAATAACCTAAAGCGCAATAAACATATGTATGCCCAAAATAACAGCAATGGCGTAAGATCATGTACTTCCACATTTACGAGCATGAATAAAATATGGCAGTTTATTTATTTTTTTTTTTTATAAAGTAAAATCAAGAATAAATTCCCTGAAAATTGTATACACTGTGGCCACAAAACAGGCGGAAAAAATTCTCAAGACACATTTGATGTCTCACCACCATGATGTTTCAACGGTTAGTTAAAATCCGGTCTTTGGCTAACATTGGGGTTATAATGGGGTTTCATTTGAGGATGATCGAGAATAATTTATAGCCAACTTAAAGTTTTGCTTATAACTCTAGGCCAAAATAGGCTGCTAACTTTATTAGCAAACTTGCATGTGTGTCATTATCACAGTTCCTCTGTGTGTTAGCAGCAGCAGATATCATTTCATCGTTTCCAACCACCAAACCCTTTTGTTGATGCTTCCGTCATGATACTCAAATGGAATGAAAATTCTCATCTATGTCACCAGGGTAGTTGGTACTCTGCTCTGCTCACTGCGTCCGGTGGTGGGTGGAACCAGACAAGGAAAACAAGCGGCGGGGGATACTTTATAATTTGAATGACAGATTACAGCCATGAAAAGCAGAAATGTCATGCATTTTAAACGATTAACTGTCCACTCATTTACATTTTTGTCCACTTTCATTTCATCAACCAAACTTTGTGTGGAGTTTTCGTCATAACAAAGACATTTTTAGCTCGTCAGCATCTCGTTATAGTCACAAGAAAAAGGTTAGTCAACAAAATAATTGTTATCGTCGTCCTTGTCCGGTTCATTGCCAAATCAAAACTGTACTAGCCAATGAGGGCGAACCATTGTTATCCCAGCTCCTATGGAAGGTTTGTGCCAGAACGACAAACGTAACTTTCAGGATCGCAAACGCAAAATTAGACAGCAAAAGCAAAGATGCTGAAATCGTAATCAAAACTCTGAGAAGCAAAACCAAAGCTTAAAACGGAACAAAAAAATATGTATTTAAAAATCAAAGTCGATTTTTATGGTAATTCCTTTATGATTTTTGTTTTCAGGCTGATTTTTTTTTTCGTAATCAATTTTTGATTTTGACGTTTGTCTTTGCTGAAATTATGTGCAGATTTTTGGCACAAAATAAATAACATAGGTTAAAAGTTCATCCTACTTTGTGAGCATAATTTTTATGCACATTTTTTAAATGTTTGCGCATCTTGGCATTTCCTTCTAGGGTTTTTCTAGGTAATTTTGCGCATAAAAAAGGCAGCTGGTGATGGGTCTACTGTTTTGGGAATGTATTTGGCCTTTCTCCTGTTCTGGTGGTAGAACTTTTAGACCGTTGAGACAGATTGTAAAACTTGATTTGATTTGTAAGAGGAGCTCAAAATGAAACTTATATTGTTGTAGGATTCTCAAGTTCACTTACCTGAACTGGCCTATCATGTCAAGGTGAGGGGAAGCGTATAAAATGAGCTGCCGGAGTAAGTACTTCAGAGAACAGGACCTCTCAGCCCCCGAAGCTTGGGATGGTAAAAGGCTCTCCTTAAGTGTTTTTTATTTCAATTATTGAGTAAGTGAAGATCAGAAGAGTCTCGGAAGCTATTCACAACACCAGCCTGGTTCTGTGTGAACGCTCAGGCACGTGAAAAGAACCAGGGAGAAAGCCCTGCACACTGGTAGTACCTCAAACCACAAAACTGTGATGGAAATGGAAATGATCATGGATGAGATGAGAACACAAGAAGTCTCCAGAAATTGCAAGCTTGCATCAACAAGAGATGAAGAACAAACGGCATATAACTATTTAACAGGTGCTTCTAGCAGAGGGTAAATGGAGTAGTCATCTATGATAACTGTAATAACTGCAGTACTGTAAGAGTCCAAGGTGTGAACCAGAGGATGCAGTAAAAACTCATCCATCAGAGACTGGCATGCAGATTTTGACGAGACTGGCACCACAGTAAATCCAGACATGACCAAGTGGCTCCAGCAGTTAACCACTAGCCCAGACAAGCAGATACCAGTCAGTTATAGACATAAAAAGGTTGTTTTAAAAGCTTCACTCACTGAATATCAAACCTTAAACCCAAAACAATCCAAAAAAGGGGAAAACTGAGCTTTTTTTTTTTAAATACATGTAATTGAAAAATGTCCAGGAGACAAAGACTGCCATAACTTAGTGCATAGACTGTTGACCACAGCATGAAACACTTATGTAGGAAGAGCTCTGTTGTATTCCACCAGAAGATGGCAGTAAACATAAGGGCAGCACTACTTCAACTTGACCTTGGCATTTCCGGTCATTTTCATTAAAAATGAAAATTAATGTAGGACCATAACCCCCATGAGATGACATTTAGATTTTTTGTGGTCATTAAAATACAGAACAGATTTTTGTCAAAATATGTAAAAAAATAAATAAATAAAAAAATGTTTTGTTTACTCAATAAATGAATAAAATCTCAGTTTTATTTATTCATTTAGTTTTAGTTTTTTTTTAAATGTGCTATGAGTCTGTTTATTTCCCATTAACATGTTTTGAATTTAGAAGTTAACAGTGAGTTTTTCATTTTAAATATTGCTTCAAATGTTTTTTAACCAGCTGATTTGTTGTTAATTCATTTAGAGAGAGAGAGAGAGAGAGAGAGAGAGAGAGAGAGAGAGAGATTGTGAAATTGGACTATATTGTGCCACAGTATTTTGCTACACCCCTACATTTTAAACCAAATGCCAAAAAAAAAACACTCAAATAAATACAAATTATTATTTTTGTTAAATGCTTTCGCAGATAATCTGTAAAGTTAAAACATGTGGTTTGGGTCACTGCAAAAATATAACACTTTGATCAAATTCAGACCCATAATGACCTTCTGTTGGCAATGGCTGGTTTTTGTTTATTAATCTAATAACAATATCTAGACAACATGTTTTGTTGTGTAGATCTGATTCCTCAGCGGTTCGCAGGAACTTAACCTTTACTCGATAGTCACTGCGGGAATGGGTCAACAGAGGAGTTCTTTTCCTGTCAATCCCACTCAAATATATCTCCCTGTCTCCTCAAACCTCCGCGGCCACATCGCGCACATGCCTGGACATGTCACTTGGTGTAAATACTGTGACTGGTGTGGTGAGCCCACAGTGTGTACACTTGAATCAGGTTTCGCTCATATCAGATATCACCATGTGCTCGGTCTGGTCTGGAAAGCTAACCTTCAACTGTGTTAGCAAAGATTTCCAAGACTTTTACCAGTAAAATTAATTGTTGAATATTGAAATTAAATATTTTACAGTGTTTTGCTGATTATTCAGATGTATTGGACTTCAATTATGTTTTACACAACTCTTTTTGATGCAAATTTGTTACAACATTTGATCGGCCATTTAACTGCAAAGAATGTTGGACTCAATTCACCATATTACTCAATGGTACACCATAGACCAGGGGTCACTAACCCAGAGCTGCAGAGCAAACTGAACGTTTTATTTCAAGATCTAATGAAGAGCTGTATTTTTAATCAGCGTGGCTATTGTGATCTTTACAATCTTTTTTTTTTTCGGACACAAGAAGGCATTGCAACCCCACGAGTCAAGCAACCCCACGTGACTTTTCTCATCCAATTGATTCTGGTAAAATTTTGTGGCTCAGTTGCAGCTGCAGATGAGGGGAATGAGAGGCTGCAAAGCATTTAAAAAACAAAAATGGCGATAACAGTAGCTATCGAAAACAAAGCAAGATACAGAGGAGAAAGACAGGGTTCTCACCCATTAAAAACTTTAATTTTTATTTGTAATGTATATGCAGCGAAATGCGACTGCCCTGACCTGTATACAGTGGTACCCAAGATACGAAATTTATCCGTTCCAGGGTGGCTTTCGTATCTCGAAGAAAGTTTTAGATGTAAAATGCCTAATCCGTGCAATGGCTCTCAGAAACAACATTATAAGTAGATGAAAAACAATGGAAAACCAGAAAAAAAAAAATCAAGTAATGTTTCTTCAATCCTTAAATCTACACAGTGTTAATGTAATAAATGATAATAAAACACGTGCAAAATACGTAATATGTACACAAATGTGAAACCTTACCTTGAGTAAAGCGATGTGTCGGAGGAGGTGGAACGGATGACAGAAAACATCAAAGCACTACGTACGAAAGTTAACTTTCTCAAGATATTTCACGAATTACTGACACCAACACTGTTTCACGTACGAGCGCAGACAGATGGAAAGACGCTTCTGAGAACGCGTCACTGGGTTTCTCTAAGTTGCGATACAGTGACATTATAAACACGTTATAAACGTTGTTTCTTTTACGACACCTTGGCTCTAACATTTGTTATAGTACATTATTGGTAATCTTAAAACTGGTTTAAAATGTTTTAAAGCGTATCAGCCCCTTTTTGCACTTTTTGCAACGGGAGATAGGAACGCCGGAGGCGCAGCGCAACGTCAGACTAAACAAGCAGATTATACAGCAGAACTGTTTGTGGTTGTTCATATCTAGAATTTTTATTTTTTTTTGCATCTTAAACCAAAAAAATTTCCAGCGAGTCCTTTCATATCTCGAACATTTCGTAACTCGAAGCATTCGTATCTCTGGGTACCACTGTATAAGTTAATGTAACTAAGAAAAAAGAATCATTTTTCTCCTTCTCGGAAGGAGTTTCCATCTTCTCCCCATTCTTGCTTGGGTTTTTCTCCGGGTACTCCGGTTTCCTCCATAATCCCAAAAACATGCGGCAGATTAATTGAATAATCTAAATTCCCCTTAGGTGTGAATGTTGCCCTCACATAAAATGTGGAAAATCGCAACACTGTGACAGTTACATTTCAGTAATTTCAAGCATGTAAAAAAAAACTCTGGTGGAGTTTAAATAAAACGGCTTTTTCCAGTCTCTTAACCTGCACAGTATTGCACACATTTTCAAGAAGTGAAAGGGGTATGTTTAAAGCTGATTGCTGTAAGCCAGAAGTTCCTCAGCTCCTTGTGTTCATGAGAGTGAACGGTGTGAGCTGAGAGAGCGGTGGCTGTGTGCACAGACTAAAAGCCATGAATTAAACATTCGCTCTCAAACTGATGGCCCTGCAGACTCGGGCAGACACGGTAAACAAGAAACAATTTCTACTTCATTTGAGCACTGTGTGTGATCGAGCAACAAGATCAGCTCTGGGATTATTCATCTGCTAGGTTTTTTTTACCTGCAATGCCAAAGTCAGAGCGGTGTAGGGCAGTCAAGCCCAATTACAGTGAGAGTCACCTTTAGTCCTGACCTCCACTTTGCTTTGTTGAGGGCAGGAAAGGTCAGGTAATTAAAAAAATATCACGGCCATGTTGTCAAACTTTTTTTTAAGTCATTGTTTTGATTTAAGTAGGAAAGATGAAACCAAGCAACAGTTTAATTTTGAATTCAAATACAATGTACAGGTTCAAAAAATATCAGTTTTGATATTTTTGGTTTCAAACAAACATTACAAGAGTTACGACACATCATTTGCAAGGTAATTAAAAATAAAATGAGAGAAAATGACCCCAAATCAGTGCCATCCAGTGGTGAAAAGCAGCAATGACCCTTGGAAGTACAAGACCAGGGATATGGCTTGTATTTTTCAAGGTGAAAAAAGTGGTTGGAACAGTGTATATGGTTCAGAAAATGTTGAAATGGGTTCTGATTGCAGCATGCATTTAAAGGGACCGGCGTGGATCCATGCCCCCTAATTCCTTTTTCAATACTGTTGGTGGCTTCAATGCAACGTCAATCTGAATGAGGCAGTGGGATTGAACCGTAATCTCAACCCTAACCCTAAATATAACCGTAACCCGAAATCTATCCATAACCGTAAACCTAAACCTTACCGTAACCCTCAAACTAACCCTAAACCTTACCGTAACCCTAAAAATAACCATAAACGTAACCCTAAATTCAACCATAACACGAAAACAAAGCCTAAACCTAGCCTAACTTTATACCTGACCATAACCCCAAACCATACCATACCCCTAAACCTTACTGTAACCCTAAATTTAACTCTAACCCTAACTTAACAAGCCGGGGGTATGGAAAAGTACGACTGTATGGGGAATGGGGGTAAATTGGTACCAAAGCATATCTTTTTAACGATTAATATTGCATTTAGAAGGTTGTTAATGGCACAGTGCTAGAGGGCCCAAATATTTACTATAAATTCAAAATTTCCTTTAAGAAAAGTGGGTCGTAAGAAGATGCCTAGGGAAAGACAATATTCATTTGAGAGCAATTTTTTTTTTCATTTTATTTATTACATTCTCTTTTACTAAAACCCTACCATTATATTTATGGACTGATAATTCCTTTGTGGGCAAAATAAGTAAAGGATAGATCCCGCGCAGAACCACATTCACGATCACAAATTCATCCCCATATTTCCTTTTATGGCCATAATTTTTTTTTTTTATTTAATAAAACAAAAGCCCTGTTTTTATGCATGGTAAACTTTACAAAAAGCAAAGTGAGTGAACAAAGAAAAATATTAAGCCATCCAACCAGCATCTACGCGTATAGATAGCGTGCAGGTATTTTGTAGGATTATGGTCAGGTGTATGATCAATAAATTATACCAAACAGGTGCTAACGATAATAAGTGTCACATGTTGAAACCTAATCATGAATGATACAGCAACAGCTGTGCAGGAGGCATACAATTGGGTGAAAAACAGCCAAACTTTACTACCAAGATGAGATTGTGAAAGACTAAAGCAAGATTGAGGGTTTCCAGAGCTCTTTTGAAGAAGCACAAAGAAACGTTGAGGGATGCAGGAATTGGCCAGGAAAACTACAGGAGATGCAAGACAAACTAAGCTAATTACAATTAAAATTGGGGAAAGTAGCACTAGTTTGTCCCAGATGGGAAATGTTCCAGTTAAATGAAAGAAACAAGCCTCAGTGAGATTTACTATTAATTGGGAGTTCCGGCAAAGATGAATGGCAGACAGCATGTCACGTGACTAAGTCTGATCTAAAACCACTTGGCTTTTAGCGCAGCTGTTCCTGCGACTTCCATTTGCATCACTGGGGAAAACTCTACTCCATGGCAAATGAGCTATTTTTAACCTCATCCTTCCAGCTGAAGAAGAAAATTAAATCTGAACAAGTTGTGATTCTAATACGATGTTTAAATATCAGTCAACTGCTTTCAAAGGTCACTATATACACAACTTCATCAAAAAGGTCCCCTCCAAAACTTCACCAGAGAACATTTTAGGAGGATCTGCATCAGCACAGAAGTTGTAGCAAGATTGGGATGTTCCATTAGTTCAGTTTCTATCAGCTGAGTGATGGTGAAGATTTCTCCGAATGCTGAATTTATTCTTATTTCTAACGTTTTTAACTAATTACACTAGCTAACTAAGTGTTGGGTTTAATTGTAGAGATTTACAGTCATGGTTGAAGTAGTAAGACATGCCAAGACGTTTAATCCTGCCCCAAGTGGAGGAGTTCAAGTATCTTGGGGTCTTGTTCACGAGTAAAGGGACTATGGAGCGAGAGATTGACAGATGGATTGGTGCAGCCTCTGCAGTAATGTAAAGATACCGCTAAGCTGCGAGGCAAAGCTCCTGATTTACCGGTCAATCTACTTTTCAAAAATATCCTTGAGGAGGTGTTCCAGGTACGTTCCTCTATGAAGACAGCCTGCGGAAGACTTTGTCTCCCAGCTGACCTGGGAGCCTCCCGAATGAAGTGGAAGAGGTGTCCAGGGGGAGGGATATCTTGACCTCCCTGCTAAGACTGCTCCCCCTGTGACCCAGCCCCAGATAAGTGGAAGAAGAAGAGAAAGGGACGAAAAACATGGATAAAATAAGAGCTTGAACTTGGATATTAGACCAGTCATTTTATTCAGCCCTTCCCCTTTGTTCAAAAAAAAAAAATGGGATGTTGGGATGTGCAAAATGGAGGTGAAGGGGTAATGGTAAGCAACAGAAATTGAGTGCAGCCAAAAAATAATGCTAAGAAAACGCTAAAATTCGATTTTTGAGAAAACAGCGAACATTTAAAACAGGATGTCTGGGAATCCTTGCTTAGGGTAAGTGGAAGAAGAAGAGGAATGGAAGAAATTTAGCGATAAGAGCTTGAACTAGGGATAATATCGGACCAGCTTTTGCTCGCTAATGTTGAAAGAGAAGGGATGCCCCCATCGATGGATACAAAATCATCATTTTTGTAAAAGATACTGCCGGGCACTTTCTTAGCGATAGGATGAGAAACTCAGTCATTCAGTGGAGCCACTGCACTGTTTCAGATGCCTCCTGGACACCCCCTTTGGGAGTTGTTCTGAAGTTCTGATTGTTCTTAAGTGCCTGAATGCCATACTTCAATGCTGATTTTAATTTCTCCAACCAGCCCCCTACCCCTTGCCCCCTTTACTATAGGGCTTCTATTTCCCCTTGAAATCGAGTGCTAAAAGAAAGGGCTGCAAGCATTCACGTATGCATTGGGACACCCCTTGCTGCATACACCGTTCAACGTGTCATACACACGTCAATTGGGTAAATGTAATAGTTTTCAGCAAATAATACTCCTTTATTCTTATAAAACTAGTAAAATATATATTATAATATATGTAAAGTATATATTAAGAGGTTTTCGTATTTTTCAAACTTACATAAATGAGAAATTACTTATATTTGTGAGTTTGTTTTTAAAGTGTTCATTTTCATTTCCGTTCTCCTTCGTTTAAAAGAGAGTTGGGATATGCAAAATGTGGATGCATCGTGAAAAATAATCCAGTGAAAAAGCTACATTTCGAGGCAACCAAACTGATTGTCGAGTTTTGATAAAAGGTTATCCAAAGTTAATTTTTTTGTGTGTAATAAGAATTTTTTTTTTTTGCATCATGTTTTGTTTTCTGAACAACTAAAGTGTATTTTTCTGGTTTTATAGCAGTTGGATCCAATTCCTTTAATTAAATGGGCGTTAAATCATTTAGACTCAATATAGTCTCTGATTTTGTTTTCAAAGTGGGTTTGGATGCATCCGAGAGAGTGTTTACATGTTGTGCACACTGTATGTTATGTGAAAATGTGGCATGCGCTTGTCTGTTGCTAAGTAACCAGCAGGAAAATTCACTCTCCCGACACTGCAAAGCAAGGAAAACCCTGCAATTGTGGTTCAAAACCCTCTCCAGAGTAAATAAAAAAGCACTGTTAACCCCTCTTCCATATTGCGGCTGTGAAATGCCAGATTACCAGGTTAATGAAACCATTTCCTCAAACGATTAGCTTTACCCAGTATGAAGTGACACGTTCTTATGCTAATTCAATTACACAAGAAGAAGATCAGCATCCAACACTGATTACCATCAGCCATCTTCCACAACAGCGTCTATGGAAACAGAGACCCCAGAGGAGAATACACATCCACAGAATGAGCAGGAGCAACAAGCTCTGACTGACACAACCAGGTCACTGAAAACGCTTGGTGAAAAATGGAAAGCTCCACACAGAGAAGAGCAAAAAGAAAAGACCGGGGTCTTCCAGACATACTCCCACAAGTGTGTGCTGACACTAAAACCACTACACAGCAAACTTGGACCATTGATTTGAGCACAAAAAGTTAGTTTGACACATTCAGAGACAAGTAGTGCTCTGCTTCTAGGTTAGTTTAGAGTTGATTGAAACTGTATAGTGAGAGATGCCATTAGGCTACTCTATGGCAAGCAAGAAAAATCTAAACAGGATGCGACTTAATAAAACACTTATAAAAGAGAAAAACACCAGCATTTTTTTGCATCATCTGCTGTAAACAAATGTCGAAATTTGTAGCCGTACAAATCTTGCAAATAGAAAAATATGCCTTAAATAAAGGGTTTATGTATTGAGCCACACCCTCTTAGCTGAGACGGGGTGGAAAAACGTGATAAAATGGCTGTTTATTATATAGAACATAAAGCTCCCAAACTTTTCATTAATGATTAGCGAAAATGGTGATTTAGTCAAAAGTTTGACTTATCAAACATGAAAATCCAGGTTTCACCTCCCAGATTCGATTTCTTCCATGAATTGCAACAATTCGTTTGATTTCTTTGCATTTCAGCAATCTGTAGAGAATGTCTGTTATGTCAGAATTCAGTTCAGCTTTCCCTCATTTTCAACATTTACACAGGTCAATACTTACATTCACCACTAGTGCATGAATGGGCTTTTTGACAGATTGCAGTCTCATTAGAGCAGCTTAGCATGTTAGCAGGTACAAACAATAACACACAAACGCAACTGTCCAAACCTATTAAGCATTATAGTTTACAACAAATAATCGTAGATACGTGATGTTCAACATAAAAAGTAACTCACGACATGATTACACTTACAGCAGTGACTCTATGATGAATGATTACCGTGGAATGGATTGTTTGGAGCTTGTGCATCGAGAAAGCCTCCTTTCACACGAGACCTCAGACAGGAAGTGACCTCACAAGATAAAACCCAAAAGGGCATGGCCCAAACCCATAACTAACAGAAATAACTTCTTGTAAGAAAGAATATACTTCACATAAAACTATAAACAAAACATTGTCCTTAAGAGTATCTTTTTGATAAACTGTTATCTCTAGTTCGTAAAGCACCCTTTAAAGTCAGAAAGCACTTAAGTGACTTGCACAGACTGAGATTTATATTTTAGATCGTTGCATTTCATCATTGTTTATTTGTATAATTTGTAATATGGATTCAATTGAAGTGCTGTTTTATTTTTGGAAAAGAGCTTATAAGACGAAGTTTCATTTAATGAAGTTATTTTTGATTAAAACCAATATTAATGTCCACCATTTGAATTTATGTATATAATTACATTTATTGCTATAGGAGCATCACATCTACTTTAGAGTAGGCATCACTTAGCACCTAGAAATTTAAAATTTAAAATCCACTTTTTGGTCATGCATCAATATAAAATTATTAATCGATTCTTAACCCCATAATCGTAATGAAATCGGGGAAAACCCATCGATCTCTAGCCCTAGCTGCCATTGTGTCCATCTACAATCCATCTTGGGTAGTCTGTGGACATGCTGTAGACTAAAAGAACACTTGCATCTTGACTACAGCACGAGGCAAGGATGCACAGCCACTGCATTAGTGCTACTCTGCAGAGCATCCAGGACACATTCCCCTCCTCGTGATTCATAACAAACCCCCATTGATGCATTATTATCAGCCCCACTGCTTTCAGATAAAGAGACATCCCTCAATGAATGGTGCGGTTTCTCAAGGTCAGAGCTATGTCTCTACTTCGAAGATGTCCGTTCGCTGTTGATAAACATGTCCTGGTCCTCAGAAAAAGCCTGTTGTCTTGGTCCACGTTGTGATTTCCTGCTGAAGCATCTGTGGTGGAATAATTGAGACCGGAGGGCTTTGGGAGAAGCTGACCTTGTTTTCCAGTGAATGTTACCTGCCAGAAGCAATAGCAGCTTGGAATATGAGCAAGGTTTGGAGGAAAAAGGACAGCTGAATGACAAGGGGTTCTGGTTCCATGGTTTGCACAAAGGAAATGTCTTTATAAAAACATGCGATATAATAGTCCAGCCATTGCGTTATGTCATAGGGTAAAGGAAAAGTCCAGGAATAGATGCTGCAGTCATTGGACTCTGGATCAAGTCTAAATATATGTAAATATGTGCAATCATAAAATATGAAATAAGTTCAAAGCCTGTTTACACCACAATTGCGGATAGTTCATTGTTGTGCGGTGCTTAAGCTCTCCACTTACCAGGAAATTCATTACAAGAAGACCTATCGGATTCTTTCTCATGTGACCTCAAGCATGTTGCCCACGCATGATGTAAACCCACACAAGAAAGGGAGGATCATGCTAACTCCTCTCAGGTATCGAGCTGGTGACCCTCTAGCTGAGAGGTGACTGTTCCTCCATACTGCTTTGAGAACAACCAAGCTTCCATTTGAGATTTTTTTTCTTTTGACCCTTAGAAGTCTTTTTGAGCGTTTTTGCTAGTTTACAATTTTCTCGAATAAATTATCTGTAAAACATTTTTTGTGGCAATACTTGATATATTTTTTAGTACAACCCCAGCTCCTTTTTTTACAATAAACAATAATTCCACAACAATTCTGAAAGTTCAGTCATTTTTTTTTTACAGAACAAATCTCAGTTTTACAATTAACAGTTTTTTTTTAATAGCAAAAATCGTAAAAAAAAAAAATCATAAATCCTACAAAATTCACAAATCCCCCAAAATAAAAATTCATAAATATCCCCAAAATCTATAAATCCACCCAGAACTTTGAACTCAAGTCATATCATAAGTCTTGTACTTCCAAGGGTTATCCCTTTTTCTCACCACTAGACGGCACCTATTTGGTTACTGTAAGACAAAACTGAAAGACATTTTTTCACAATTTAATTTGATTTATAATGTGTCATTACCCTTATAATGTTCGTTTAAAACACAAGGTATCAAAACTACTAACCTTTTTCAAACTTAGAGAAAATATTTTAAATTAAAATGAGCCAATAGTTGGGTCGCATCATTCCTACTTAAATCAAAACTGTGACTGGCAACAGCCCCGGTGCATGCAGAGACATGAAAGGGTTAACAAAAACCACACACCATTTTGCCATTACAATTAGAAATCACTGGGAACTGGATAATTTTCACAACCACTAGCAAAGAACCTTGTAATTAGTTTGAAGCAGGGTTACATCCTCTCAGAACACGTCTCTGTCTTCATTTCTCTACTTGTCAATATAGTCATCCATTTGATGGCTCCTTGATTTATTCTAACTGCAAAAATCCCCAATTTCATTGGAGGGCAAGACGTGTCTGTGTGCGCTTGGTGCAGTAATTGGTTTCCAGCTCTCTCAGGGTGAGATTTGTGTCAGGGCTGGTTAGCTCTTCTTTATATCAGAGGCCTCAGAGAACGGCCAAATCTCCTCACCATGAAACTCATATCAGGGTTTCCAGCTCTCTTTCAAGCTCCAGTGAGTGCATCGCTGCACGTCACATGACTTCAAAATGACCTACACTCGCACTTGTGCAGCCTTTCCACGATGAGTCTGTATAAACGCCACTGTCCTCAACTACACATCACAATATATTTTTATCCTTTACGAGATACACACTGAACAGTGAAGGCATGAGAAAAAAAAAGAATGTTCTTAGATGCATATGCAGAATACTTTATAACAGCAGTATTTTGGTATAGCATTTTGTTTTTACCAAATACAATTGCTACATAATACTGTGAACTCTCGTTTATCGCGGTAGATCGGTTCCAGAACTGGCCGCGATAGCTGAAAATCTGCGAAGTAGGGACACCATATTTACAGTATTTATTTAACAGGTTTCAGTATTCACACTTTCAAAACCCTCCCTTTACATAGTACTGTTAACAAACCACCCTTTACAGTAATGTACAGATATCTACAATACGTACATACAGTACACAGGCACAAATGATAAGCAATAAAACAGTAAGTGAACATAAAAAATAGAAAGATTGTTTTGGTGCGAACTGTACAGTATGTTACGCACCACGATAGAGTTGGAAGTTACACCGCTAAATATTTCCTCTATTATATAGATACGTAATGGAAAAAATCTGCGAAGTCGTGAATCCGCGATAGTCGAACCGCGAAGTAGCGAGGGTTCACTGTATAGTAATACAAATCCATCTTTGTGTTTTCCAAAATACAGGAAAATTTCTGCTGAAGACCCACCCATTTCACATTTC
Organism: Danionella cerebrum; assembly: GCA_007224835.1. NCBI lineage: Eukaryota > Metazoa > Chordata > Actinopteri > Cypriniformes > Danionidae > Danionella > Danionella cerebrum. The sequence goes on along the minus strand of SRMA01026711.1, from coordinate 224,379 downwards.
CACAGAATCAAGCATGTAACGGTGCACACACATGGTTCGGCATTCTGAACCATGCCTGGGTGTATTTGAACCTCAAAGCACAGCTCATTTGCCAGCCTTGGAATTTTTGGAAAGGGGGCTTAGGAGCAGTTATCAAATAGTGTGAATGCTAGTCCAGCAATGAGCACATCCGTGTGAAGACGGAGCTGGAGGTCATCATGAAAGGGGCGGAACTATAAATCACAAATCTCAGCAATGCACTTGTCTCCAAAAAATGGAGAAGGAAGATGGAAAACAACTTATCGACAATGGAAATCTTCTGCGACAAATCTCATCATCAAAAATATTGATAAAATTGTGTTCATTAAACCGAAGAAATTGTTTAATGCTATTATTTATATGCTGATTAATAAATATTGGGAATATTAATTAATAAATCAGCTGCTACACATTTACTATGATAAAACCATGATTAGTTTTGTAATGTTAGAGGTCAGAGAGTTTAGTTATTCAGCAATCAACTCCTTTATATTATGTATGTTGATCCTGTAACCCCTGCCAAGACCCAACTAATCATCGCTGCACACTTACAATGCAGTCATTTGATTTTTTTCAGGTGGCCAACAAGAAGTTTTGCACTTTTTTTTTAAATCCTGTCTTTAAACTGCAAAAGATGCTTTCTTAGAACAAGAAAAAAATCAAATCTGGCTGAACTCTTATTAGATCAAGCACAAAAAACCTGCCAATGGGACGGAAATATTTGACTTGGCAAGATATCTTAAAATTGGCAAAAAAATGTCTAGCTTAAAACTAATGCTGATGGATCTAAAAATCGACAAAAAAAACCCAAAACAAGTGTTTTTAAGCTGTTTAGAAAGCAAAACTGAATTGAAACTGAAATATTTGAACTTAGTCACAAGTGAACTTAAAGCTAAGCAAATTGTCTTAAAACTAGGTAGTTTTGTGCATTTAAACAAATTTGTCCTTAAAACAAGTCACTAACAATGTGATTTGGTCTTAAAATTAGAAATAGTTGCCAATATTTTAGGGAAAACTGCATTCATTCAAGAATGTTTGTGTCTAATTTAAGTACCAAAATAGAGTATGTGGTCTTAAAACAAGAAATTTAGGCTTGCATTGTATTGTTATTGAATTATATAGTTTGGTGCGGAAATCATACAGGACAGTTTAGACAGACAGGCAACAAAAATTATTGCTGGATGTTTCACTCAAAATTCAACTGCATGAGTGTTGAGCGCTCTATCCACCACACCACAATATCAACTGAGATTTTGTAGTTTTGCGACTAGTATGTACTAGTAACTCGAAATATGGTATATTCTTAAAACTACATTATATAATAATATTATTAAAAAACTATCTATTTTTTTATAATAATCCTACCAGGACATTTGTGCTTAAAACTAGTTTTGAACTAACTATAGCTAACGATTCTTTTTCACAAGCATTTTATTCTTTATGTCAATTTGCTCACCCCCTTTTCAGATTTTTTGCTTGATCAAAGAAGATTTAACTATATCTAAGAGTTTTGTTTTTCTGAGAGGGATGTTCGTATCAGAACTCAACATTAATTTCTTAAAATCAAACAAACATGGCGAGTCACAATTTCTTCTTTTAGGATTCTAGTTTTAGGTTTAATGACAAAATCAAAAGCTTGTTTTAAAAAGTTTCTTAATTCAAGCAAATAAATGATTGGATAAATTTTCTTAAGAAAAAACATTTCGATGCATGTTCATTTGTTTACTGTCTCTATGTATCCAGCAGCTCTGTAAACTGCGCAACTGTCTTTGTTTATATTTAATGAGGTTTATATGGATGTCTACAGTGAAACATCGAATTGGTGCCAGTACTAGAGAAATCCTACATTGTGTATTTCAGCTGAAAGTGGGGGGCTCGAATATACACTTAGCAAAATACCAATAAATAACAGAAAATCTTTTTTGACTATTTGCACAATAACATTGGATGATAATGGTTAACCGTGATAAGCGAGTCTAATCTATGTATGCAAACAAAAGTAAAAGAAAAACTGTCCATCAAGAGCAGACAAAAACAAGCCCCTCTAACCCTCCCTGATCGTAGCTACACTGATCAGGCTCCAACACTGTAAACTTGTATGAAAATGCTAAAACTTGGCAGCCGCTGGAAAGCTCACAGATAAAAGAGATTGCTCTAGCTTTTCACAGAAAAGAGCATGAAAACCCATCAAACCGGCACCATGCGGTTCACCCTTTGCCAATCAATAGGCATCTCTATACACCCTTTAGAAAGAGACTTTTGATAAATGGCAAAGTTTAAAGCTAAAGCTATAAACTGTGTGTGTGCCTTGTGACGCTGCTCAGCTCTAGACCATCACCTCATTCGGGGCCTTTAAAAATGTCATGTTGGCATATGGTGCATGCGAGCTGAGAGTCTGCGGACTGATTCTGCCCATCTGTGCAGTAGAGCTTCATTAATGGGAAGAACACAATTATTTCAGGTTCAGTTAATTAATGCCTTGCTGTGCACTGCTTTAAATATACTATTAATTGAAAGGGTTTGAAGGATGGTCATCCTAACACTGAACTAGAAATCTAAATGCATTTAAAGTAAGCACAGGATCTATAAACACAGAAATTCTTATCTTTTTGGTGATCTCTGTGCAATTATTTTATCCATGGGTGGTCCATGGAATTTTTTTTTCCATGGATATATGAATTAAAGGAGCTGCAATTTTACCAACAATATAAAAAAAAAAACACTAGTGTTCAACCACACCAATGATGTCAATGGTGGGCAGCACTGATGCAGTGCTAAATCTAACTCTATATGAGATGAACATATAAGCACTGCTTTGGTTTTACTACTAGGTGATAACCCTTCTGCTACCCTAAAACCTGCAAACATAATCAGTGTGATCCCAGCAAAAAAAAAAAAAACTTGAATTTGATTTTTATACATGCAGCAGTAAAATCAGGAAGTTTTGCCAAAAGAAAAAAAAAACTATTTCAAACAATTTGTACACTCACAATATAGGCTTGCAAATCAATATCACAGTTTTTCCCCATAGACCCCCATTTCAATTGAACATGTTGATTTTATGTCTTGAACATGACTGACAGCCCTGGAACTTTTTTAGTGACCTTCACTAAGTCTACCCTGTCGTTCAAGTGGGGACCATAAAAATTTTCCAATTTCGGAAGGTAATGTGTCTGCTGGTGGTTGAGACACAACTGAAAGTTCAACACTAGGAGTTTCATTCTCATTCATATGAGGAAGATGCCTCATATCGTCTGTCTCCGACACATTCTACTCTATGTTACTTTCACGGTCAAAAACCTGTGACAAAATCTCAGACGCAAAAAACCTTTGCATAGAGGCTATTTTCATTTGAGAGAGCATAAAGAGAAATAGTTTATGAGGAAGCTTTAATAAACCATGCGATGTATGTTTTCGCCTCTATCACAACCCCTGTGTGTTGTAATTATTTATATTTTATATTTATTATGTGCTTATGTATTTTATGTGTCATGTGTGTGCGTGAGATTGATGACGTCATGTATTTACTGATCAGGTGAAAGGGGCGGACTATTTACGACTCGCGTCAACTCTGCTCGCTCTCTCAGTCTCTCCTGTCAGTTGTTCAGTCCGTAAACTCTGTTTGTGATCTTCGTAAACTCTTAACTCAAGATCATGGCGACCTCTTCGTTTATGTTGTGAGTCTCCGTTTTCGGGCTTCGAAAAGAACGATGGTATCACTCCCCGGAGAAAGGGAGTTGTTCTCCCTTTCCTCCACACTCTCAAGTTTGAGTTAAGCACTCTTAGTTTAGCTTAGTTATCTTCGTTTACTTTATTATTAGCTTCGTTATTGTTTCACACTTTAGATTACCGCAGCAGTCGTATGACTCGTTTACAGCTCATCTTTTAGTTTATCCATGTCCCCTTTCGTAACGTTAACTTTTAGTTTAGGCTTCTAGCTAGGCTTAAACTTGTTTGCTAATTAGGTTGTGCTTTGATTTCTGCAGCACTTATTTTATTGTTTATTTAGTTTGGTGAATTATAAACTTGTTTGGGACTAGGTCCTTGTATTACTGTATATTTGTGTGTATTATTGTTTGTCAACCCTTTGTGTTTCCTAGAACCCTATGAAATGCATTGTTTGATTATTGTTTGTTTATTTGAACTTGATTTTAATACAAGGAGCATTTGAGTTAGGGCTGGGCGATATGAAGCAAAAAATATATCTCGATATATTTTGCTATATCTCGATATACGATATATCTCGATATCGACAGGATTTAACCCCCCCCCCCTCCAAAAAAAAAAAAACTACTGCAAAAACAAATATTACAAATTTCAAAGTCGTTTTTTATTGAAGCTCAGAGGTGCTTCTGCAAATTTTCTTTCAGAAATCCTTGTATACATATTATAAAACAATAAAGAAATACATATTGCCTTTTCATTCAAAAATAAAACAACTAAAAAACAGGCAGTGAATAGGGACAAAGTGCTCCTGTAACATTTAGGATATAAACAAAATCCCTGATAACATAAATATTAATTTAACTGTAAAATAATACACATTGCCTTCTTTTCATTCAAAAATAAAACAACTCAACTCAAGCTCATCTTTGCAGGACCTCTGTTGTAAGTAACCTTTTCCAATTCAGCAGCAAGCCGCGCTCTTTCTGTAGTGTACAGTCGCGGGAGTTCCTGTCTCGAAAAGTAATGCCGACTGGGTAAACTGTATCTGACTGGGATCAAGTGTTTTTAGCATACGTTTAAAGCCACGTTGTTCAACGACGGATATGGGTGCCATGTCCACCGCTATGTGAAATGCCACGAACTCTGTGTCGCTACACCACCTTGCGCTCTGTCTTTCATATTCTACACTCCGCGTTATAGAATTGTGGAGATTAGTTGAGCTTTGGTTGGCAGCAACTTTCACGGCATTCACGGCAGTAGACATCTGTCTGTTGTTTGTCTGACGACTTAAAACCGAAGTATTTCCATATAATGGAGCCAGCTGTTCTTTTTTTGCAACAAGTTCTGTAGCCTCCAGGCTAGTTGCGGGCGCCGCCATGTTGATTGAGACGACAGGCAAGGGGAGGGGGAACAAAAGCAAGGAGGCGGGGACGAGCGCAGCACAGAGAAGGCAAACAAGCAAAGTGGCGAAAATTAAAAATAGACATTATATCGATATATACGATATGCCAGAATTCATATCGAGTTTAAAAAATATCTCAATAAATTTTAAATATCGAGATATCGCCCACCCCTAAGATGTAGCATCCATGTTAGAAAAAGTGTTATGGAGTGAAGTCACTAGAGCAGGGGTTTCAAACTTAGTTCCTGGAGGGCCGCAGCCCTGTGATGGGCTGTGGCCCTCCAGGAACTGAGTTTGAGACCCCTGCACTAGAGGGTAATGTTGATACCGTTCAATGGTCACTATTGTTGGCATTATTAAGAACAAAGGCAATGTATGTTTATGTTGTCTGAGAAAGCCAGTTGGTGCCACAGAATGGAACTATTCTAGTTTCAATCTTCTGGCTTCATGTCTATTTCCTGGTGACAATGGGCTCATCTTTTAAAGTTGATAAAGAGTTGTCCTTGAAATTTTTTGGAAGAACCATCATAAGTTTATCAAAAAATACATTGTTGCACAAGTTTATTTAACTCCTGAGCTAAAGCTTGGAAAGGTTGCCCGACTCATTGAGAAGTTATGTGCTGAGCATACAAGATTGAGAGCATACAAGCTACCACCTCACCCCGTCCTCCTGATGTTACCACAGCTTATTCTTTCCGTCCTCATGCTCATGCTAAAGCGTCATTTAACAGCCGAATATTTAGAACATCGCGTGGGAA
>SRMA01026711.1:75055-215170 GCA_007224835.1 Danionella cerebrum | reverse complement strand
TTATATTTACCCGTGTTTAGATTTTGTTTATTTTGAAACCGATCTTTGTTAAAGTCTATTGTTTGTATTAGTGAGTGTTTTATTATTTAACGATCATTTTAGTTTGATCCACGGGATTGTTTTATGTTTTGATGTTAGTAGCACTTTAAATAAATTACGTTTTTTTTTTTTGTTTTTTTTTTTTGGAATATTGTGCCAGTTGTGACTTTTCTGTAAATATCAGACATTTAATTTTGTTTACTAATACTCACTGTGCGTTCCACGAGCCAATTTCTTTACCACCAAAGTGGGTCGTAACATCCAGATTTAGTTAACGCTAAATTAATGATGGAAAACGAACACAAAATGTTACGTTGTTTTAGTTCTGTACAGGAATTAATGTGATGCTCAGGCGTGTACACTCAGATTGAGTTGACTTTGTAAAAAATGTTATTTCTAAAACAGAAAGGTAAGAAGGAATGCTTTTAAAAAAAGAAACAAAAGACAAAGTGAGGAATACAAGTGTGATTAGATTAGATGTGGCAAGCCTTATCGGCAGAAAGGAAAAGAGGAGTAACTCATGAACTTTATCCAACATTCTTTCAATGCAGTTTAGCTGAAAGAACATTAGATTGCCAAGAGGTTGAGGGGGTGGTGGGGGTCGACCTGGACTCGGGGGGCAGACTATGTCTAAACTAGATGTCAGAGGGAACCATTGTTCGTGTTAGCATTAAGGAATGAGAACTGATTAAGGAAAGAACTGATGAAGAATCCATTGAGGAGAGGGTGAAGGTGAGGAAAGGTTATGTTGAGATGTGACTTGTGGAGGAGTGTGTGTTTTGTTTTGTTGAAGTTAAAGCTGAAAGGAAAGATCTATGGTGTGTAGTAGAATAACCACTGCGTGATCAGTGGAGCAGTTTGTAAAGAAGCTCCAAGTTCTTTACAGATGTCTGAGCAACTGCGCAAGACACATGCTCTGGGCTAAATGAGACAAGCAGAGTGTGAAAGGGTTCGTGAATGTTGAAGTCCCCAACCGAGAAATACCGTAAAGGAGCAAGAGTTGCAAATAGGCTGCACGAGTTGATGCATACCTTGTGTACCTTTGAATTGATATGGTGCAGAGTTTTCCTAGAATGATGTTACCTCCCATCACTCCACAAATTAACAAGTGTTAGATCTTAATAATAACAACTCTGATGGATCTTAATAACTAAAAAATCTAAATTCCCGTTAGGAGTGAATGTGTGTGTTTGTAGCTTGAACTGGATTCAAACAAAGAAACACAAAGAAACTTCAGACAGACCTCACTTGTGGAGGTTATCAGTCTGTGCAAGAACTTGCCAGCCACTGTGCAAAAATATTTGAACCCCAGGCTCTAGAAAGGGTTCATATTTAACCTCTTAAGCCAGAGAGTCCCCGGTACCGGGGACTTGCCCCCTTGTGCGTTACATTTTCACTCATAGCTCACTAACCCTGAAAATAACCCACACATATTAAATACTGTTGTGTTCAGCGGAAACTCCTCTAAAAACGTATCTAATTCAATTTCATATCCGTTAACCACAGCTCGAACGCCATGCAAATAAATAACAACATATCTGGAGTATAATTCATGACCAAGTTTTTGTTTATGTGCGATATGTATCCACAATATAAACGGAAACACCAAAACCATGGCATCAAATGAAAGCTAACAACCAGCTGAATCCAGCGATATGCAACTCATTACATTGCGTGAAGTCTTTTAGTTTAGGGAGTGGAAGTTCCACGAAAAAAACGCCAGCAAAAACAAAGCAAGCATGTAAATCTTGTCTTACCTTTGCCGTTTTTTCAACAAAAAAGTTATTTCCATAGCGATAAAAGTCCGTTTGTTGTTATGTCCGGTCAATAGCTTCGCGCAAACTCCATTTTGGATCATTTCTTTAGCTTTGTGGCGTCATTACGTCACCAAATATGGAATGACTCCCCGTGCGTAAGAGCACGTCTCTCCACGCTGCGCGTCGTGTGATTCGTCGGCGATCCCGTCTGTCTCAAAATGGTTGAGCTGATTGGTTTCCATAGAATCAGAGCTTTCCGTCGATATATAGATCTCCTGGATTGGACAGATGGTCGGGGGGGTAGGGACACGCAGAAGCTCGACGTCAAAGCGTTTGTGAATGAAACGTTCCCAAAAGCGCAGCAAGATGGCGTAAATGAGCTTCTACCCCCCTTTTACAGCATTTCTTTAGGAGTTTTTTTTGCTGAAATCATGTCCCATAAGCAACAAAAGAAGACTATTAACGTAGCTGAAACTTTGGACAAGATTTTTTCCATATTTCAATTATTGTGCCAAATTGTGCCAAACTGTGCCAACATGGATTGCGCCTGAACTTTGTTCAATCAAAACCTTTACAGAATATTAGTTTCTTGTAGTATGAACACCAAACTTGCTACAGATGTCCTTGACATGTAGTGGTTACAATTGATTGTGTTTATTTGCTTCGTTATAAGTAAAATAAGGAGATATTGGAGGAAACATGTGTTTTTTTTTTAGGCGGAGTTCATTTTTTGGCCATTCCAACATCAATTACTCTTACCCAGTGTTCTTGACTGTCAAATTAACTCATCCACACCACTCCCCAAGAACCTATCTTCATTTTGATACCAAGATTTGCAGTTTAGGCCTTGTAAAAGCTGAGAAATGCCTTAAAAAGTAAAAGTATAGGATTTTCGGAAAATAGGCCTCAGGGCTTAAGAGGTTAACATTTATTTATAATGGTCATTGGAAATAAATAAATAAATAACTTGAATGTCTTCAAAATGAAACATCATAGAAAAAAGGGGAGTTGTTTATGCTAATCATAGTAACAAATTAAAACTGTTATGACATCACTGACGGCTCCGTACCAACCAAAATGTTTACCCTAGCAACAAAAGTTTCAGCTTTGGTAAATGATAAAGAGATGAGAGTTGGTTTGTTTGACTTATAGTCACAAAGGGAACATTATAATGTCACTGACCCCTCCTTTTTATCATTTACGACAACTAGCCAAAGTCAAGCCATTTTTATTAAGACATCACTTGGAGATTTTAATCCATGCTTTTATCTCATGTAGACTTGATTACTGTAATGCACTTTATGTTGGGCTCAGCCAGAAGCTGCTGTCTCGTCTAATTCCAAATGCTGCAGCCAGATTTTTAACAGGTACCAACAATTTTGAGCACATCACTCCGATTTTAGCTTCTATTCATTTGTTTTTAAATGTCCTAATGGCCTCGCCCCACAGTATTTGTCTGACCTGCTTCAGCCATACATTCCCTCACGCTCTCTCAGGTCGGCAGATCAGTCTCTTTTAAGAGTCCCACAAACAAAGAGGAAATCTAGAGGTGATCGTGCTTTTGCAGTTGCTGCCCCCAGACTATGGAACAATCTGCCTCTGCACATTAGGCACGTTGACTCTCTTGTAGCTTTTAAATCCTCTTTGAAAACACACTTTTCTCCCTGGCTTTTAACTCAGTCTGAGATGTTGACTTTTACTGTATTATGTCGTTACTATGTTTTTATTGTTTTTTTATCTTCATGTGTTTTATATGCTTTTGTATTTGTGGACAGCACTTTGGCCAACTGGGTTGGTTTTAAAGTGCTCTGTAAATAAAGTTGATTTGGGTTGAGAGTTGAGTCCATAGCAACCTGACATTATCATAGCAACCATTTTGGAATATCCTTATCTTAACAAAGGAAAATCATGGAGATACGGGGGTTGGTTTACATCACTCATATTGTCATGGGGAACTATGTATGATATCATTGACTCCTCCATATCAACCAAAAATTCAACCTGTGCAATAATCATGCCGTCTAATCGGCATCTTGATATGACATACCCTTGAGGTGGGATGGATCATCTTTTAGACAAATTTGTGAACACTATTTCAGAGAAATGGTTATTTTCTGTATGTAGAAAATGTTTGTCTCATAAAAAATGAGAGCAATAACAAAAGTGTTGCGTTTGTATTTTTGTTCAGTGTAGTTTCAAATTATTTATTTCTATGTTCTGGAAAATCTCCACATTTGCATCAATGTTTATAAATATATTTAAATAAACTCAATTAAACCAGAGCATATTTGTTTTCCATTTTTTCCTTTTTACTTACCGGTATATGCAAACAAGTAAAACAAATTAAAGGGCAATGGGATGAAGTGGTGAAAATAGACGCACTTTTTGCGAGCGAAAGAAAAATAGATACGGGACTGAAAATGAGTTCTATGCTGGTCTCTAGCATAAGATCGCAGGATCATTTGTGTGAGTATTTAAGTAAAATAATTACAGCAAAGTTTTCTGTGGCTAGATCGAATTGATAACATTTAGCTCAAGAGTTTGCCTGTGTTATTTAATCATTGAGCTGAGTAAATGTGGAAAAATAAAAAGAACCAAATTAAAAAGATGAAGGCAACCCGCCTCCATCGATCCCCTCGGCAGTTTCCACTCCACAGAGCTCTGCTAAATTCCACTCAGAGCTGTGACGGGCTGCTCTGCTGTTCGAAAACACATCCAAAAACAAGGGGCACAAACCGTAATCTACATTTAGTTCATAAAACTGGTTAAAGCAGATCAGAGCCAATGGAAAAAAGGGGAATAGAGGGCATCTGCTGCCTAAAACCAAAAAAATCCTCTGAATCAAAGGCGCCTCGTCTGAATCATGTTTTACGCTTCTAGCTAGCCACTGGCTAAAGCAATATTTATTTTATGAGAGATGTTGATTTAATGATATTATACTTCGATATTTCAAAGGATGAAGTGGGATGTCTTCAAGGGAAGGGTTGTTCAAGTACAAATAATTCAAAACCCTGCAGTAACCCGACATCTGTGATGCAATTTAAATAAAAAAAAGAAAGACACCTTTATATCTAATTTATGGACGGCAATAATTTGTTTGAGCTCTTTGCTTCTCAAGGAAACCCCAGATACACACTCACCACTCGAATGCTGCAAATGTTTCCTATGAAATTAGAATTTGTCTGTCCAGGGGGATCAAAAAAGGGTCATGAAAATATTACTGAAACTAAAATAAAGAGTGTTAAGAGCAGTGTGTAGACAGTAAAACCAAACTGACTTTATGGAGTTATTTAATCATCTACACATTCTGTGAGGACACTTTTGAGAAAAAAACAATGTAATCATTAAAAAAAAACACTGCAGAGCTGGGAACACTTCCTGTATGCACTGCAGAGATTTGCCTTCAAGAAAACAAATAGAACAAATTAAAATGATTTTCTCTATTTATCAGAGGACACATGCAGGATAATTATTAATACAATCGTACATAGAGAAAGCCCTGCAAATAGTCCTTTTGTGAAGCTTCAGAAAAATAAGAATGACTGGATTGACAGATAAGCACGCTTGCACTGCTAATCCCATGACCTAAAGGCATGCCACAAAGTGCATGATGGGAAACCTCTCTCAGCTGGGAGAGCCTGGCCATGGCACTGCTGTTTTTAAGATAGGAAGACAAAGTATTTCCCTTACATCAGCACAACATCCAGGTTTGTTAAATCTGAGGCTGTGTCATCAAATTATTATTATTATTATTATTATTATTATTATTATTATTATTATTATTATTATTATTATTATTATCATTATTATAAAAGTGACAAGGGATTATCTCAGAAAACTCCTGAACGAATAAAAGCTTCAACTTTAGTTACCCAGTGATAAATGCATAAACAGATCCAAGCTGCAAAAAAGGAAATCTAAGCAAAGTTTTAAAAAAATGCTAAAATTTAGATTAAAAAGTCTTGATTTCAGAATTATCTGTCTCATTCCAGTTATTATCTAGCCTGACCTTATTTTGAGAAGAAAAAAAATTGCCTAAGATAATGAACATTTTTGAGAGGAAAAACAAGTTTATTCTGATCATTTATTTGCTTGAATTAAGAAACTTTGTAAAACAATCTTTTTATTTTGCCGCTAAACTTAAAGAATCCTAAAACAAGAAATTTTGACACACCATATTCTAACTACAAGAATATTATGGTCGTCTTATTTAAAAAAAAAAAAAAAAAAACGAAAGAGAAAGAAAATCTTAAATTTAGTTAAAATCAACCTAAAAAATCTGATAATGGAGGAAGCAAATTTGACTTTTAAAATTTCATTTAAGTTTCTTAAAAAAAACAAGAAAATGCTTGTAAAAAAAAAGAATCTTAAAACAATGACGTTTTAAATTCCTATATGTCCGTGTTATTATTGTTTCAGGTTTTTCATGCTTTAAGACAATTTCAAACACTAGTTTTAAGCACATATGTTCTCGCTTTTCCTAAAAATTATTATTTTATAAAAAAGATTTAGTGCTGATAAAAAAGAAAGTCTGTTAGGAATGTCACCAGTATTATGTGGCTTTACGATTAACTGCTGCATGTCTGTCTAAACTGTCCTATATGATAAATGCTAATATAACCAAACCAAAACATTAAAAGAAAATGTAACATTTTCTCACAATTCTAAATTTCTTGTTTTAAGACCGTACACTCTATTTTGGGTATTTAAATTAAGCACCAACATTCTTGAATTAATGACATTTACCCTAAAATATAAGGAAATATTTCTAATTTTAAGACCAAATCATATTGTTACTGACTTGTTTTAGGGATATTCTTATTTTAATTAACAAAACATCCCATTTTTAAGAGCATTTGCTTAGTTTTAAGAGCACTTGTGACTAAATACAAGTTCAAATATTCAGTTTTAATTTTTAAACAGCTTGTTTGGAGAATTTTTTTGTTTATTCTTACGATCCATCAGCATTTGCTGTCAGCTAGACATTTTTAGAATCCTTGCCAAATCACATTTTTTTTATTATTCTTTAGGAGTTTAACTAGATTTTAAGGTTTTTTTTTTTTTTTTTGTTCCAAAAGAGCATTTTTTAAGTGAGTAACAGTTTGGCAGCCAGACACCAAAATATAGCATGAATATACCAAATATATTTATTTATTTATTTATTTTGATTGATTATTGGCTTTTAAAATGTGCCAAAATTACACTTCAGATTTGACACAAACTTTTTTTTTATTGCATTTATTGCATTTTGGAACCATGCAAGAGCAGCAGCAACAGCTTCCACCACTTACAATTTAACTTTAGCCTTATTGTTACAACATGTTGTAGTTTTACATTTATATATATAAACATTTTGGTCTACATTGAATATTTAAACTCACTCTGTGTGTAAAACATAAGAAACACAATGACTTAGCTGCAATTTCAATCCCAACTAAAGCTCAAGGGGACTGGGTACTACAGTATTCAACATTGCAATGCAGTAGATAATTTCTCAGCACATCCCCATATTCAGATAAGTAAGAGGAATCTTCACCCTTAAGGGCACTTGAAGGAGACATCATCAGAATTAAATCAGTTCTCTCCACTGAAAGAGAAACAAAACATTCGTTTCTACACAGTTGTTAGGATTCCGCAAGGATGTGCGCTGGACTCAACCTTTACTGTAGGTGATTTTATAGCTGTATGGAATCTGTTACGCAAACAGTTCCGCTACATCACACTGACCTACTTATAGTTTTATTGTACATCTGTTCGTTTTGCTGAGTGTATTTTACCGCACCTTTTTGAGTGTGTCGTCAGTACTGTGCCAGTTCTGCCCAATAATAGCTCACATGCAACACATCCAATCTGTATCCAATGGAACTATAAGCATTTTCAGTGTGTAGGTGCTCACACTTTTTCAGCTTGTGAGCTACTTTTAAAAATGACAGAGTCAAAGTGATCTACCCGCTACAAAAATGTAAAACATCAATCAACAAACAATTATTTTCAACTTTATTGAGAATTGACAAAACACACAAAATAATTAACTATTTACATTTTTGTAATAACGTGAGTTTTTTGATGACTTGCTCTGAATTTAATCATTAGAACAGTTGTGTGTGACCTGATTTTGGTGGTAATACAGTGATTTTTATGGGAGCAATTGAGCTTTGATTCAATTAATCAAGAATAAAAATGATGTTCTAATAAATTTTTCAATTTTATATTGAGTCATGCAGTACAATATGCAGGCGAGGAGTGGCGTGTTGTTTGATTTTGGTTGTAACAGAGTAATTTAGAATGAAGTTATGAAGCATATTCTGGGTAAAACATATTTTGGATCTGGTAATTTGCAGACGGTCCCTAAGTGATTCCATATCAGCGGGTTGCTCATAGACGGTAATGTGTTTCTGCGAATGCCGAGGGAAACTTGTTTTGATAAAAAACGTTTTGTAGTTTGTCCGCTACATAACACAGATTAAAAATAGGTATTATTTGTTTACTAAGAACATTCTGGTCTCGAGCTATTGAGCAGAGAAAACCGAATCCGCGAATCTGCAGCTAACTTTCCTGAACTGTGACGGGATGGATGATCGGCTGATATTGTTTCAATTGCACGCCGCGAACGACCGGTAGCACCTCTGATCGATGTAATGAGCACCCCTGGTGTAGATGGTCAAATCAGAATCAATTGGTAGAATTCTAAACTGAATAACTGAAAGGCTGAATCCTCGTGGTGTAATTACAACAAACCTCCTGAATACGAAAGTGTCCTTGTTGTGCATTTTTGAAAAGAGCCATTCATGTGGTGAGTAACAAAGGGTGCTTTCACACCTCTAGTTTGTTTAATATTGTCCAGATCAAGAGAAACAATGGATAAATTGTTGCAATCATCTGCAGATTTAGTTCTATTTGGTCATTCACACCACACGGATTGCTCTGGTCTGCACGAGTAATACGATGTGACATCATACAGGCCACATTCTCGACTGCTTTTCGATTGGTTAGAATGATCAATGGAGAACATAATGCCTGACGCCTGGGATAATGCGCTCATAATCGACAGCTGCTTAATTTTGACTCTTGCTATTTTTTCAGACCTCTAATCACCAATCCGAAATGAGATTCGCACGAATATTCAGATGGCTTCCCAGCAGCGTGCTCTTCTCTGCCTCAAGGAAATATTGATGCAAAGAAGCTCACTGCCTGATGATGGCACTTGTGGTACAACATTTGCTCACCAAGTCACTCTTTTCTCCACATTTTTGTAATTTTCATGGCGTTTGTCAACCACTCTAGAGTTCGTTTGGAATCGTACTGAGACCACTTCCTCGAGATGGTCTCAGACCATTTTTTTAGTCCGCACTTTGTCTAATTGTAGTTGGGAAAACTAAAACTAAACAATTCAGGTGTTAAGCTCCTAGAATCCAGTTTGACTTTAAATGTGAAAATGCTTTATGTATTTAAGTTATTGTCTTTGATAAGAAAAAGGTAATACAGTCAAAAAACTTTTATTAACTTGTCCTGTCCTGCTTAAAAGCAACCACATGAGAGTGTTGGTGCTTCGTTTGAGCTGGCAGCCTAAAACCTTTAGCAAGCCCATTGTGACATACAAACGTACAACGCCCCTCCCTCAAGCACCATAGTAGTAATTAAGAATTACGGTTGCATCAAGAAACGGTGTTATTCGTGAGAGATTTGCAGCTTTTGGTTTTCATTTTCATCAGAGGAATTTACTCCACCCCCCAAGTAAGGGTCCAATGAGTGAGTACAATGTTCTGATACGAGGGTGCATGCTGAGGTGGAGCGTGTCCGTGAAATGGTCATTTCATATCCGTGAATAATTCACGTCCATAATCTGCAAAAAAGTGCATTTATTCAAATCAACAATATTTATTGATTTACTGAACTGAACATTCAAAAACCGTGCATTTTTAAACATCCAGTTCATGATGCCTTTACATAAAACTACTTTTTCACTGAATTCCTCCACAGTTTTATTCTTCTCATTCCAATTTGAAGAGTATTGACCTGTGTTCCGTTGTGGCAGTTCTCAGACATTGATGTGAAACTTTTTACTGATGCTGGATGGATCAGAACACTCGTCGAAGTGTCATCTCAATAGAAAGATGTTCTATGTTATTTTACCTTGGTCACTTGAGTTCAGGACATCCACTTTGCAGACAGCCACTGTATGCAGCATATTAAGCTTGTGGGCTTAGCATTCAAGGGCTCTGGCAAAATAAAACAAAACTGATACCCTTGATAAAACGAGGAATATACACACACTGATGTGAGTGAGACCCTTCCCTTCTGAGATCGTTTAGCATAGCCTTTAAACATTACAGTGAACAAATCCACACTGCTAATCCCCAGATTTATGTCTCCCATTTTAAGAGAGGATGGCTGCAGGAACTACACATCTTCCTGCCTCACTTATTAGCCTCCGTTAATCAATACTCAGTAAGTGCTCTTTATCACACTCATCTGTCAAAATAAAAGCCAAAGATGCTCTGGGGACCAATCAAAGGTGTGAACCATCACAGATTAATGCTCACATTTGTCGTGTGAGCGACACATATCCATCAATATCTCAACTGTATTCCCTTTCTGCTTCATTTGCCATCTGATTGAAAGCGACCCACTAAAAGGTTTACAAACAAGAAAGCAAACATCGTGCAGCATGTTAGGTCAAGTTACAGAAGCCGTCAACATCGTTCTTTGTGTTGGATCATCATTTTCAGTAATTGCAAAGGCAACTCCTTGAGCAGGATCCCATCACTTCTTGGGATAAAATTACACTAGACAAATGTCACTGTCAGAAGAGCAGCCATTGTGTGTCGCTTAGCAACAGCGAGCGGTGGTAGACTGTTGGGCTGTGTGGATGCTAGTGTAGAGAGGAAGGGAGAGAGGGAGAGGGATAGGTGGTGAGAGTAGGAAAGAGAAGGAGCAAGGGAAAGGGGAAAGAGAGAGGGAGAAAGGGGGGAATGGGAGAAGGGAAGAAATGGTGTGAAAGAAAGGAGAGATAAAGAAAGAGAGAGCAGAAGAGGGGAAAGAGTAAGAGTAAGAAAGATAGAGAAGCATAGATGATGGAAGAAAGGGGAAAGATAAAGTCAGAGGGGCAAACAATGAAGGAGAAAAGGGGAGGGGGAAAGGAGATGAGAGAGAGAGGTAGAGAAGGGGGGTGGCAGGAGAGAGAGTGAGAGAGAGAGGGGGGAAGAAGGAGGAAAAGGGTGGTGAGAGTAAGAGAGAGAAGGAGGTAGTGAGAGGAGAAAGAGAGAGGAAAGGGGGTGGTAAAAGAAGGGGAGAAAGTGTGAGAGAGGCTGAAGTAAGAAAGAGAGAGATGAGGGAAGGATAAAGGGAGAGGGGAGAAAGAGGGGGAGAAAAAACAAGAGGGGGTGTAAAGAGAGTGAGAGAAAGAGGGATGGATGTGGGAAAAGAGAGAGGAAGAGAAACAGGGAGAGCTAGAAAGACAAAGAAAGAGGAAGAGTGAGGGAGATGAGGGAGAGAGGGAGGTGGTGAAAGTAAGAGAAAGAAGGAGCCATGAAAGGAAAGAAAAGGGGAAAAGAGTGAGAAAGAGCACAGGGAGAGTACGAAAGGTGAGTAAGAGAGAAAAGGGAGATGATAAGAGATAGGGGAGAAATAGGGAACTATGGGCGATGGGAAAGAGAGAGAGAAAGGGAGGGAGAGAGAAGGGGAGCAAAAAGGGATTGAGAAAGGAGAACAGAGGGAGGAGGTGGAGAGACACATGAATAGGTATAATAAGTATATGTGATTAAGCAAGTGAAAAAGAGGAAGTAAAATATTGTGAATGAAAAAAAGTGGATGAATCGCTGTAATCTAAATATTTAGTAATATTACGTTTTTAAAATGGCATCATCAAAGAGCTCGTTCTGTGGTGCTCCGCCCTGAAATCTTGCCAAACAAAGAAGAAACTGTTGGCTCCTGGTTAAGTCCAATGAAGAAACAATGTAATTAAAGTAATTAAAGGGTCACTTGCTGGTTTAATTCTCAAGAGTCGGCATCTTCAAGCCTTGCCTGGTGTAGACAACCACCAGATTTCCCAAGACCCTGCTTCTGAGGGGGACCGCAGATCCTAAAAGTCCACAAGAGTGCCACTTACATGTGGAAGAGGCTCCAGCAGATACCATCTGTAAGGGCAATGCTAACTTAACTGCGAGTTAACACCCGGGACTGTATTAGTTTTGTCAAAGGTGTCAAAAAAGCACCTGGAGCTATAGGTCTCAATGTCTATGGATCTATGGAAAAAGTCAAGATGAATGCCAGACATTCCAATGCATGCTCTCTTAGGGATTTCAGTCGGGCAAACACCAGAGACTGGCTGAGGTGGATAAATGTGTCTGGGTTAAGCAACCAGCTTTTCCAACTTTCATTTTTAATGAGGTAAACACAAGCTGCCCTTTGGGATTATGAGAGAAGACGGTGAGACACAGACATCTGGCAACAACACATCCCATACAAATTGCTCTTAGGAAAAAAATAGAGATACGATTTCAATGTTTGACTGCTATGCCACGCTGGGATTGTTGGGACTTTGGCAGAGTGACTTCTCTTTTTTTAACTTGATAGCTGAATCTTTCTTCAGGTCGCCCACTTATTGGTTTCCAGAACCCATAATGTCGACAAAAACCTATAGTGGGTATGCATTGGGGTAAGTTTCCCTCTGGGTCATTCACAGAGACTGATTGAGGCTGAATGGCAAAACAACCTGTTAAATACCTGCTTTTAATAAGGATTTACTTAATCTTCAAGGCTTAATTAGTCTGGTGACACTTAATAGCTGGTTTTGTCTTGGACATTAAAGAAACAAAAAGATCAATGGGACTCAGTGAGACATTTGTGCAGTGTCAAAAGAGACAAATTATCATTAATTGACGACTAGCACATGTAAAACATATTTTCAATCCTATTGTTCTGAGATAAAACAGGACGTTACATCACAACTTTTTCCCCGTCCCCCCTTGTCTCTGGCTTTCCTCAATGCAGCATGGTTTTGTAGCTGTTAGCATCATGTTTGCGATACTAGATTGGTTTGTGTGAGTGAATTTGTGAATGGCACACAATAAAACGCGAAATAACATCTAAATACTGCTCTTGAAACCATCATGAACACGAATAGGGAACGCTTTTAACTTTTTTGAGATGTTCACCCTGTTTACATCATATTTGGTCTTTTTAAATGTCACATAACATACTGTGACGAGGAGGCTGCCTAAATAGCGTCGCCAGGTGCTGCCAATTAGCGCATGCAGCACTACACCTGGAACGGGGCCCCGACCGAAAGCCGCGCACCGAGCGACACGTTTGGAGGGAGCGCCGAAAGAAAACCGAGTGCGCAACTCCACCCAGCTAGGTTGCGGCCCCGATAGGCCCGTTGAGCGTCTTGGAGAGATCAGAGGGCAAAGAACCCGTCACGGGGACGGGCCTCTCAAGCTCGGCTCCAAATGTTCGGGATTCCACACCTCGGCCCTGGAATACCGAGCACCCGCCGGCATTGGAGGAGGAGATAGGACGCTACCCTGTGCTACTCAACACCAGATAGACTCCTTGTGAGATCGGCTCACGATGAGAGTGTGTTCGCAAA
Organism: Danionella cerebrum; assembly: GCA_007224835.1. NCBI lineage: Eukaryota > Metazoa > Chordata > Actinopteri > Cypriniformes > Danionidae > Danionella > Danionella cerebrum. The sequence continues at coordinate 201,784 of SRMA01026711.1, read as the reverse complement.
GGAATGTGTTTTTAAAAAACTGCCCGGTTGGTAAAAATATGCCGGCGTACCCGTGTCAATACAGATGTTAATTTACTATGTTAATTTTTGTTAATTTAATAACACGTAATTTACGATTAGCAATTTAGTGATTTGGCAGACACAAAATACTGACCAAAAATTCAAGTTTCGTCATTTATTTCTTTGGATTCTGGCAGTCTGGTTCAAGTTGGTTCAAGCAGTCATTTTCACAACATCTGAACTACTTAAACATTAACATAAAAAAGGCTTTTTGCCACTCACTCCATGACTTCCGGGTACCTTGCGTCCATACCCTCAATAGCTCCTCTTATTCAGTTTCTGAAAAGTAGTGTTCATTGTATGTTTTTGCACTTTTCTGTTTTTATTCTACCAAATAACATTTATTTAAATTAGCAAAAAGACAGGGCTGGGTGTTGTGTTCTTGCAGGTGCGTTCATTTTCTGCAGACACCAGTGTTGAGAAGACCCTACATGAATTATATAATCCTAGGGGAAACACTGGAGATGTTTCTGGGTGTGTTTGCTTTGAACTTTATCTATCTGAAACTGGGTTGTTCAACAAAAGAGAAGAGCATTTTTACGGGTTTTCTCTGTGCCCAAGTCTTGTGAATGACTATTACATAAACGTGTCTTTACTCTGCCAGATGTTATGCTCAGAATCTGTGACTATGGATGTTGGAATAATCAGGACATTGCAGTGTGTCAACGATAGTCTCACTTACACGACTTTCATTCACCCTAAATTAATTTAAAATGAGTGTTCTGAGAAGGGATGTCAGACTTCTGATGCAGTGCTATTTTCCTCAAGCAGTCAAAATATTTTTAGCAAGAGGGATGGGCAGAATGGAACAATGTAGTACAGCAGGCTCTCACCACGGTTTGCAAGGTGCGTCTTCCACCGTAGCTTTACGCAACAAATCAACATGCATGTCTTGTGAAAATGTCACAGGCAAGTTAAGATCAGTGCACAGGGTTCTTTCCTACAGACATTGGAAGGAGATTTCCTGCAAATTTGACAAGAAAAGCTAGAATATTTCAAAAGTTGTCCCTCGCAGCCGTACTCTGATGTCAGTAATGCACGCCTGCTATTTTGTTCTGTTTCTCAACACACCTGCCAATATAAAACCCATATTTCTCCACCGCACGATGTCCACCTGTCTGCAGAGACCACGTGAGACGACACAGGGTCGTGGCAGACTCGATGGAAAGTATTCCAGTATCCCATCACAGAGATCGGATCACAAGCTGAGTTAAAGTCCTTCCATACACTGCTCAGCTTTTCCCAGAAGCCAGAGCCTCTGCATTCACAACAATACTGTAGAAATAAAGTCTTTCTTACTCCTCAAATCTGCACACAGTTGCACTGTGAGTATTTCAGCACTTTACCAAAGCCATGACGCATGAACTTTTGATTTAAACGATAGATTTCCAAACAGCTATAAATTAAAGCTGCAAGCAGCAATCAAAGGGCTTTCGCACCTCTAAATAGTCGCTGCACTATGGCTTATCCTAATTTAGTAGTATGTAAGCAAGAATTGGTAAAATGACAGAAAATAAAGGCAAATTAAACTCACAAGCCTCATGTGGTGCTGTGAATGATTTGGGACAACATTATTGTCACATATGTCACAATTCACAATAAAAAAGTATCTTAGCAATGTTAAATGTTGTATTTCCTATGGCCACTTGGGAGAGTTATAACCAATCATTTCCGTGATGGAAAAAGAACATAAATGAACATAATTGCTAATTCTAAACTTGATCGCACGTTGCATGGCTGAGCTTTTAACAACTTCCTGTTTATGGCAAAATGTCAAATTTCAACAGCTACCGTACGCACATAATTCACCGAAGTCAAAAAAGCTTTACAATTTAACATCCCATACGCCTTGAGAAAAGACTGACTGAGCTTGGAGATTCACAGATAAAGAAGAAGTTTGTTCAAATATGACACTAGTGAAATTGGCCATTTTTTGTTTCTTTGGGTTTTTTTTTTTTGCAAAATAGGGGTGCTAGGGAGCCGGACCCCACTCAATCACCTAAATGTGAAGAAGTAGAATTTTTTAAATCCTATATATTTGAGTATTCAGGTGATATAAGGTTAGTAGTTAGGAAGTAATCCTTTACTTGATTTTGTTTGTTTCAGGGGTAAGGTTTTCCTCTCTTTTCTGTGTGAATGTGTTGATTGTTTGGATTAGTTTTGACTGGTTTAGCTTAGGAAATAAAATCTTTTTTGATTTCATTTCGTTTGGTTCTTGTACCTTGACATTGCATTCATGATTTTGTTACCTAGCTCCACCCTTTAGCAGTTGATAAATTTTAATTAATGAGGCAAATTTTGCCACACATATTTTTTGAGTGATTTGCTTACTTCTGTAACTTCTGACTTAAATCCAGAATTGGAGGCCACATCTTATCTCTATTGAGAGAAAATAATATTTTGAATCATATTGTCTGGTTGATTTCTGAGAATTTTTTTAAGCACAGGAAGTTACACGTTGCTTAAATAAAGCAGCACATGTAGGTTCTGCCCTTTTTCTCTCTAGGACACAGAGCTGGCAGCTGGCTCTCTCAGGGTCTCCCTTTCCCCCTCCCCCATTCCTCTTTGTTCTCAATGCAGCATGTGTTTAGCTAATAGCATCTCTAATGTTTAAGCTAAATAAAGTCACATTTTCCATTAAATCTTTTTAAACCTTGCTTTCAGACTCTTCTTACTCGATTGTGAATTAATATTCAATAACACGTTTAGTCTGAAAAAGTGTATTGTTCCCTTTTCCCGTTTCTCATCCCAGCTTGTTTTCTGTACGCGCTGTCACTGGCTCTTCCGCCGTGCATGCACTCTCGCCAGCTTCTAAGCAGTGCAAGAAAACTCATGGGCTGTTATGACATGTGTGCCCTGAGGCTAATCACGTGATCTCGTGTTGAATGTTGTTTGCCGATTCCTGTATACTATTCCCGCCTTCCTTATTGTTCACGTTTGGTTTCTTGTTTGTTATTAGTGTGACCAGGTGTTTCTCCTCTCCCCTCATTGTCCTGCATACGATCCAGTGGTCATCTGATTAGCTGAATCGGCTTCCCAGGTCTGCTTTATTTATTATCTAGCCAGTTGAATTATATTATTATATTATATATTATTCTGGTACTCTTTTGTTGATCAGTGTTTTTAGTTCTCAGTATTCGTTAATCCTTTTCCCTTATCATGGGAGGTTTCTGTTGTTTGTATGTTTATACTACTGTATTGCAATCCAGTTAACCCATTGAGCTCCATGACCGACCATAACAGTTCAGCAGAATCACACCGATAAATAAAGTGATTAAACCAACGTGGAGTGACCTGTACTAAAGTATTAAAGAAAGTTTTTGCAAAGACGTGAATGCAATAAATCCCTTTCGCTAGGACAGCAGAAAATGTTCAAGAATATCAATCTGTGATTTCTTTCCGACTGGCTTCTAGCTAGCTACAAAGTACAAAACAGAATAAACAATGTAGTTCAACACTCTGTATACACAAACAAATAGGCACAGACTTCTGAATAATGCATGTGGGATTTCTACTTGTAGCCGGTGTGTTTGTCATGAGATATACTGCAGCTCAGATGCACACAAACCAGAAACAAGTAAGCACACGGCCTACAGGCAAGCGAATGAATGACAGTTTTATTTTCACCTGATACACTCAGTACTGATCATATTTTGAATCATGGTTGCTTTCACGTAGATTGGTACTGATTGAAGTGCTTACGTTAACAATGTTCTATCTGATTGATATTAAATGCATGCAAATAAATCAGAATAAATAGAAACCTCCCCCACCGAAGGAGCTAATTTTGACGCGATTCATTTGATAGCATTAAAGCACTGTGCTATTACAGCTTGTTGGCATCTGCGAAGTTAGAGCCTGGGAAGATATTTCCCTGGGAAGAAACATTCCAGGCTCTGGGGGGAAAGCAACATATGCAGTAATTCATCATCTGAGGGCTTTCCTGAGAGCTCCTGCTATACGCATGAAGGAATCCACCGTGCTTACTGCTGATTCTACCATGAACTTAATAAAAATTATTGTTTTGTATAGATTTAAAGGAGCCGTGAAGAGGAAAACCAACATAGCTTTGACAGGCGACTGCTCCATGTACAATAACAAGAGACTGTCATCATTTATCCAATTTTTACTCATTCATTTAATAAAAACAAAAGCCTTATTCAGATGGGACTAGTTTTCTAAACAGGACTAACAAATACAAGTGTCTGAGTTTGGTGTGCAATCTATATATTTTATGAAAAATATATTTTAATTAGGGGTGTAACGGTACGCTAAAATCGTATTCGGTTCGGTACAGTGTCTTGGAGAGCTCGGTTCGGTTCATTCGGTTCGGTACAAAACAATAAGAACTTACATAATCTTTATTTTGAAAAGCTGCCAATACACAATTCTTGCATAAAATAAATAAAAGTGACACTTTTGGGTGATATTTTAAATAAATTGCACTCTTTATAAAGAAAAGCACATTTTTTAAATAAAAAAAATGAAATACTGCAACTAGTTAGGATAGATTACCTATCCACATTTTCTGAAGAGAGCATAGATCTGGTTATAATACCTCCAGCAGTAGAAAATGTTAGATGTGTTGCCTGCCCGATCTCTGTGGAACAATGTCGGCATACAACTTATAAATTTATCCACTCATCTATCCCCGTTAAGTATTTTAACAGAGAAGTCAAAGTGTTCTCAAACAGGAGACCGTAGTGAGGTGTCTTCAAGCGCTGGCTTCTCTTTCTCTGTGTCCATTTCTCACAGCTACCCGCGCAGCGCCGTGCGGAAACTCGCCTAGGAACATTGTTCCGCTGCGCTTAATATCGCGCTTATAATACATTTATATAATTTAATAAAAATACTGAATACCGAAACGGTACGCAAGTGTACCGAACCGAACAGGCCGTACCGAAACGGTTCAATACATACCGTGAACCGTTACACCCCTAATGTTAATGTATATGATATTAACGTAATGAGTGGTGAAAATAATCTCACCTGAAACTGATGTTAATGCAGCCAGTCTCAACAATGTTTTCGATTTAGCTCTTCTTGTGGATTTCATTTTCTTCTTTAAATCGTCCAAGGGTTTCCTCCTTATCCATTGTTTTATGTGTAAAAATAAGGAAAACTTGACGCGTTTTCCAAAGCACGCAAGAAATACATTTCACACATACACATCCGGGGTCGAATGGATGTCGATTTCTCAAACTCGAGATAGTTGAAAAACAATAGGCCTTTTGGTCTAGAATTTTTACAGAGGTGGTGAGGGAAAAAAACAGACATAGAAGATTCGGACGGGGTTAAAAACACAAAGTACGTCTGAATAGGGCATTTTTTCACTTATCCCTTCCCCTTCACTTAGCCCTTCCCCTTAGCCTACCCCTAAACTGAGAGCAACTGATATAAGGAAACTTATATGTGTTTTATTATTAAATTATCTTGAAACCCCAACATCACACAACAATTCCACTACAAACCTGATATTGTAAAAAAAAAAAAAAAAAATGTTTACAGCAAAAATTGAGGTCTGATAAAATGAAAAATGTTCTCACATTTTAATGTGAATTACATAGTCAAAACTCTTCGTTCAACTCCAAAAATATCAAAACTTACAACCTTTTTGAAACGTACACATTATATTTTGATGTTATAGTTTGATTCCATTTGAGGCGCTTTAAGAAAGTTTGGAACAGAAAGTTTAGATTTTCCTCAAACCCCTTTCGTATTTTACTCAAACTCATCAAAAAGGAGATATGACATTGTGGAGAAAAACGAATATTTTATTAAAGACCGATTTAATAAATTTCAGTTAAACTGTTAGGTGTTAAAGGTTTAACTGAACTTATATTGCAGATTTGATGCTTTATGCACCTAAAATGTAAAAAAGGCTTAAGTGCATTTTGTCGGTATAAAGAATAAAGCATTTAAAAACACGCGCACACAAACAAACTCATCAGATTCAGCCTGTTCAGAGACAGCTCTTAACAATGATTACAAAACATGCAAAGCTTCAAGATGCACACTTTTCATTCTGTTACGTTGCTGTTTGGGGCAGATTATCTTCCTCTTAGAGGGTAGGATTTTAAAAACGCACAAGGCCATAAAAAGCCTTTAAAGGGGGTTTAAAAGCAACTCTGCCATCTTGTCTTTAATGACACGTCACTGAGGGGCGCAAATGGCCGAGGGGCAAAACCTCAAAGGGGTGAAGTTCTGGGTATGAGCAACTGAATCATCACTCAAAGCCTTAGTTAACCATTTTCTGCTCCAGTGACTTCAATGGACCCAACAGGGAACGAGATGCAGGCCCATGATTCAGAGGACCACTTCCGGAGTTTCAGGTCTTTTCTACACACAGCATAAATCTCGGGCCGTGCTTGAATGAGCTCAGCTTCCATGAGTCGATGGTTAGCAAGCAGGATACAGCTGACAGTGTCAAGCACATTCTGACATGGCATTATTTTGGCTAAATGTCAAGCTCCTGGGGCTGCAGCTACCTGCCAAATCAAAACAACAAGGCCAGGGTGCTCTGAGACAGCAATAAATCTACCAGAAACCTTTAGCTAACAATAGAAAGCTGTTCATTTCATTGACAAGCTAACTTGCGCTGTGCTGTTTCGGGTGCCTTCAGCCCTTCCAGGGGCTTTGCATTAGAGGAATGAATCAGCAACTGCACATGAACATGAAATTAAATCACGCCACTAACACAGCATGACAGTCTTAATTTAGTTTAAGGCACAAACGAGCAGAGGTCTGCTGCAGAATGCGCTGGTTCAACATCTGCCTGTGTCATAAACCAACTGGACAGAACCAGTTAGATGGATAGCAAGCACAATCTTAAAGTGCTTAAGGTAATTAATGAGTTACAAGTCTTCTAAATTGGGTTACTGCGTCAAAAAAGCAAAAAAAAAATGCAGTAAAGGGAGAAAAGCTATATCTTGCTAGTGAACAGGAACACTATGGCTCTGACTCTTTTAAAGAGGTTAAATGCCACTAAAGGGCTTGCACAAATCATGCAAATTAGTAGGTGTATAATCCACCAGTTATACTAAACAGATAGCCAATGTCACGGCCAACTGTGTAGGAGGATTTAAAAAAATCCAAACTTCCAGAGTAAGGTTGGAAAAAGTCATATAAAAATACAGAAGGTAGTTGTACGCCATCAACAAGGTCAAAGATTTCGAAGCAAACCGGGGTTTGGGGATTTGCTTTTTAAGCTCTTTTGAAAAATAACACAAAAAGTTGATAAACATTTGCACCAAATGTCTTGAAGTAGTCTTTGTGGAAGAGTTACAGACAGAAAGCCACACCTCCAGCAAAGCCAAGCAACTCATGCATTTACGAAAACATAAAAACTGGGCTGTAGGAAAATGGCAGCAGCTGCCTTGGACTAATGAGACAAATTTTAAAATATTTGGGAGCTGCTCTTTGCCAATCGCTGGAGAGCAGTAGATTGATACAAAATCTAAAAGAAGTAATACAGAAATTAAGAATAATTTCAAATAATGTAAGAAAGATTTGATTTAGATTTATTTTTTGTTGGGGCGGCACGGTTAAGCATTGGGAACAGTTGCTGGTTTGAGGCTCGCCGGTGACCTTCCTGGAAGGAGTTTGCATGTTCCCCCCGTGCTTCCTCTGGGTATTCGGGTTTCCCTCAAAAAACATGCAGTTATGTCAATTTAATAATTTAATTTTCCCTTAGGGGTAAATGTGGGTGTTGCCCTGCAATGGACTGGTGACCTGTCCAGGGTGTGCCCCCGCCTCTCGGCCGATGTGAGCTGTAGACAAAGCGGGTTAGAAGATAAATTAATTATCTTTTGTTCCTCCCTTGCATTTTGCTCACTAATAAAAATAGAAGATTTTCACTTTCATTTGAAGGCTTTTTTCAAAGTGAAATATTAATAATAATAATAAGAATAAAAACTAGATGACTAAAGTTTGAACGCAAACTTTGATGTTGGCTCGTTTTGTAAAACTATTATTTAAACAAAGGATAGCATGAGCCAACACCCATATCTCTATGATTTTTGAAAGATGAGATGTAAGACTTGAGTTACCAATTTGGTTGCTATGGTAAACAGTTTGGTTCCTATGGAGGAATCAGTGACAATATAATATCCCCCATGTCAAATGAGGAAAATTAACCAACCCTTATACCTCTGTGGCTTTCACAAGCTAAGATATATAAATGCAATATTGGTTGCTACGGTAAACAGTCTGGTTGCTATGGAGAGGTCACTGACAATATAATAATTGCCATGTCAATATGACTAAAACAATGCAAACCCCAATATCTCTATGATTTTCCTAATCTGAGATAGAAATATGCCAAATTGGTTGCCACGGTAAAAAGTTTGGTTGCTATGGAAGAATCTGTGTGAAATCATCTTGATTTCTAGTTTCAATTTAGATTATTATTAAGCAACCCCCATGTCTCCACAGTTTTCAATTTAGACGATTTTTTGACATGAAAAGAATGTTGCAAAGGGGGCGGGGCTTGATAAATTATGCTAATTCACAGGCAATATGCCAAACATAGACGCCTGTCTTTTACAATTGTAGCCAATGAGATTCAATTAGTTTCAACATGCCATTAGAATTCCATTGATTTCCAAAGGCAGTGCTGTATCCCTTGACCGGCTGCTTCCAGTGGTCAAAATGTTCCATTACAAACGGCAGAGAGACATAAACAAGGACAGCTCAAAAGATAAGACATATCAACAAATAACTCTATCACCATAAGAATCAGAAAGAGAATGTTTTGAATAATTGTGAGGTTTTCAAACTAATAATGAAAACAGAAAAAGATATATCAAATAGTACAAATAACAGTATATTTTGATCATATTTTTACAGAGTTCACTGCATTTTAGTTATGAAAGTACCATTTTAGTTAAAAAAAATTACATGTAGCTATTCAGGCGGGGATTTTAGAGGAGTCCAGTTGGAAAACACAGCATCGCAGGAGGCCCAGAGATAGACTCGAAGAGAAAGAAAAGGATTGAGAGCGGTTTTTGAGGCTCTGCCAGTTCTCATTGCTCTGTAGTTGTATTGCTCTGAGTCAAGGCTCAGAAAGCAACTGCGTAGCTTTAGCCTTCTCTTCCCCACCAGCCAAAGCCGAATTAGCAAATCAAATGTTGTCCTTGTAATATACAATGCAGAATCATCCTCAGCGTCCAGGGAGCATTTGAATGCAGATCGTGTATTCCACACTGCACAAGGGCACCGAAGGCTAGGTGCCAGATCTGCTTTAGTACTAATCCAGCTAAATGTTTATTCACTTATATCCAAGAAATTATTTCAGCAGAACCTAAAGAAAGCGCATCAGGCCTCGTGTAAATGTCAGAAGCTTTTATCTTTCCTGGAATGTGAATACAGAAGCAAGATCGTTGCGGTTCACATACCCAGCGGGCTGCACTTATATTCATAATTTTTGGTTTGGGCAGCATGCTAATTTCACTTTTTTGTCAAAAAGCTTTGGGAAATGATCTAGAATTTGCATTCTTATTTAACTAACTAATCATACATGTCTTCAGGACGTTTAACCACCAAACAAGAAGAGAAAACATTGAGCAGTCTCCACCAGCTGTAATTAGCATCCCAAACACGAAGAGCTGTGCATGTGACCCAATGCAAACAGACACATGTGTAGCTGTCGAAAAAGAGCGTCACGGTACAAGTGATACCATGCTTTGGTGGCAGTCCATTGATACTTCGTGTTCTTCCTTAGATCCACAGCTGCTTGCATTCAGAGGAGACAGATGTTAGCTTTCAAAATAAGAACCCCCATCAGTAAGAAAAAAAAATCTCGACGATTTCACAGATCGTCCAGCAAGAATCGGAGAATTAAAGGAGCTCTCCATGGTGCTGACGCTTCATTCTGAGCAGAATCAGGGAGGATGGAAACACTAGGTTTTTCACTTCCTATCCAAACTGCGAGGCTTCGCACTCACACAGAGTGAGAGAGAAGGGAATGATTTGTGCACTTGAGATGTGTACGAGAGCTTGACTGTTAACAAGACTGAAGAGAGGTTCAGCTCTGTCTGGGAGAAACAGAATCTGTTGAGCAATTCATTCAAAAGTATCCTCAATATTATACATTCCAGAGCTCAACAAGGAAAAATAGCTTCAGGTGGAATAATAGGCTCTAAAAAGCTATTCCCGGGGAGTATATCTTTTAATGTAATGCATTGTCGTTGTTATTGGGTTGCACATTGCACATGAGTAATATATTTAACTAAATTAAACAATTTAACTAACCAACCTCAATTTTTGATAATTTTTCTAAGCTCCGATAAAGATATGTCAAATGGGTTGCTATGGTAAACAGTCTGGTTACAATGGAAGGGACAAAGTATAATGTTAACCATGTCAATAAGAGTAAAATACACCAAACCCTGTGTCTCTATAGCTTTCCTAAGCGGAGATAGAGATATTCCAAATTGGTTGCTAAGGTAAACAGTCTGGTTGTTATGGAGGGTTCAGTGACATTATGTGTCAATATGAATACAATAAACCAACCCCAAGTCGCTACTATTTTCCAAAGCTGAGATATATTTCAGAATGTTTTGGTCACTAGGGTATACAGTGTGGTTGCTAGGGAGCTGCCATATTTTTGTTTTGTTTTTTTTTTCCCATTTGTTTTACTTAGCCAAATACAGAGCCAAGGGTTCAAATGCCCATACAGACTGGTAACATCCACAAGCCTGTCAGTTGGAGTTTGAAAATTGTCTGAAAATTGATCTGAAGTCAATGGAAAATTTCCCAGCATTCTCAGTGATGTCAAGCCAGCATAATAATGCACATTCTTTTTCTCTCTTCAAGGATGTCAGGAGCAAGGTCAAGCTCCACAAGGCAGGAATGAGCGACAAGAAATTTCGATTGATACACAATTGAAAAAACACAAAGTAACCATCAATCTGTGGCGGTTTTTATAATTTTTAAGGCCAAAATTGGTACAAGGGATCTCTAAAATGATCTCTAGACAGCGGAGACGATAGTCCCTTAGAATACAAACAATGACATCATCAAGTCATTTTTTTAGACAAGCTTTATTTAGACAAAATTGGTTGTGAATGGTAATCCAGCAGAACAGTGACCTGGTTGTTTGGCAGCAAGTGGGGGTCCATTACTTATTTCTCAGTTTATAATATAATGCTTCATTGTTTAAAATAAACTACCATTAAATGTGTGATACCATTTTTAGAGTTTACTTTTTCTAAATCAAGCACCGTCGATAAACTGAATCTAAAGTAAGCTCTTGAATAACCCGAGCGGCATTAATTGCTTCCGTTCCAAGACCTACAACAACGAACTTAGGTTTCAGTGTGTTCGACATATGTAGGTTACATGATGTCGACATGCCATGTCATGTGCAGAGTGCGACAACTTATTTTACAAAGCCTCATCTCACTTTACACAAGCCCTATTCATTCCACTATTACTTTTTAAACAAACACCCTAGAGCCGTGCGGAAACAAAAGCCCCTTTGAAACGAGTCGACAAACGCTAAAATGCAAAAATTTGTTTTCAATTAAACAAGCCACAACGGCATCGGGAGCAGAGAGATGCTTTTGTAACAGTTTTTCAATTATATCAGCCTGACATTTGTGGAATAACCTTTGCCGGCACATCAAAAGCACTCCATCTCATCACGCCGATGTGCTATAGTGCATGCTAAGAGCTGAGCAGGTTATTAAAATTGCCGCCCGCCATCAGAAGCGCAACCTGTTATTAGCTTGCGAGCACACAGGGAGATGGAGCCAAACCACAGAGCGGCACAAGGATTTGGCAGCACGATTCACATCCTCGAAGGTCACAGGAATGTCCTCTAGCCTCCATTCTTCTCCCTCTGCTTCACTGCTTCCAATCACACACCAATTATGACATTAAGCCCGTCGCAATACAGAGCTCAGGAGATTCTAGATGCTCAAATCTCAGATATTTATTCATTTTCATCATTTTCAACACAGTGAAGAACCAATGATATTGAAATGTAGACCAAGCGCTTACGTCTTGAGATCTCCTTCTCAGTCAAGAGTAGTATTTCAACAGAAATAGTCGTATTTCAAAGAGACCTGCAATGCAGTGATGCCAAGCTTTTAAAGTAAGAACAGCCCAATCAACAGCACTGGCTGGTTAAAGCGTGATGTTTCTATGGGACGAATGAAAACAAACATGTTTCCTTCTAAAGATTTAAGGATTATAAACTGGCACTGTTGCCAATATAGGGTTCATTTAATTATGTCACAATTTCATTTTGATCAACTTTCTTTATAAATATTTGAGTATTTATTGAGTACTTTCTTTATTATTACAATGCCATATTGCTCTCAGTGTGTTTGTCATTTCAGAAAACCCTCCATTTAGAAACTAAAGCTCCACCTAAAAGTCATTCAAGTTACAAAAGACAAAGTCACCAGGACGAGTTTCAACTGCTATTTCGCTAAGGGTCGTTTGAAACTTGCGTTTTCTAGATTTATATTCATCAATGTTTTGTAAATATTTGGAGATCAAGCCCTCTCCTATTATCTCTGGAATTTATTATTCAATATTTCCTTCAACAACCATTGTTTTTTTTTGTTAACTCACACCTGTAATGACGAGGAGGCTCGGGACAGATGAGAATCCATGTGCTGTTTATTGACGCATACAATAAAAACAATAGTAGGTTTCAAAATGGCGGCACCGTGTGCAAGCACATTTGCCATCAAACAGTCACACAACTTGAGTTCCGGAAAGTCGAGAGGCAGGCAAGGGTCAATAGTCAATAAACAGTCCAACAGGCAAACAAGGCACTGTCCAAAATTCAAAAGAGTAATCCGATAATCCAGGCAAAACAGGTCAAAACACAGGCAGGAAAATCATGGACCAACCGCTTGGCATGCAACACTTCGCAATGAGCTGTTGAGAGGGCTTGCCTTAAGTACCCTCCCAACAGGAAATGACGTCACGGAGGTTAGAGCTCCGGGGAGGGAGCCCTCTATTGGTGTGGCGCTACAGGCGTAACAACACCAAACATTATGACGAACTGATGTAGAGAACTGAAACTTTGCAGGCAGCCTCAGATCCGGGTTATTATAATATACAAAATCTTTAAACTCAATGTGTTCTGCTGCGAGCAGCAGCCGGTGTAGCTTTCCTACTCCGAATCAAAGTACAGAAAAGAGCCCAAGTGCTGCATGTCTTGTCAGGGTCTTGCTCGCAGCAGAACACGTGTTGTCCTCGTCACCACCTTGGGAGCGTTTAAAGCGCGGTCTCTGTCCGCTGATGGGTGTGTGTGTGCGCGCGCATCGGAGCGGAACTCCGCGGTTGAGACAGAAATTACATGCCATCATATAGATAACATAATGCTATTTAGTTTTAAATAACATAATGCTATTTAGAGGCGAAATACTCCCCCTGGCTGTACAAGACTGATCTTGGTAAGTAAGTAAATACACACAAGCATGAATGAACGAATTGATAAATAAATTGCTTAATTAATAGCTAGCTAGTTAGTTATACAATGGCATTTCCTGCTTTAAACTATCACTATGTTAAGTTGATTTTTACTGTTGTTACTATCAGTTATCACTTTTAAAGCCTAACAGTTAATGTATTTACAGGTCAAAACAGACATTCGCAATAGGCTGCAAGGGGACCATCTTGCAGCCTGCATGCGGATCTCAATAAATGGGCCAGACGTTTCAGACTATCCATACCAAGATGCTCTGGAAATGTTCTTTCAGAAGCCCAGAAAGATGCACTGCAGTGACAAAAGCTACACACTTTGTGAATAATTAACATATTAAAATAAATCAGATGTTTAGTGTTTAGTTCAGTGTACAGTTGTTTAGTTATTGTACAGTAATTGTTCAGACATTATAATATATTGGTATACCGCAATTAAAAGAAACATATAAACACTATTAAGTGTTTGTGTGAGTGTTTTGCGGCACCACCCATAACCCCCCCCCCCCCCAGGCCGTGATCCTAGGGGAAACACTGAAATGTCATCATTTTTACTCGAAATGGTCTAAGGTTTGTCAAGAACACATGTGGTAAAAATCAGATAAACATTCTAAGGGGAGTTTGCAAAAGTAGGTTTAATTCAAAATGGTGAATAATTAGCATACTGTAAAATGACATCACTGGGTGCAATGTTATTGGACTGAGCCAAGGATTTAGAGGAAAATTGTTGAACCAGTTTGGGTTAGAGGATCAAGATTGAGTCAGATTACGCATGTGAGCAAATGTTCTCATTTTTGCACTCTATGGAGAATCAAGAAGAATAATAAGAAAAACCAGCGGAAACAATAGGATCCCTCGCAACTTGACCCCAAACAATGACAGAAAGCAAAGTTAGATCTGATTATTACTAGCGCGGGATCAGTGGAGATGAGAACACATGTCGGCTGAGACTGCAGAGAGATTCTACACGCACACACACACACACACACACACACACACGCACACACACACACACTGTTTGTTAAAGACAACAGCAGCTGAAGAAAGCCAGTCGCCGCTTCCTCTCTGAGCTCCAGCATTTGCCATCCTATTTTTTACCCATGTGTATTTGAACACCTACGGAAGATCTGCTGTCGCCAGCAGATAGGAATGTCTCTCCTGACTCAGCCAAACCTGTCCTTTTATGAGTTCAGAACAAACAGATAAGGTGCCAAACACTCCACTTTCACATGGGAGATAAAAAAAAACAAGAAAGTTGAAAACCAGCCTTGACCGATCAGTTATATGACTAGGTGAAGTCGAAACACACTCAACATCAGACATTTGCAGCATGAAAATAATTTACTTTTTTATTAATTTTCTTCATTAAAATAGTAACCACATACAAACAAACAACCGCATACACACGTCTGTTACTTTAATCTAAAGCTGACATGTAAATTGTTCAATAATTTCTATTAATGTTTGAGCATTTTACAATCATGGTACATTTATAGATATCTCAACTTCTGAAAAAAAAAAAATCTTAAGAATGATTTTTTTTTGACAGTCGGATCTATGGAAGAAACCAGATTTGCCAATTCAGAATGTTAGAAAAAAAATCAAACACATGTGTACAACATAGATTAATGTTATTTCAAACAATTTTAGCAGTTCAGACAATAGCAATGATAAACACGCAGATAAGCTCAATAACAAACCATTGATGGAGGTGTTAAGTGCGAGGGAAGCAAATGTTCTCAGGCAAATGTTTTATTTAATCAAGAACCGGAAGAAAAGTTTCTCTGAGTTTCATTTGGCAAAAAAAAAGTATAAACAATAAAAAAAATTGGAAATTAATGATTAAATAATGCTAATAAAGAAGGTTCACAATTTGTAAATCCGACTAGATGTCAAATCAACTACTGATTTTGAGAAACTCCACCAAAATCAAATGTTATTTATAAAGTATGGCATTATGAGAAGCTGTTTGTTTGAAGTCCCTTCTCTATTCATGTGAAGAGTCTGGAGAGGAAGTGGAGGTAATGCTAAAAACAAGCATTAGCTCAAACAGCTTTGCGTTTGGAGATAAGCTTAACTTGAAGTTAAGCTTCAAAACAAAACGATTTTAAAAATACAGTTCAAAAATGAAAGAAAGTTTTTGATTTACAAATAGAGGACTCTCTGGAGTCAGGCTGTCTTAGATTAAAAAGTGGAGTTCTGTTTGAAAGCTTAAACACTTCTTTTGACAACTTTAACTTTTTTCTGCTAGAGGAACAATTATGTAAGTTCCTTAGGGATAAATATCTCCAGTAAATTCAGTGAAAACCTCACATTTATAGCCTAGTGGTGATTTTACACTGCATAGAATCTGAATCCACCCTGTGATCATTGTATCAGTTGAGTCTAGATCAGGTGTGCCTCACATGGTCTACCAACATTCAAAGTGCATTAAATACTACAACAGAACCAGCGGACAAAATTCTAAATTAAAGCAGCAGGGCCAGTTATTACAAGTATGCTCTGTAGTTAAATCACATGACCAGGAGAGCAACATAAAAGTACCATGCTTCTACCTAGAATTGTATTCATTTAAAGGGTTTCTGTAAGTTTTTTTTTTTCTGGCCATTAAGAGCAAATTTAAAACATACATTAACAATGCATACAAAAAAAAAGCAGAATCCCACAATATGTGACAAAAAAGACAATATGCTGCATGTACTCAGCCAAACCCTATATTCCAGTTTTCTCATGCCAAGAATAGCTAAACATGTATTTCCCCATAGCAAAACGTGTCTGTGGTGACTTACAATCCCAGACAGACAGAAAGCTGATTGGCTGTTGGGTGTTGGGCTCATTTGTAGTTGGTCGTAATAAAGTGAATAACATTTGGATTACAGCACAATAAATTAACCAAGTAACACCAAAACCAGTTGAGCTTTACATGGATACTGGGAAAAATTATAGAATTATTCAGCGAATTTAAAGCCTATAAATTTGGTTTTTAAATTTTAGAGCTTTTAAGACACACCAGAAACCCAGGTTTAAAACAAAACAATGTCAAATCCACAGAAACTTTTCAAATTTTATAAGTACAGTAATAGAAAAATATTCGATAGTCTATTGTCTGATTCATTTCCTTTTTTATTTTTAATTTTTTTTACCTTGTCCTGTCCTGCTCAAAAGCCATCACATGGGAGAGTATATGCCTTGCTGAGTTGGACAGTTTTGCTTTCCACAGGGGAGTTTCTCCTCTGGATTGGAACATTGAATGCATGTAAATATTTATTAGTTGTGGTTCCCGCGAGTCAGTTTATATCAGTTGTGTCAGGACAAGACGGTGTTGAACAGAAAGGGGGAGTGGATAAGGGGTTGGGGAAGGGTGAAGGTATACGAGTGAAAAAGAAAGAAAGGAAGAGGAAAAGAAGAAAAAAATAAATAAATAATAATAATAATAGAAGAAAAGAAAATCAGTAAATGACAAAAAATAGAATAAATAAGGTTTGGTCTGGTTCATTTCTGAGATAGAACAAAAAGTTACATCACAAACAGGAAGTTACAGCACAATGTACAACATCTTTAAATTAAGTTGACATTGGGCTCTTTGAAGCCTCTTTCTTCCACCTCCCCCGGGCTTTTTGTCTCTCTCTTTCCTCAATGCAGCATTGTATTTAGCTGTTAGCATCTGTATACTCTCATTAAAGCAGTGTTTTCTGTCAAATCTTCCTAACCCTTGCATTTAGGGTTTTCTGTAATGGATCACTAATGAATATTCAATAACAGTACCAGTATATGTCGAACTTTAGCGGAGTTTTGCACTGAGCAATGGAAACTTGCCAACTTTGAAGAGTATGTTATTCCAGGCCAACATGGACAACATCTGACAGCAATGTCAGGGCCCTGAGACTAGTATGCTTGAAGGAACTGCACGCAAATGTACCTCACATACTGTCCCAAGCCACATATGGTTCATCCACTGAAACACTTCAATGCATTTACTGAGTGATCTTTTCATTGTGGTTTAACATTTCAGAAGTGAAGATGTGTTTTACCCTAATGGACTTTCCTGGGAGGCGCTTTATGAAAAACAAAGCCATTAGCATTTAAACATATTGAATCTACATCACTGCATGACAAAGCTGAGGTCAACGGTTGAAGTTTTAAATACTTTTTTGACATTTTAAAATTTTAATCATTTTTAGGTGTTCCTGCCGATGTTCACATCCATAAACCTCAAACATGGAATAGTTGTCATTTCAATGGCTTTTTAATTGGCTCTCTGTATTTGTTAGGTTCTTCCTCCTGCGACTTTTATTTTGTCCTCGCTCAGAGGCTTTTATTTTGTAGCTTTCTCTTCTGTTCATGTTTCTGCTCCTTCCTCTTTGTCTGAGTTTCCTCTCTTGTACCTTTTATTCTGGCCACTTCTCCTGTGTGTGTCTTTGTTGATTACCTGTCATGAGCCCCACCTGCTCCTCATGTCTGGTTTGTTGCTCCCCTCGTTAGCCCGGTCCCTTCTTAGGGCTTTTGCTCCCTCTTCCCTGTGCGGGTTCATTGTTTGAGATTCTTGTCTGTAATTCATGTTGCTGGTCCTGTTTTGGTAAGTTCATGCTTAGACCTTATTTGTGTTTTTGTAACTCTTGTTGATACCTTGTTAAGTTCCCCAGGAACTGGATGGTAGCAATGTTATATTGCTTTTTGTGATAAAGTTTATCCCTGTTTTGTTTGTTAATTAGCTTTAGCTTTGTTCTAGTTCATTTACCATCTTGGGCACGTGATGCCATTAACAGTACTATAATAACAAAGCATTGTTTTGCCATTACAGGTTTAGAGCCGCTATATAGTGTTTGAGTTAGCAAAAGCCCTCAAAAGATGCATCACAATGGGTGCTCAACAGGGACGTTACTAGGGTTGACAGATAGGGGGGGCTTAGCCCCTGGAGGACTAAATTTCACTCGCGGTAATTGGGAAAAGATACTAACATTATGTGTACTTCAGAGATTCGACAGGATATTAGACAACTAATAAAAAAATTTTCACGATGTTAGCATTTTAGACGACGTTCGCTTTAGCTTCCAACATTAAGGTTGAAATAGACTAGGCTACAATATCGTCCTTCCTTCTGTTACCACAGGTAAATGTTCAGATTAAGCAACAATCGCTGCTATCAACGTGCAGTCGCTGACCGTGTGTACACCGTGTGCTCACTGCTGCTGCCTCCACACTGTTGTGTTGGTCCAGCTGCTTATGCGGCCGACTACCACGTCACGCTGGACGCATGCTAATGAGGCATGATCATAACGATAATAATTTTGAAAGCGAACTTCAGTTTAACTCGATTTCTTGCTGGCTCGTGTTCGCTGCATGTATGCATTTATTTAAAATATATTTTAAATATCAAGATAATAATAATAAATAAAATATCGCACCAAATTATAGGGGCTTTGGGATATTTTAGGGAGGCTGAAGCCCCCCTAAATTAGGGCTAGCGACGTCACTGGTGCTCAATAATACTTGTTCACGTTTTTATCTATAATAATCAACTTTATTTTAGTAATATTAAACTAACCATATTTTGTCACATGCTTTCATATAATTCAGATTTGCAGACATGTTCCCAGTAAACTAGTAGTTTTGTAAAGTATGTTTAAAATGCATTTTATTTAAGTATTTTATAATACCAAACTTAATCGAAACAGTAAATTTCAGGGCACTGGTGCAGTGCTTGTGTGGAAGATGAAGGTTTATCACTGTAATGCTCCATCATTCATCTGTGCTAAAAGGGACATTCACACCCATAAAATTGAGGATCAGCACAGTTTTGGATTGCAGAATTCTACTGGCTCTGACAAGGATTTTGCGGAAGAATGGGGGAGGGGAGAGGATCTGGAGAGAAACAGTCAGCCATCGTTGGTGAGAGTCGGAAACAAAGAGAGCGCAACTCAAATCAAAGTGTTCCTTTACCACTTCATGTGCCACACCCCTTCTGGGGTAAATCCCCTTTAAATATCAACCAGGAATAAGATTATAATTTTTTTTTCTATTACACTTAAAAGATACACTTGAAACATTCCAATGTATTGTATACGTACAGCGGTTTTTAGTTCGGTTCGGTTCTAAAAATTAAAAATGTAAAATTTTCAAACCATTCTTTGTATGGGTCACAAGAACAGAAAAGAATACTGCTGTCTGATAGAATTTACTTTATTTTGCTAAATCAATCATCAAAATATTGTTTCAATTTAAAGTAAAACAATAAAAAAAAAAACAATCATAGCGAGGTGGGCATGAGAACACGTGAAGTCCCGCCCTCTTCTAACTTTTTATCGCTCGCTGATTGGATTTTTACACAAAGGAGCAGTTCATTGATTGGATATTTGCTTGCGGACATAGGTTTCTTTCCCTGAAATCTGCATTTTTACATGTATAAACTAACAATAATACATAAAGCAGTTGTTCAAATGAGAAACAGACAAACTGCGGTTCACACAGAGGAGGGGTTACCGAACGGTTCGGTAGAAAGCTGAGTATTTTATACACTTGAAATTAAAACAAATGTCTGTTCCCATGCCAATCTGGGTAGGGAACGCTTTTGAAATAAAGTAACCAGCTCAGAGAGCATATAAAACACCCAATAGATGGCAGAGAAACCACATCCAAGCCGAACCCCTACTCTCACGGTTTCCCTTCCCTGTCAAAAGCAAGTTTTTTTAGCACATAGTAATGAGGCCTATAGTCACATATAGGACAGCGGGAACATTGTGTGAGAGGAACAGCTGAACTTCGGGTGTGTGCCGTTGGCTCAAAGCACTGCCAAATAGGACTGGCCATGAAGTTGCTCTTAAACCCACTCTCTTTGCATCACAAAAATAGAGTTCTTTGTATCTGACCCTCACCTGGGTCAGAGAGCTTCCTGAGCTGTAGATTGAAGAGGCTGTTCCTGCAGCACAAATTCTTTGGATTAAAAACCACAGAGAACATTAATCAACATGCTTCTGTAATTATTTAAAACATGCATAATCATTTAACAGTGAAAAGGCACGGGAAGGGAAAGACATCTTTTATCACCATGTGTTCTGTAGCATTTGGGAAACCTGTCTCTATCCCTGTTGACGTCACAGTAGGACAGTTGCCAGTGAAAGGCTGGGGAATCTGCCTGTTCTTGTGATGCCCTCAGCCAATCCCCGAAGCCTCCAGAGGAAGGCCTATTAGTCACGGCTCAAATGATTGGCTCACTGAATTCTGCGCATAGCTGGCAGGCCTTGAGCAAATGTGACAGCAGGCTACTACCCTTCTTTTTTTAAAGAATCATTATATAGACAGAAAACGGGCAAATCTCGATAATCAAAAGGGGAACAGAGAGTGAAATTGAGTGATTCCCAATATCAATTAAACAAGTGCTTGTATTTAAATAGACAACCCATATTTCGGACGTATACCAAGTGCGAAATTCCAAAGGTTGCACATGGGAAGCTGCTTGACTCAAATAAACAGATGTTTGTCACCAGCAGTGATGGTACCAGTGCTAGAAACTAAATCCCTCTCAATTTCCACCTTTGATAAGGACAAAAATGGCTCCTGATATAAGACTCGGTAGGTGTTGTGCTTTACAGCTCATGTGCTTTAGCTGGAGGCCTCCGGCAAGGTTTCACAGAGGACACACGAAGAGAGAAAGAGAGAGAGAGAGGGTTCACATTAAGTCACCATTCCTTCCATGTGGCAAATGCCCCTAAGGGACAGTCATCACCCGGAGAACAACGGAAAGACTCATCAAATCAACAAAGCACTGGGACTTGATGCCCAAGTAGGTCTGAGAAGATTCTTGTCCTGTAGAATGCACTGCATGTTTCTCACTAATAAGATGTCTTGTTCTGCCTCACTCATGACTTCCTCAATGTGCCCGGCCTGTGATGAGCGTCCCATTACTGACACCATGCCTGGGAGAGGTGTCGTCCATCCACAGTCAGCTGCACAGGGGATAACGTTTCAGTCTTTTAATGCTCCTAACAAGCACGTTCCTCTTGCACAGTGTCAACACCCATCCAAAGTCACCTCCCGGACTCCCTTACCACCAGAGAAAACCAAACCTACACAGTAGGACCTTTTCGTGCCTTACTGAAAACCAGATATGGCGGATGAGACTATATGCACTTTTCATATGGCACAACCACCACTCAACTGATAACACAGGTGAAGTATGGATTCAATAGCAAGTGATGTCAACAAAGTTAAAGTTATGTAAATATAGTTCCAAAAAACACATGTGTCATGTAATTATCTTAGTCACGGCCTCTTTAGCCCTACTCGGTGAGAACTAGTTTCACAGGGGGTTCTTTTTTCAGACAAAATCCCGTCCGAATCTTTGATGTCTGTTTTTTTCTCTCTCACGATCTCTGTGAATACTTCAGAACTTTTCAGCAAACTCTGCAGGGAATGGTTTTTTGTGTAAAACGTAATTCTTGCTTGTTTTGGAAAAAGGGAATTTGCCGTACAATCTCTGGAGTGGCAGAAGTTATCCTTATTTTTAAACCTACAGCGATAAATGAGGATGAAACCATTCGATGATTTAAAGGAAAACAAATCAAAAACATTGTTGAGACTGGCTGCATTAATATCAGTTTTAGGTGAGATTATTTCAATCGTCTTTCAGTTTCATTTTACATATCACAAATCGGTGCCATAAGTGTCATCTTGTGGTGAAAAGAAGAGGCAACCATTGGAATTACTAGACCTGTGATATGGCTTGTGTTTTTCCAAAGTTCTGGCACAAAAAGTGCTTGGTTTAGGAGAGGTTTGCCTGTTTTTTTTTTTATACAATTCATACATTGTTTTTACCGTGTTCTTGCTTTTGGGGGGTATTTGTGTTTTTGTTTTTTATTTGCAGTCTCAGCACTTTCATTTTGTTAAACATAAAAAAGTTCATAAAAAAGTTGCATTTTGGAAAGGAACTGGTCATGGACATAGCATTTTGTAGAAAAAATGTTTTATAAAGAAAACCTTTTTGATTTTTTTTTTTTTTTTACATAAAGACTCATTATGATAGTTAGACATAGAAAGCAAATTCATGTATAAGCAACATAGGACTCAATTTGAGGTCATCGTAATCATATAAGTATTTTCCACATCCTAATGACATTTAAAAATCTGACCCCCAGAATAAAAACATCTGACTGCCAGAAAAAAAACAACCTCTAATATCTGCTTGTTCAAGGTGTTTTTTTATAATCTATATTTGGACCTAAAATGATTCATGAAATTTTGCGGTTTCCATGGAAACAATATAATGTGTATTAATCACTGCAATAAACTGAATTCCTGCACATGTCTAATTACCACATTCTCTGCCAAAGCTTGCCAGCAGACAGGGAATGGTGTATGTTGAGACATCAAGTTTAGCGTCAGTATTTGTGGAATACTAAGTAACATAGTAAATAGTAGTGAATTCACAGCCATCGTATGAGTAAATAGTTCACTCATTTTAGCTTTTAAAACTAAATGCAAACATTTGTCAAACAACCGGAACCATTTCTATTCAAGCTCTTCTCAGACAGATAGCTCAGTCTATAGCCACTAACAGGGATTAAGCCTTATTGGCAGTTTAAATTGAAGCCTTGTGTGGTTAATTATACCTCAAACGATGGTGTGTACTCAAATCCCACATGAAGCAGCCAAATCTTTTGCTAGCCAATCTGCAATAAGCCTCGATGGAGGAAAATAGTGCACTGGAAACAGCCGTCCAGACAAAGATGAGTGACATGCATAACATTAGCCCGACTTTTGTTCCACGCTGTGCCTCGCTGAGGCCATTTTGAGTGTCTATAAAGGAAGCCATCACATTGGAATCAAATATGATGGATGAAAAAGGAACAGCATCCCATACTTGGCACGCAACAGGTCTTGCTACTGTTCAAGCTGGAGATTACCGGTCTCCGCACAACAGAGTGCTAGATTTCTTTTCAGTTAATAACGTTGTATTATTAATTACTAGACGATGTAAACAAACACATCTTAATATCTCAAGCCTTCATAAAAAAATAATCACAGTATAAAAATGTAGCAGTCATCTCAACGAAGAACATATAGCAGCAAGTGTGTTATACCTCACTTATGCACAAATATAGAGGTAATGTAGAAACTAGAAGAAGGCCGATTAGTAGGCTGAGCCGATATTATAGAAAATCTGTATCTTTTTTTGGTCATCTTGATGCCAAAATTTAGCCAATTATGTATCACACACCATCCCACAATCTGCACCTAAATTCCTTCAGAAATGAAAAGAATTTCGTACTTTTGAATCTTGACATTGTTGTTGAGATAAAATAGTAAAGTAAAACTTTAGTTGATACTGACATGACTATACATTAAATACCGAGAAACTTCACAATCAAGTGTAGACATTACATCATCAATTAAAAGCAGTAGTGTTTTTAAAGGGAAGGTAATTGAAAAATTGACCTGGTAAAATTTGAATGATTAAAGGTTCTGAATGTCACTTTCGATTACTTTTCAAATTAACTGTTTAGCCAGTATGTAACCTCACTTCCTCAAACATTTTCATTGTGACTTCTTCTTGATATTTATCAAGACGAATCCTTGCAACAATTTGGTTTATTTTGTTCTAAAATATTTCTACAAATTCTATATATATAGATGTGTGTGTGTGTGTGTGTATGACTTTTTTACACACAGACATTTTCAAATATTAGCTTTTTATCGGCCAATATCGGTCGACCTCCAGTAAAAACCTCTGTTGACGTCATTGAGCAACACGTCTTGTTTACGTTCTTTCCAAACCTTGCCATTAACCAACACAGGCTTGTTTTATGTTAGATTACCAAACAGAAAGCCTCTCGGTAAGTACCACCCAACAATCACCCCGAAAGCATCTTGGATACAAAATAAAAAAGCTTGCAGATAACTTGACCATTTTGCCGCAGGTATCGGTGCTTTCTCTGCACTGGGGCTGAGGTGCATTACCTTGCTTTTGATGTTGCAATGGCAGCACACCGTCCACAGGTACTTCAGGGTCCTCCACAGGAGGATGATGAAGAGACCCCCGAAGAACGTCACCATAGACGAGGCGAGGAAAGCCCACCACATGCGCTGACCATTGTTGTCACAGGGTACGTCTGGTGTGAACGGGATGATCACGTCCATCTTAGATATAGAGACAGAAGAGTCTTGATTTTTATTAAAATGGATATTACTACTCATTCTAGGGCTGCTGCCGCTGCCATAGGATCCGTTGCCATCTGCCACGGCTAGCATCGAGAAGCTTTGGAGAGCTCCAGCCCGCGCCCCCAACGCCAACCATCAGCCATATTGCTTCAAATATCCCTCTTTCTTCTCAATCTTTTCTATCCGCGTCTGCTCGATACCAAATTGTGTTTATGTCCGAGAAAAGCAGCGGTTTGAAGAGGGTGAGGACAAATCGCGCGTCGCTGCCGCTCAGCGCGAGTCATTTAAATCCGCATTAATGACGACTTCGTTTTATTTTTCATTTTGAAGGGTTGTCCTCGTCCTTTTCCATATCTTCGAAATAAAACGTTGTCTACTGGCAATTACTGGTTACCAGAACACAGATTTCGGGGTGGAAAAGGGCATCGACGGTCCTCTTCTTCAGGCGGCTCGTGCGCGTCCAGGCGCCCCGTCGTCCATCCAGTGACAGTGGTGCCTAATCGATATTTCCCTCATAAACGCCGCCTTAATCAATGTCTCCAATGCTCTTCAGCTGGGAACCCAGCTGCTCTGTGAATTCGTGCGAGGTGAGGTTGAAGAAGCCGCTGTGAGGTCGACGTTTCGACGGTTATTCCGCTCTCAATGACATGTCGCTGTCCCCATTCACTTTCCCCAGCTGATCCAGTCCGTCCGTCAGCTCCGCTCGGAGCTCCGGAGAGAATGTCGGGCAGATTTACAGGTAGGAAGGAGGAGTCAGAGCCGGGTGATAAAGATGGTGAGGAAGGAGACACAGTCGCATATGAATACGTGTTTACATTGGGGCAACAAGGAGAACACTCATTCAAAAGAAAGAATCTTCTAAAACACAAATGGAAAATGTATGGTTTGGTGATTGACCACATTTTCTCATATGGTCCTTGTTTTGGTATTTTAATGGAAGAAAGAAGCAGAAAATTCTTTTTTAAAAACCCCTCATCGAAATACACTGAAAAAATAACTCTTCTTGCATACATTTTATGTATCTTTGTTCAAACCACTGACTTTCACCAGTGGTCAAAATAAAACAAGCCGGAGATGAGTAGAGTATAAACACTCTCAAGTAGAAGTACTTGTGGAAACTTACTAAAATAAGAGTAAAAGTAACAACCCCAGCAGTTAATTGAGTAAGAGTAAAAAACATCAGATGGAAAAACTATTCAAGTAGCAAATTACTTGTGATCGGATTGGTAAGAAACGAAAACTATTTGGAACGCTTCCACACACCACTCTCTGAAAGTCTCTTTGTTTATGTAAATGTAGCCTCTCTCCGTGTTGTGACGGGCACATTAACATCACATAAACGGTCATTTGTTAACTTTGTCTTTAAATGCGGACACATTTTGTGTTGTGAATGTTAAAATAAACAAGCTACAGAGAACAAAAGAGAAGTGTGTTCACAGAGTATGTTTTTGTTATTATGTTTGTGTATGAACTTGTTTGTGTTTATGTGTGTAAATTATTATTTTGTCATTTTGTTCTTTCTTGAAAAAAAATCGATCAGTTTTATAGAATTGAACATCTGCAGTAATTGGTGTCTCGTGGGACTAAGATTGTCTTCTTTAAACTGTTTGTTCCTCCGGGGAACATAGGGCCTCAACAACACTCCTCTAGCGGACTCGGTTTGCGACTAAGATTGTCACACAAACAAATTATTATCTTATATATCTACAATTCATTACCATTTTGTCAGTAATGGAGGAACGCCATCAAATGTATTTGACTAAAAGTAAAGTTTTTGTTTTCACTAAAAATGTACTTTTTACAGTAAAAGTATCTTTCTTCAGAAATACTCTAAAAGTACCAGTTGCCCTAACAACGTACTCAAGTAAATGTAACTAAGTAAAGGTAATTAGTTACTTTCCACCTATAGTAGCAACATTTTTGAGTGTGTAAGCAACATATTAAACTTGTTATTGATTAGAAATCAATTGTAAAGATATGTGGATGACGTGACACTGCCTACTGCCATTGGGCTAATATGAGGGCATCACTGACCTTCCTGAAACTTCGTGATAAGGATGGAACTGTCATGGTTTCCAAGCTCCGCCTCGAGTCTGACAACAACACGTCCCTCTCACACACAGCCTGTTATAAACATATTTTTAATATCTCTGAAACGACTTCTCTGAAATTAATCGTTGTCAACATAAATGATCTTTCTCAAGTCATTATGAATAATCTTCGTGCAAAGATCAAGATAGACTGGAAGAGATGGCATGTCCCACAGCAAACTCTGATCTCAACACCATTGTCTGGGATTTCATGAAGATACAGAAGGATTTGAGAAAGCTACATCCGCAAAAGATCTGTGGGTAGTTGTCCAAGATATTTAGAACAACATACCATCAGAGTTCCTTCAAAAATTGTGTGCAGGCATAGCTAGAAGAAGTGCGGCTGAGTGGTGACATATTGATATATTGACACACTGATCCGAATTGAGATTCGCACAAATCTTTGAATGGCTTATCAGCAAGGAGCTCTTCCTCTGAGTTGAGGAAATATTGATGCAATGATGTCCCTCTCTGAAGATAGGTACACATTTTCTCTTTTCTCAATACTTTTGTCAGACAGCTCCCTGTGATCAGCCAACAACAATATAAACCCCTCGTCATCCATGATTTTTTGGCGGGTTCTTTGACATTTCTGTCGTCTTCTTCTTTCTGCTCATCTTGCTATTTCTTGTTTTCTGTATGAAGTCGCAATGAAAATGTGGCATGAGCGCCACCAAGCAGTTCTTTTATGTCCTACTCATGTCATCAAAAGAGCCAGCTTTCATTGGTTGATCACCTTGCGAAAAATTTACTTCTGTTGGCGCCCATGGTTTTTCGGTCGAGGTACATTCTAGCACAAATTTCAGAGTGAAAATTCGGATTGGTGTGTAGAGGCATTTTTGGGTAGGTGTATAGGGTCATTACGTGAAGTACCACATGGAATTTCACTGCGTCTGCTAATATCCCACCCACAAAACAGTCACAACCACAAAACAGCTAATATAAAAAACACAAAACATTTTAAAAAAATAAAAATAAAATCACTTTAAAACTTGTCTGATTTCAAAATGAGGGATCAAAGAAGCTCATGGACCTAACCTCGCCAATCTATTGGCTCACGTCGCATTACGTGACTCGATATCACAGGTCAAAGTTCATCCCAGCTGAACATTCCTGAGGAGCGGAATCGAGGGGGCAAGCCTCTGCTTTCCCTCTTGAAGCTTAAACAGAAGGGACTTAATCGCACGCAATTCCTTTACTGGCCACTTGAGGCTGGCTCCAGAAGCGAGCAGATTCTTATTCAATCCAATGTTGAAACTGCCATCTCTGAAAAACTCATTTGTCCACCCCTGGCTCCACTTACTTTGTTTATTTTTAACTCTAGATTTATTAAACGTTAAAGTTTTGCACAATTTAAGGGCGTGTTTTCTTGAGGGGTATGTGTTTGACAGTTGTTTCAGCCTGGTTTTATCTGATGTAATTGGCAAATCCTTGTTTTTTTTTTAGATTTTAGTTTCTTTTTTGTGTGTGTGGTTTCCCGCGTCCCAACTCTGTGTATCTTTTGCCCATTTTCGATTACCGGGAAGTGAGGCACTTTCACCATGGCGATTGTTGGCGACGCTCACTTTGAACCTCATTTCACTTTGCCAGAAACCAATGGATGACGTAACTGACACTTCATCCATGTTATACACGATCAATGAGCAGAATACAGAATTGCACCATGTAGGCAACACCTTCCACTTTCACATCACCACATGCGTCTTTGACTTTGTTCTGTTGTATTTTGTCGAACTCACTGTGTTGTAGTCCTATCTCCTAGTCAGAAAAACTAGTACTATATCATCATTTTTGCTATTCATTCTTGTTTCCTGTATTGCTGATCACAAACATCTTCATCATTACCTGTGTTATGTGGTTAATCACATGGTGAGATACTTCCAGTAATTATCCGACAGCTTTAGCTCCGCTTGACAGGCTGTGAAATGCTACACTGAAACAAGTCGCTTTGAAAATATAAACATGGGTAAACACGAATGAGGTGTAAAGGAGATTTACTGACTGGTTTTATGCTTGAGATTTACTGTCCGGGAGATGCTATTACTTAACCAAAATAGCAGCTGAAACATAATCTTTGTGGATGACATTCAGCTGGTGCATCGGCCTGCCCTCGAACAGACGGTTCATGTCACAATCTTCAAGCCTTTTGTAAAACATTTTAAAAAGTCCTCACAGGCATGGAATTTATTTTATTGCTGTGTACTAATTTCTCCTCTCTCTTATCAATGCATAGACTTAAGTTGTTTGCAGCAGCTGTGATGCATCAAACCATCTTTTCTGATTTGTAAGAGCCTGAAAATTATTTGTGGTCCACCATTTTTTTAGAAGATAGGAAGTGAGGTTTTTTGTCAGAAAGTTATATTTTTGGTATTTTCAAGTTATAGTTGAGAGCTGTGTAAATGAATTCAATTAATAAAAATTTAGTTTCAGTCCGGTAAAAAAAAAAAATCACACAAAGACTAAATAAGCATTGTTTGGATTTCCTGTTTCTTTAGAACCCAATTTCTAAGCAGCACTCATTTTTCCATATCAGAATTTGTCACTGCTCCTCCTGGAGGACACCAGTGGAAATGCAAAAGCTGCTGGTTTACATAATCCTCCAGCAGCACTGCGAGTCTGTTAGTATAAATGGGAAATCATGGTCAGGATCAGCTTATTTGGAAAAAATTCTATAGTTAACAGAGCAAAATTTAAGAAAGTTAACCAAGCAGTTAAAATAAACGCTAAATCACCGGCAGTATTCACATTTGAAAAGATGAAAACAGTTTTGAATACGGTTTACTTTTTGAGGCATCATCCATCACCAATCCTCCAATCACAAAGTAATGGGGAAATAAGATATTAAATGAAAAGATGGAGATGGCTGCAAGAAAATTACAAAACGTTCTCTTTTTCACATGTACAGGTGAGATACATCAGGAACTGGCTCTGTCCGAGTGTTTGGCTACTTAAAGTCAGTCATTGGAGCATGAAAACCAGTTAATTAAAAGCAGGGTAGGTGATTTCGCCAAGGCAATAGCCCATCCCTATATTGCTAATGCACCACCGACATATGCATTGTATGATCGTGGCGGAATATTATGTCTGATATTATTATTAATCAGACCAAACTAATGCAAATTTATTTGGGTACTTCTAATGCGCAAGATTTTTTTTCAAAATCACCCCCGCCCCCATACGTTTAAGCTCTTCTTAACCTGTTTAAAGCTTGACTGATAGAGTGGCCCAATAGTGCACAACACTATACCTGCAAGTCAAACACTGTGTAGTGTTTATAATAGTGTTGTGTGGGTGAAGTTTACTTGCAGAAGCGTTGTGCACTAATGGGCCATCGATGCAATGCTTTAACCCTTATAGAAGTCTGGGGCCTTTTTGAGCATTTTTTTGTACTATACTATTTACTGTAATAATTTTTCTTGTGGTAATGCTTGGTAGTACAACCCCAGCTTCTTCTTTTTTTTTTACACATTTATTCCACAACAAACCTGAAATGGTACAAACAATACTATTCCAAGTATTAAATGACAGACATTATTTTATGTCTGAAGTCAACACAGCCTTTCAACTCACTGCTCTGATTGGTCAATGGTTTCCACCCACAATACACAACGTGAGCTGGCCAGTCAGCTTTGGATTTGATCAATTTCATCATACGTCAGAAGAATAACACATTTTCAAAATATCTGAATCAGAGGGTCAGCAGATGATCTGAACCCCACTGAGATGTTTGCTTGAGTGTAGGATAAGGAAGAACAGTATTCAGATTCAAGGAAGAATATTACCATTTATTTATTGAACAGAAAACAATAAAAAAGAAAACGAATGTGGAAGCAGGTCGTTAAAAAAGGATAACCCCACTGGGAATGGCTGGACGAAGCATAGACAAGTAGTGGGATTCTTAATCCAGAACTTAGCCAGGATGGCAAAGGCCGACTTGACTTTGGATACAGACAGTAGCAAATCACAACAGAGAACTTTGTGATCAACAAGTTCAGGTGCTCTCCAAAGAGAAGGTGAACGCAACAACTAATGAGTCAAATTTCCTTCAATTAACCAAATGATGTCTTAATATAGATGCAATCAAGAGATCATTTTTTTCTGAAAATGCTTCAACGGAGCCATTATCTTGACAACTACGCAGAATGCCTATGGTCTGGCAAAATTATTAACACATTTTGTTTCCTCATATCACTTCTCTGCACAATAAAAGTTGCTATGACCCAGATGATCTTTGGCATTACTCTGAACAAGTGATCTCCGGTCTCAGTTCTGGCTCAGCAGTTGTTCGGCGAGGCTCTTGCAGAGTTGGCTTCAGTGCTGTTATTTCTGGAGGCACACAGGATCCAGCTCTGCTCATCTTCCTGGAAAACGTGCGCAGCTGTCAGCCTAACAGTCCTATAGAAGCATTCCCTGCAAGAGCCAGATTAAAGACCAGCAAGGCTGAATGATTCACACGCTTCCACAAAACACTGTTTATATGGATTCTGAGAGCATTGTTTTAGAAATTGGTCATTTTCTGGTTACCAATTCAGGTTGTGGTTGTAGTCCTGAAGTTGGGAAGCGCTTTCAGCAGCTGTCTTGAAACAGATACCCTGCAAGAGACTTGAGCCTTTCTAAAAGTGGACTAAGGGCACTTGAAGGACAAGTAGCTTTTGGGGTGACGCCACATAAGCCCATTCTTATGGTCGGGAGAGCTTTGAGAGGAAGTCCAGGACAGGAAATAAGTCAAATGTGGTTCTAGACTCATGACTGCACTGAGATTACTGGTGAAGCAGGGAGTGAGGGCACACACAGCAGATGACAAACTCCTCACTCAAGAGAACGCATTTACCTTATGGCTCTTGTGACTGTTTAAAGGGTAGATGAACCCATTGATACGTGCCAAGAAGAAATTCCTCTGATTCTTTAGAAGCTCATGATCACCAACTTTCTCTTGTATTACCAACCTTTAAAAGTGACAGGCTTGTCCAGCCCCATGATGTATGCTCGGTTAAACACATTCGAATCTCCAACCCTCCTCCTGTATCCAGACCATCCAGTCTGTTCTGAATGAAGGCTGCAAAAAGAATCTTTAAAGGATGATCATGCAATATCATTTTCTAAAGAGTGTTTACAACTCGGTTTGTAGATATTTGGGTGTTAAATAGGCAAACCAGGACTATAACCCATCTATAGTCTGAGATGAGG
The DNA here is from genome assembly GCA_007224835.1 of Danionella cerebrum. Classification (NCBI taxonomy): domain Eukaryota; kingdom Metazoa; phylum Chordata; class Actinopteri; order Cypriniformes; family Danionidae; genus Danionella; species Danionella cerebrum. The sequence goes on along the minus strand of SRMA01026711.1, from coordinate 169,850 downwards.
TTGAGAAAGCAACCACGTTCCTTGGCGAATGATCCAAAAGATCTCTCGATCATGCTCTGAAGGTTGCCTTCAGTATTGGTTGAACATCTTTTGGGAAGGAACAGCCATTTTCCACTATGGTTTAGAACATTTGCCCACCAGCAAATTACCAAATTGATCGTACATGTCCATGCCTATTACCTCTTTGATCTAGTGCTGTCCTGGCAGAAAGGAAAAAAAAAAAAAAACATTCAAAGCACAATGTCTTCAGCTTCATTATCGATGAACACAACGAGTTGGTATCATTTCTGCTTGGAATCTTTCCGATGTTCTTGGTCAACTGAATAGGAGTTGGGTGTGAGCTTTCCTGAGCTGCAGATGTCTGCAGGATATTGGTCCTTTGCAGTGTATTATATTAACAATTTTTTTCTTGGTGACATTGAGAAGATCCTCCCACGTACTTCTCATATCAAGAGATGTTGGCAGTTACTTTGTGGTTCTAAAATAGTGTATAATTTCACAAACCTTTCTGATTAAGTTGCTTGTTATGCAGCTCAACAATGCTTGAATGGCTCTTGTTAATGGTGGAAATAATGAAACTGTTTCTACGGCTGGTTGTAGAGCTTGGGTTCGATTCCCAGGGAAGCATGAACGACTTATAATGTGCTTTTACAATTGAAAGTTAGGCACTTAGGATAAAAGCTGAATGCATAAATATAAACAATTGTTACTGTGGACAGGTGTCTCTTATGCAGGGCATATAGCTAGGTACCTGTTACAAAGAAGAGCATGCTGCTGAGAAACTATCTGAAGAATTCCTTTGGAAGTACAATATCTGAGATATAGGCTTGTATTTTTTTAAATTCTGGCACAAAAAAAAAGAAAAATGGGAAAAAAAGTGTGTGGAACAGTGTATTTTGACCCAGACGTTCATGGTTTTGAATGGTTCTGTGGTTATGAATTTTCAACACTTGATTTTGTCAACTTTCGCAGAAAAAAAAAGATACTTTTTGTACAATTTCATTATTGTTGTGAAATTTTTGTGTAATGTAATGAAAAAATGTTTGTAAAAAAAGTTGGGGTTGTACTAAAAAGTGAAATCAAGCATTGCCACACAAAAAAAAAAAACATTTTAAAGATAAGTTATAATTGTAAAGTATCAAAAAAACTCAAAAGGGCCCCAGACTTCTATGAGTTAAAACAAAAGCTTCATTATTATTGTTTCTAAATGTTGTGAGAGAATTAAAAAAATTGCCGCCTCATGCAACAACCCAGACACTGACAGCCATCTGACAGATGTGCCTGGCATCTAAGAGCTCACCTCCGTAACAGTAATTAACAGCATCTCCTCCTCATAGTTAAACAAGAAGTGAGCAATAAATCACAGCACACTCAATCACAGGCTAGAGTCACATCCAGCTCTGCGGAAGCCAGAATGATCCGAGGGAGATCTCAGCCTGCAGCACAATGAAGACAGCAATCAATCAAACACACCTGATTTCATTCATTTAATGACATCACTACACAAAAGAAGACTTTTATTCTGGCATTAATGACGATTCCATACAAACCACATTCTTTTAGAATGAGCGAAATCCCAATGGAAACAGTACCTAATGGTTCGAGAAACCTAGAGGTGGTGAATCCCAGTTAGACATTAGATTCACAAATGTTCCCTAACACTCGACTGGTGTCTTGATCTGAAAAAATGTGCAATACCAGAATCCCTTTTATCTGCAGTTTTAAAAAGGCAGTCGATGAAATGTATGGAGAAGGAGTGATGCACATGAACATTACGATAAAAACAACAGTACCATTTTTCCATTCTACTGGAAACCTTTGAACAGTCATTTGTTGAGGGCTCCAAACATTGGAAGTGCAAAACAGAGAAAAACAAGATGTTTTTGGCACAATATTAATGGGGCTACTGGTCTGCATGAGATAACCGAAAAAGAGTTCAGGTCTCCTTTAGTGTTTAGTACGTATAAAAGTGACCAACAAACAAACGTCGACAAACACACCCTCGCTCGCTTGCACTCAGAACCATGCTAACATCAGTTTGGACGCAGTCACTCCATCACAGTAAATATATTTCTCTATACTCTTGCACACCTACTCATTCATATGCACGGGTACACATCATTTGTGGGATATTCTCTTTAAATAGAAGCTCTGCAATGAGAACGAGTCTCAAAGTACACAGTGGTCTGTCTAGCCCTGGAGTGCAATGGGAGAAGCTTTAACCTCTTGCTAGTGCCGTGTGCTCCGTGGATCTCCAAAGGCACTTCCGTTTGGCCGGTAGAAAGCGCTTCACTGGTCTAGATCTGCACCACACACACTTGGCCACAAACTAAGACAAGAGTTGAGGTGATTCTTGTGGGATGCTCCGGGGTTGGGGACTTCACATTCAGGCAGATGCTAAACAACTCACCGACTCTTTGCAGTGTAAACGAATCTTCAATGCAGCATTGCTAAACTTTACACGCCCGTCAGGAAGATCAAAGGAAACTCCTCAGTGCTATCATCTCAGTACACACAGACGCTCATACACAAGGATACAAACAAATCACATTTAGAACCACGATAAAAATGAGTATCAACAGAAAAAAAGTCCCTATCTTAAAAGTGATGCTCTTCCGTTAATGTACCTTTGTGTATTAAGGGACTAAAAAAAAATAAAAGTCTAGTGTTTGTATGAGTCGGGGGCTTCTGGAGAGTCCAGCGGCGTCCACAGAACCTTGCTTTGTTCCTGATCCACAATAGTCACGATCTGAGTGCAAATGTAAGGGAAGGGTCCTCCTTGAACGATACCTGTGAAGACAACATGGTCATGAGTTCCATGTCTCTCAATTACCCCCATCCCTTACCTCTACACCTCCCCCTTAGCCCTTTAAACCGAGCAAGAGATGCAAGGGCTGATATGCACCACTACAAAGCTGTGATGTAATGTGTTTCAGTTATATTTTCTTTGATTTTAAATGCCAAACACCATTTATTATTTGATTATTTGAAATAAACGCTTATTAATAACTACAATTAATGATTTCTTTACTGATCCTTCAGAATCCTCTTGCTTTCCTGCCTGGTCTCTAAGGGAATTCCTATGCGTCAGCCAAATAATTCAGATGGATCAGTAAATGTATCCTTCATGGTAGATTTTTTTTAAAACAAATGAACAATAGAACAAACATAATGAAATGTACATAAAAAAGCCATCCAAAAATGGCATGTAACATTAAAAGGTCACAAAAGCATAGAATACTTTAATATATTCGTCTATTTTAATGCAAATCACAGCCTTTTCCCCTATGGTTTTCAAAACTGATATGTAAAAGCCCCCCTGCAAAACTGATTTGTGAAAGTCCTTGGGGTGGTGTGACACAAACATTATTAGGCTGATAAATAATTGTGTGATAGTCCTGAAAATTAGCAATTATTTTGTAATTTAAAAGACTTTTAATGACCTATGTCTTTTGTATATGAATATTTTTTTTTAAATGATCAAAATGTACAGGCGCGGGACCGTTTTGATCTTACCAATTTGATTCTAAGGCCCTCCAAACCACATTCCGAGATAAGGGAAAATGTTGTTTGAACAGGCATCACTTCTATCAAAGACAAGCAGAGGAAGCCAACCTGTGAAGAACTTGCTGTACTCCTGCTCGACCTTCTGAGCGACCTCAAACTGCTCCTTGGAATGTTTTTGTGAGACCTTTTCACGCAGATGCACTGGATCCTTCTGCTCTCTGCGCAGAAGAGAGTTCTTACAAAAACTGTGCTGCACACAACTGAACATTTCTCCACAAACAAGAATCGAACACTCCAGAACCTAATAATCACTCTTTATACACAACAAAAAACAATATCTGAGGTATGCTCTGTAACATAGTTCTCAAACACTTTCAAGATGAACCTATCGTGGAATATTCAGTGATTTGTAGTGCTGACAAAATTAGCGCGTTAACGAATGCGATTAATATTTATAATTTTAATATAACGTATGTGATAGAAGTATTTTGAACATGTTTAAAAAAAGCAATTAAGGCAATGCCAAGGTTGTTCTTTTTTTTTATTTCGGTGTGTTCAACATGCAAAGAAGTAAAGATAAGACCTAGGAAAGAGTCTGTTATATTCATGCCTTTATTTTATGCCTTTTCATAGTTTTCACCATGTATCTACTCCTGCCTTGGTCATGTGATCAGAGTTCTGTCACATGATCACTCATTCTGTGGTTCCACTCTATCTGTTCCTTAGATTCTGGCTTTCTATTTAGCATTTTTACTCCCCAGATGCTTTGTGTTATCCTGTGTTAATTTCCCACGCCTATGTGGGCACTGTGTGTGGAGCACCTATGTGGGCACTCCTCCTTTGGTGAAGTCTTATGTTATTCAGGTTTTCCATAACTGTTATAGGTCTGTTTCCAAGTCTGTTATTTATCCTTCTGTGTTTATATTACTTGTTTTGTGATCAATAAACTCTAATAAATATGGCAGTTAATTTGGAGAATTTGTGCAGGCATGTTGCTACAAATTAAATAAACATGATTTAAAAAAAAAAAAAAAATTAGTAGTTACTTTGTTTTTCATTTACATTAATTATTTACATTTTCTATTTCCGTATCCAAAAAGCATCTGTCTTTTAATTCCGAAAAATGTCATGATCTCAGCTGCTGCCTAGCAATCAAGCAGGAGCTAGTGAGCAAGTCAAAGTCAACCTGCTTTAATCTCCACAGTGAAGTTTCTAATCCTTCAGGGAAATCTTCAAATTAAACCCCTCTGTTGGGAAGACTTGCTCTATTAGCTCTCGTGCTCTAGAAAAGACCTAAAGGCGCTTCCAAAGTGCTATCAGGAGAGAAAGAAGGGATTTACAGACTTTTAAGTCTCTCGCCCCAAGAGAGCATTCAGTACAGTATGCTGTGAACCCATGATATGAATATTAATGATGGTTTTTAACTTCGTCTGTCTGATAAAGATAACGTTCTGTGGCCTTTTGTGTAAATCATACCCACATAAAATAAACTTAGAAATTCATTTATTTTTAGCATCCCAAACACTGAGCTCCTGAAGAGGACCATGCAATAATTAGGAGATTTAGGAATCAATCACAAGCTGCTCTGGTTTTCTTCTGGAATTCCTGCTGTAGATTTAAAAAGAGATGAGTGAAAGGATGGCAAATACTTACTTGATCTGCTTTGCATTTTTGTAGCGGATGAAGATGATGATAGGGTAGATATGAACGCTGTGAAGCCTCTCAATAGCGTGAGGTGCAATGTCCAGCAAACAGTGAGCGTCCTGTGAGAGAGAACGGCAGGAGCCACTCGTAACTCGATTCAAGAAGCAATGATACGCACTGGCAGATCATGAAGGCGCATGATTAAGCAAAGATAAAAAAGGGTTGTTTACAACTGCTTGCAAGGTTCGAAGTTTATGGGTGTTTTTAGCCAAACTGGAACAGAAATCAATGTCAACCGACCCCTTTAGCTCCACAATGCCACATTACTTGGATTGCTATTAATTCCATTTCAATGGGATGTGGTGTGGACTAGCCTTGTCTGTGATCTCATTGATGGAGGCAACAGTTGTCACGTCGAAGTGGCCACTCCTTCGTTTGTAGTCGATAAAGAGAAAGTCTTTGACCCCGCGCTCGATGGCCTGCTGCGATGCTTTCATCACCTCTGGAGGACCAGAAAACAAAGATCGGCTCACACAGATGCAATGGCAGTCAAGTTCATTATTGAGAATCAACATAACCACTAGAAATATTAAAATGTCCATTATTCATTTCATTATGCTATTCTATTTTTATGACTGTTTAAATGAAACATTATTGTGTTGGAATAAAACATAATAATAACTAGATTTTAAAGTTTGCACGCAAACTTCGATGTTGGCTTGCGTTGGTGCCGTTAATACCTATTTTTTATGTTGTCAATTCCGCAACAATAACATAATCCAACCCCCATGTTTTTGACTTTCCTAAGATGAGATAGAGATGCGCAATATTGGTTGCTATGGAGGGGTCCGTGACCTAACATATTGTTCCCCATGTCAATACAAGTAAAATACATCAACCCCCATGTCTATGTCTTTCCTAAGCTGAGATAGAGATGTGCCATATTGGTTGCTATGGAGGAATAGAGGTGAATGGAGCAATTATGTGCACTCCTTGTGGTTTAGGCCACCTGGAGTAAAAACAGTGTTTTTTTTTTTTAAAACGAAAACAGCACCAAGTGAAAGAGGACAAAAATCTCTACCATTTAGATATAAAATGTGTGTGTAAAGGTAAATTTTTAGTCAAGAAAACAGTGCAAGTATCAACAAGACTGAGCTTGCTCAAAGTTAGAGTGGGCGATGACATGTGCTGTCTAAGCCCACTCTAGGGCCCCCATAGGGAATGACTTGGCCGATTTTTGGGCCAAATTTCACGATTTTTACGGAAATCGCTGGTCCAATCAGTTCAAAAAGATATAGCATAAATCTACAGAACAGCTTTGAGGTGTTCAAACGGGCTAGGAGGAGTTGACGGTAGAGTTTTTGTCAGAAGAAGAAGAAGAAAAAGTTTAAGTGCAATAACAATATGTTGGCTTTGCAAGCAAGCCAACATAATAATGCCTTCAATTTATTATTTGTTTCTTTTAGATACACGCAAAGACACTTTGGTAGCCCTCAGCTGTCCTGAGGCAGTCTGACAAAACATGGCTGCCACTTCGCGCCTATGGCCTCCAGCCCACCACCAAATACAACCCACCTCTCACACACATTCATACAGGGCAATACAGGTTAAGTGGCTTGCCCAAGGTAATAATGGTAGAATGGACCTGTTGAGGATCATTCCGCAACCACTACGCCACTTGCTGCCCTACTAGGCATGTATAAATACACTTTTGTATAATTATAAAAAGGCCCCGCCTCTTCGAAACAATAAGAGTTCTTCCTACTTTGCCGTGGGTTTGTTGTCATTTTAACACAGGAAGTGACAAATCTTCAATGTTTATAATAAGGAAGGGAGGCTGTCCCTAAAATACCATCATACATGCCTCCCTCCATCCTCCATACATTGCAGTCGTCTTGTTGCCTTTGCAGAAACTACCAAAGCACGCTTCCAGCCCATGTGGAGATTGTGTTAATGCTTCTTCTTCCTCCAAATACGGCTAGTAGAATCTGAGCTTCTCCCAGCTTCTCCTCTTACAAATCATAAGCTTTGGCAAAATTCAGATGGGCTGGATGTGCAGCTTGAGTGAAGGCTTTTAAGGCTAGGATGGTTTCAAAGTTTGATGGAGAATGCCAGTCATCTTTATAAATGCCGGTTTACAATTTTGTACATAGTGCCCTTAGATAGCTCTTTATATAGCTCCTTAGATAGGTCACGTCAACAGTTTAAACCAGGTGACGAGTAGAAGATAATCCATGTCTCTGTAGCTCACAGTAGCAATAAAAAATGTGATCCCAGATATCTTAAGGACTTCCCATGTAGTTCGAGGCTGATTCTTCAACTTTCTGAAGATAACTCTTGTTCCATGAGGCGAGATCTTAGATGGAGTCAACAGTTTGATGGAGTTTTCCAGTCATCTACATAAATGCTGGTTTACAATTTTGCCCATAGTGTCCTTTGATAGCTTTGGTCACGCCAACAGTTAAATCAGGTGATGAATGAAAGATAATGCATGACTGTGTAGCTCACCTCACAGTACCAATTGAGACTGTGAATCCAGATTCTTCTTAAGTTCAAGATAAGGACTTCTCGTGTAGTTTGAGGCTGATTTCTGAGGATAACTTATGTCCCATGAGGTGAGATCTTAGATGGACACCATCTCTGATGGAGATTGCCACTCATATTCATATATGCTGGTTTACAATTTTGTCCCTAGTGTCCTTAGATGGCTCTTTGGTCGTAGTTAATCCAGGTAATGAGTGGAATATAATAGGATTCTAAAGAATAATCTAACCTTTTAGCTGGTTGGTAGGGAATCATAATATCAAACACAAAACTGGATATTAATCATTTAATCATTTGATTTTCTGGATATTTCTTGATTCAGTCACATTAAATCAAATGTATCAAATACTTTTAGAGCTGCACAAGTCAGGGATGAGCTACAAGAACACATGCAGGTTGTTTAGAAGGTGAGATTGGCGAGAGTATTAATAAAGAAATGCAAAATAACTGTTCTACACCTCATGGAGCTTCACGGTCCATGACACCAGTTAAGAACCAGCGCAAAATTACAAGGGAGAGTCTGGATCAATGTTCTTATGCAGCTGGGAGATCAATCACAATCAAAAAAACAATTGGTAACACACTTCATCATAAATACCCCTCCTCAACACAAAAAGTTAAGTTTGCACTGAACATCTAAATGATTTGAACAGGTTTGAGAACAAAATCATTGGCAATAATCTCATGGGCCGATTAATTATTTTCCTGACTGCAAATAATAGTGGACATTTACCTAACACACATCTGCTGAATTTCCCAGGCGATTCCTTAATCAGCATGTCTTTAACTGGATCTACAAGAGGTCCGAGGATCAGCACTGGCCTGGGAGATGTGCAGTCGATCTTCTGCACTCTCTGATAGGCCAAGCTCACAAAGTCTAAAAGAATTAAAACACAGTCAGTTACGAGAGGCATAAAAATGATCATTTCATGAAGGAAAACGGAAAGTCTCACCATCTAAAAATGGAATGGAGTCTGTGCTGATTGCGTCCAAGGCTACAGGTTCTTTACCGTCTTTGGAGCTGCTGCGTTTGTGCTTGTGTTTCCTACGGAAGAAGGATCTGCGGGCAGCTGCCGAGAGAGTCTTACCAGTGCCCGTTTCATCCTTCAATTCACTCATACTGTGTCTACGGTAGAACTCCTGGTCCATCCTTCAGCACAAAGTAACAAACACGTTACAAGGAAGACTTCTTCTGGCTACTATTGGTAAATAAGTCACAATTTGCAAACAATCTCCATTAAACAAAACCAACAATCAGACAAATGTTTCCCTACATTTCAATGGTCATAGGATATGGAACAACAATATTGCCAAAAGGATTTAAAATAAAAAGTTTGTTGAAATACACAACTGGGAAAAATGCATTGCAATTAACAGTGCTTACATTTTACTGCATTGTATTTTCAGGGGTTGCATTTTTGTGCGCTGCATTTTAACATGGTTGTATATTCAAGTAGTGAATATTTCGGAAACATTTCACCAACTTTTTCATTGTTAAAAATTCAATAATTATTATTCACCTCACAAAGTCCATTTCAAAAATATTCAGTTTGTTTAATAATTCCAACAATAACTTTCGTTAGACAATTTTTGGTTAATTTTATTTCACTTTACAAATTTGTTTCTGAAAATTCAGTGGTTCAAATGCGACAGCTCTTAGCAGTGCACATCCGGGAAATGCAGGAAAAGCTGTAGAGTACTGATAGAAGATCGTCATCTGCTGTTAAACGTCCTCACCAGCGGGTGGTGCTAGCGGCTGTAAACGGCTAAATATACAACCATGTTAAAATGCAACCCCTGAAAATACAATGCATTAAAATGTAAGCACTGTTAATTGCAATGCATTTTTCCCAGTAATTCAACAAGCTTTTTATTTCAAATACTTTTGGCGTTGTTTTGTTCCATAATTGGAGAACAATTCCAGCATCTGCAGCAGGTTGCATTAGTGAAAGATTGGAGCTCACGTGAGAGGAACTCGCAAACTTCTTGATATCAGCTCCAGAACAGAGCATACACAGCATCTTGGATGGGTTTCATGGTCGAGCAGCTGCATTCAAGCCATACGTCACTTATATCAATGGAAAATATAGCTGCAGTGGGGTAAACAGCTACATCCCAGCAGAGAAGGAGGGGGTGGCTGCTCTATATGGTCAGTTTCAGGCACCAAACACCAGCATCAAACATTTTACTCACAAAGTGATGTTTTGGTTGATATTATTGGGAAGTGTTCAAATTACGAAGGAAAGCATACCATTGGTTTGGAACCACAAGAGATTTTTCCAGTGTTTCCACAAACAAAGAGTTGTCTCTTTGTTTTGCAGTTTAAACAAGTGGTTGGAGCTCTTACTCATCAGCGAGCCAAAGATGTGACTCACATATATTTGCTTGGGATCTGTCCTCTCTGTATTTTTTGTGCATTTTCATCAAGTTGCCAGGCCATCCAGGTGCCGAAGTTGCCGTTTGGCAGAGTGTCATCCACATAGAGGATGTCGTCTTTCTTGAAAGAGAGATCAAGGTCAGTCTCAGCCACTCGGTCATAAAGTGCTCTGGAAGAAGAAGAGAGAGAGAGAGAAAGGGAATTAATAATTCAGAAACAGCACACATGACAAAAAGGCTCTCCAGAGACAAAGAATAATAAAGGAAGGAATGAACAGATGAAAAATTCAGGAATAGGCCAAGCCTAAGCCGTCTAACCATCCTTCATGAGATGGCTTTCAGTGGCTGGCCATAATTTCTCATCACTGGTCTTTCACGACATGCGGATTGACAGAGATTATTTACTGCGGGTGACATCAAGGAATAAAAGGGTCTGCAACAGCTGCGGGAGAAAACATTTGCAAAGAAAACACGGCTATTTCTGAACAGCCCTCTCCCGTTATTCTTTTTCCATCTCACAGACGCAATGCGTCTCTGTCTCCAACCAAATAATTACCACCATGATTATTATAGAACACAAATAATGAAGATTTGGTTATACAATGTGCATATCTCATCCTCCACCTTACACATAATTAAAAAGATTAAAAGATTGCTACTGCAGCAGTTTTCTCCCGTATGTATTTTTAGAACAGAGCGCAGGACCAGGCACTGCTCTTGGACTATAAAGAATTGGTGCCTATCGTGCCATACCTGATATAGAATCCATCTCCGGGAGAGTCTTTCACTACGTTGAAGTCCTCCAGACGCTGCTGGACTCTGAACGTCAGGGTTTCAGCAGGCTTCAGCATTTCCAGATATGCTTCCTCTACCGTCTTATTCTTCATATTAACTGAGCCATACTGGAAGAACAATGAACAGTTTTGCTCAGTGTGAAAAAGCAAAACAATTGAAATATTAGACACCAAACCTAGATGTTACAAGATTCGACAAGCTTTTACTACAACTGTAACAGAGTTTGAAGGAGTTATCAAATCCTCCAATCATGATCAGGTGCTAAGAATATGTAATAGTACAGCATCCTCAAATCGTTTAAACTCCCAACAATACACTCAATTAAAATGGAACGGTTCCAAAATTCAATACTAATGATTTGGTTCAAACCAACAAAAAAAAAAAAAAACAAGATGACACACTAAGTGTGCACAGAACAGACTTTTAACAGGTACCAAAAAATTTTAGCACATCACTCCGATTTTAGCTTCTATTCATTGGGTCCCGGTGCATTTTAGGATTGATTTTAAAATTCTTTTATTTGTTTTTAAATGTCTTAATGGCCTCGCCCCACAGTATTTGTCCTGCTTCAGTCATACATTCCCTCACGCTCTCTCAGGTCGGCAGATCAGTCTCTTTTAAGAGTCCCACAAACAAAGAGGAAATCTAGAGGTGATCGTGCTTTTGCAGTCACTGCTCCAGACTATGGAACAATCTGCCTCTGCACATTAGGCACGCTGACTCTCTTGTAGCTTTTAAATCCTCTTTGAAAACACCATTTTTTCTCCTTTGGCTTTTAACTCAGTCTGAGATGTTGACTTTTACTGTATTATGTCGTTACTATGTTTTTATTGTTTTTTATCTTCATGTGTTTTATATGCTTTTGTATTTGTGGACAGCACTTTGGCCAACTGGGTTGATTTTAAAGTGCTCTATAAATGAAGTTGAGTTGAGAAACTTTGATGTTGGCCTGTAAAAGTGCCGTCTAAAACTAATTAAAAAATGTGCCCCTATATATATCAAGTCTTATGCATTCTAGGTCAGATATAGATCTGATGTTTGGTTGCTGGGGTGAAAAATGTGGTTGCTATGGAGCAGTCAGTAACCTAATATTGTGTTCCTCATCTCACTTTGAGTAAAATAAATCAAGCCAATGCATCTATGATTTCTAAAGATGAGCTAGAGATAAATCAAATTGGCTGCTATTGTAAACAGTCTGGTTGCTATGGAGTGGCATAATATAATGTTACCAATGTCACAGCAAGTAACAAACAAAGCCCATGTCTAACCAAAGCTGAGATGGATTTCTGAATATTTGGTTGCTATGGAAAGGTATGGTTGTTAGGGGGCCGTCAGTGGTGTCAAAAAAAGAAAGTTGTTACATTGATTAAGATAAAGCTATTGAAGCCATTTTGAAGCGATTATTGCTGGCTTTTCCCATTTATTTTTAATGGCCATTACAAGAACACCTTCAAATACTTTTGCACAGTGATCGATATTCTCTTGCACGTATAAGTTTTTATGAAGTTCTCAGTTTGACCCATTGTTAAGTCAATTGTCTTTCCTTTAGTGCTACCAGTCTGAAAAGATATAGTAAACTGGGTCAGACCAGTTTGGAGGTTTTTGTAAAGTTTGGTGGTGTGGCAGTAGCTCAAAAGGTCAAGAAAAGAAGAATAGCAATAAATTGTCTTTTACGAGTTAACATAATGAGTTTCTGCAAAAATAAGCTTCACTTATCTCTAATAAAAGTCCTAGCATTGTTTTTTGACAAAACTTGACATCAGCTGTCGATTCCTGCTCTGTGCCTTTGCTTTTTCTATCTGAGTATTGGCTATTATTCTAAGCAGGAAGCAAATTAATTAAATCAATCCACTGTGCACTTTTCAATCACATGACTCTGCCCAGTCAGGAAACACATCTTCATAGTTTTGTCTTTTTTTAGCTATATAAATGATTCATTTCAAAGAGCTAGTGCTCATTTCTCTGTGGGGAGGAGGTGAGACACAGCCACAAGAGGAATATGTTAAAAATGAGAAATTTTCACATTGTTACTGTCTTTGGATGAATTTTGGCAAGCAAGTCACTACACAAATAAATAGGTGTTAAGTGCTGATTTTACAAACCAACTTTACATTCGTTTAAATAGAAAACATTCTGATAAACACATTCTGTACAATCCTAACTTCCACCAGAACTCAGTGTAGCACATTTCATCTGTGTTCCTCCATTCAAGGCTGCGATTTTTTTGGGAACCCTCACTATTTGTCTCACAGACCATCAGAGAACAGTGCATTCATTCACCTCAAGTATCATGTCCCCAGGCTGAAGAGCATCCCCTTCTCTCGCGGGACTGTCCTCTTCCAGCTTTTCCACAAAGATCCCACGCAAGTTCCCTCCACAGAGCTGAATGCCTAGCTCCACCTGGGTCTTCCTCACAGTTACCAGACGAGACTCTGGAACTTTCTTGGAACTCTCAGAAGGTTTTCTGACACGAAGAAATTTTTGGTAACAAACAGAGGTTTATGTTGTGCTTATAGAATATAAGCTGCACACTAAAGCTCATTTTGAGAGGAAAGTAGACATAGGCGTAGACATAGTAGAGAATATATCATTAATCTTCAAGACCGGCATGCTATAAAACTTTTATAAGCTATTGCTGTGGATTTTACTGTCAATTTACAATATCAATTTACTCCTCAAAAACTAAAGAAAATCTTAAAATAGGGGTATTATCTATCTCCTCGAGATATTAAATAGGAGTTTACTGTCTTTTAAACTATTTAGTCGCTCTACAGATCTGATTACGGAAGTGAATGCGTTTCTTGAGAAAATATACAATATACAATCACTAAAGTTCGAGGAGGGTGGGACTTATGTTTCACTCTTAGAGTGGCCAAAGCAGAGCTTCCTCAGTCAGCGCTCGGAGGAGGCTTTTAAGCCTGTGGTTTGTAGACATTTTGGCTTTGCTTTCGAATATGTCAAAGATGGGAGAAAAACAAGTGTCACTGTTTGGCGAAAATAAAGCAAATTCAACCAAATAACTATTTTTTTTTTAATCCTAATGGTATCTATGCAAATGGTGACAAAAAAAAAAATCTAATTTGTTAAGCCATCAGAACCGAACCGAAAACCGTGATTAAAAACCAAGGTAAGTACCAAACCGTTACATCCCTAGTATTTGAGCAGACCAGAACCTACACAAAGGATAGTTTTTTAAAGTTTGCGATCTCTGGGATTTCTGACATTCTTGCAGTGTAATTGTACAGGCAGTACCTGATAAAGCTGTTGGGACTGGTAGTGGGCGTCGTGTGTTTGGAGGAAGGGGTGAGTGTGCCTTCATCCTGTTCGCTCAGGGTGTCTATGGTGGAGTGGTTGTCCGTGGCATCCGCTCCACTGCGCTGCACAGAAGCCTGAGTGCTCACAGGCTCTAAACGGGAACTACGATAGAGCAAACTACTAGAGCATAACCCTGATATAAATCAGATCGGAATTCTTTCTGGAGAAAGGGGTGTACCTGGAGCGAGAGTGGTTTCCGAGCTGATACATGTGAGGGTTGTACTGGGCCATGATGGTGATGGTGTCACACTGCTGACCGATGATGAGCCGGGCTTGTTGCTCTGTAGCATTGCGCAGGTTTATTCCGTTGTACTGAACAAACCATAAATGCAAAATGAAATGACATTGAATCATATACTTGTCTTCATTATTTCTATGAAAAAAATTCTAATGTTTGTTTGAAAACAGAAAAACTTTTATTTTTTTTACCTGAAAACACTAATTGTTTTTTTTTTAATCAGTGAAAAATGGCCAAGTCTTTATTTCTTGAAAACCAACATTTACTGTTCCAGAAATGTATGGAGACACACCTTTAAACAATTTCAATGCTCAAGAACCCTTTGCAAGTAAAATATTCACATTTCCTGTTGATTTTCATGATAAGAACAAAAAAAAAAAATTTAAATTTGATTCACTTCCTTATTCATGATTGTGAACCTGTATGATAAGTTGATAAAAATAACAAATGGACAATTATGAAAATATGTAAACCTTCAATGATATTAAAATAAATAAAATAAACTAACACGCCATGCAATTAACTAAATTAAATAAATGCTAGATATATAAATGTTGTATTTTATGTTTATAAAATTTCTGTTTATATTTTAGAATGCTTAACAGGTCAAAATAAAGTGCTGTAAAAATGCAACCATGCAGACATAGTAGAAGAAGAAATTGCCAACGTGCCAAAAAAAATAAACTAATCTTGAAACTTGAGAGATCTGCTCATGAAGAATGGGCTATTATTCCTGAGGAGACATGCTTGAGAACTACATCGACTGACTAAAGGATGTTATAAAGCCAAAGGGAAAGACCACCGAGATAAACATCATTAATATGAACACATATTTAAAGATACACAGCTATTTCAGAAGTGTGTATAACACTGGTAGCCCTAAATTCATATTAATCAATACTCAAGAAACAGCTCTTAGTATCTATGGTTGGTGACCCTGGGCTTAGGTGATAACATCCACGTGTCTGCCAGAAGGTAAGTGTTTAACCACTTAGAAATGAAATACAACACTGTTCCTTGATTTGACAGCTTTTCAGACATTGACTATGCAGAGCAAACATAATCTGAAATGGACCACATTTGGTCTATAATTGTGGCAGGTACAGATCACTTCTGCAGCTGCTTTAAAATCTGGTTTCCTTCACAAAGGAGAGAAGGATGTCACTACAGAGCTAAAACTGACCTCCAGTAGCTGGTCTCCATACTCTAATCCAGCTTGGTGTGCGATGCTTCCTGCTGTCACCTTGGAAACAAAGATTCCTCCATTCTCCCCACTCACAATCGAAATCCCCAGAGGCTCCGCCCCCTTGAGAACCATGACATTCCGTGGCTCCTCTAAGAACGGCCTGCAGGAGAGATGAACATCGTAGGATCAGAGTATAGAGCCTGGAGAGAGAAGCTGTTCTGGAGGGCTTAGAGAGGGTAGATCCAGAGGAAAATCATGCAGCAGGATGAACAGAGAGAGACAGGGACGAAAGCAGAAGGGGTTGTGCGTGTGACTTCAATAAAAGATCCAGATGCTTTAATGTGCGGCCTGTTTTGAGCTCCATTTCATTTGATAAAGGAAACTTGTAAAAATGCTTCAATAGAACACCCTTTAATGAAAAACTTATTAAAGATGAAGGCAATCGTATCTCCCAAAACTGGCAGGAGCAAGAGCATGGTGACATTCTACAGGCTAATTCTTGCTAAGCCCCGCCTGAATTGGTGAAAACAGCCAATCACAGTTGAATCACCATTATGGTATGTCTCGTAGATGCCGTTTGTGTTTTTGAAGACATACAAGGTCCATATGTGAGAACAGGGCACTTAAACAAAACAACAAAAAAGATCAATCTACATAGATCAACATATGTATAGAAGAATGTGGTTGAGAAATATAGATATTAAACAGGTGAGAATATTTGAAAACAATTTGAAAGCTGTAGTTTTCAAAATCTCATATGATAGTTTTTTTGTAAGTTTTTTGTTCAGTTTTGAGAGCTTGAAAGGGTCATAGAAGGTCTGAAAAGGTATGCACTAGAGGACATAACTCAACCCTCTAACAGGAACTGAAAAAAGAACATATGCTTTTTTTCTAACTAGAAATAACTTCCGACACACATGTGCTTGATATAAGGAACACTTTGCATGTTTCTACATCAACATAACTTTTTTGAGAAAGGTGGAAGATTAAAGGGGCTTCAGTCTGTTTTTGAAATATTAATTTAAAGCCCAAGTTATAAGACTCTGAAAGCAAGGTTCAATAAGATTTAACATAAAATGCAGCTTTTTTAGCTTAAACATTAGAAATGCTATTAGCCAACACATGTTGCATTGAGAATAAAGAAGATCGGGAGAGGGGAGATAGTTGCCAGCTCTCTGGATCTGGAGAGCAAAGTGATAGAATCGAGTCATGCTGTTTTATTCAAAGAACTTGTACTTCCTGTTGTGATGTAACTTCCTGTTCTATCTAAGACAATAGGATTAGGGCTGGGCGATATGGACCAAAAGTCATATCCCGATATATTTAGGCTGAATATCGATATCCCGATATATTTAGGCTGAATATCGATATACGATATATATCCCGATATTTTTATCAAAAAGTGAGAGCAATTGTTTAGTCACAGTCAAACCCAAATATGACATTTCACAAGTAGTTTTATTTAAACTGGCCGGATGAAACAATACTCAGCTGTTCCCTTGTTTTTGGGAATAAAATATAAATATATTTGAATACGCAAATAAAATATAAAAATCTAAAGTTTGTATAATGCTGTACATTCATAAATTATTAAAATATTCAATGCTGTAAGCAACTTAGGCGATTGCATTCTTTTAAACTTTTTAAACAATATTTATAGTTTTACAATGTGTTACAAGTAAATTTGACATCTACGCGGCATATAAGCAAAATAAAAATTAAAACTTTTTCACGAGTAAACATTTTATGTGAACTCTCATTGGCTTAGTCTGTGTAATCACGTGATTGAATGCGCGTTCACGCAAGAGGGGAGTCGGAATCTGCCGGGGAGTCGAAATATGGCACAACAACGGTACACCGCGGGAAAATGAAGCTTGAAGGGAGCTTTGTGTCGGGGCTGGAGCTTTTGCGGGTTGCGGTTGGCTTGCAGCTGGGGCCTCGGCAGCGCGCAGTTTCACACACTCTTCATACTGCAGTTTGTGCCACTGTTTTAGATGGTGAAAAAGATTTGTAGTGCTTCCACCCCTGGCTGTAACTTCTTTATGGCACTCCCTACATATGACATGGTTTTGTTTCTCATCAGAAACTTTGAATCCGAACCATCTCCATATTACTGAGCCGCTACTTTTTTGTTTACCAACTACCGGTAATTTCTCCGCATGCTCAGCAGATGTTGTTGCTTCCTCCATGTTTGTTGAAGAGTGCCGGCGGATTGTCTGCTCCAGAGTCCAGCCCCTCCCTGTGCCTGAAAGAGGAGGGGCGTGGCCAGGGGCGCGCGAAGTAGTGCTGAGAGCTCTGGGTTAAAGCAGTTTGCTGGAGCAAGGCTCACAGCGCAGTTTGAACTACGCAGCCTATATCGATATATGCGATATGGTCAAATTGCATATCTCGTTTAAAAATATATCGATATATTTTTAATATCGATATATCGCCCAGCCCTAAATAGGATTATACATTTTTTTCTATTACAGTTCCTTATAAGAGGCCTGCTTTAGATCTTGTAACATATAATTTAATCTAAACTTCAATAAACATTTTTAGAAAGCTTAATTCAATGGTTCAGATTTCACCAGATATGGAGCTTAATGTCTGCTTTGGTGGTCGTGTTGTGGACCACTGAGTTGACTTAACATTCAGATCATCAAGAATAGGGAAAATATTAGTTTTAGTGATTTACTTAATTTCTGTTTTGGAATGAATTACTAAAACTTTTCCCACTGATACAGTAATTAAGTTCAATCTAAGACTAAAAGTTCTCATTCTGGATCATGAGTCTTTTCCACTTGGATTGTCACGGTATACACACAGCTAGAATTTCAGTCTAACATCTTATCTATAATCTCCTGTTTCTGCAAAACTGGTCCAAAACCAGTTACGTCTGTTGAATGAACAACCGTAACCAAGGGGGCGGGGCTTAAAATAGGTCAATTGCAGCGTTTAAGAACCTTAAATTTGTGCATTATTGTTTGAGAAAATCTGGATCTTTTGAAAACGAGGGCAGCCAAATGAACATGCAAGTCATAAATGTCTCACTACTCCAAAAATCAGCCAAGTTGACATTTATAGCATCAATTGGTAAATCTGCAGTGCACAGATTTAACATTCACGAGGAATCACTTGCTGGGGGGTTAATCAAAGACATAAATTAAAATCAGCAGGTAAAAACCAGCCGGATTATCCTTCTACTCATCCACTTCTCTCATCACAGGAATGTGATGATTATTCACTCATTGTTTATTAGCCCCTCATCTTTCATTACAAAAAAAATGGATTTATGAGAACTGAGCAATCAGATTATTTAAATTCTCATTCAACCAAAATTATTAAATTTCAATCAATATTTTTCTATATATTTATTCAGGTTTCTACAATGAAAATGATGTGACTTTTTTTTTTGACCAACAACAATCAAATTCAAGACCTAGACCATACTTGTGTTTATATAACACACTGCCATAAATAAACTATAAAATAGAAATCACCGTAAAAAAAAATATTGCATACATCTAAAAATGTAAACAATACCTGCAGCTTGCAAATATGTGAACAGAGGGGGAAAAAAACGCACAAAATTTTCTGCACCTACATCTTATAATGATTAAACAAGTTCCAGAGTCCCACATAAAGGAACAGAATACTTTTGAGATGTGAACGTTTCGTTTCCTGAAATATCATTAGTTAATAAATTTTGGATTAGCAACCAAATCAGCAAATGCATAACTTCAGATCATTTGTACATTTTTAAACATATAGACAGTCACACAATTAATTATTCAGACCTATATATGCACTGACGAGATGAAATACAACACTAAGCGACAGATTTCTTAAGTTAAGAACTTTTTAAAAAGAATGTTAAGAACGTTTCATAAAACTGTAGCCCATCACTGTTACTATGGCGAACAATTAAGTATTTGTAAAACTAGCATTTTCGAATATATATTTGTATTTCTTACATGACAACATAAAATGATTTTTTATAAATAAGTTTTTGTTCATAAATTAACAATTTTTGTAAATAACAAATTTTTTTGTAAATAACAAAAACTTTAATTTTGTGTATCCAGCATTGCTGTCTCAACACCCCCCTCCCCTCCAGGCCCTGGACTTCCACGGATTAATAAAAGCACAGGGCAAAATATAACTTGACTTTGAGTATTGGCTGAACTAACTGACATACTTTGCTGAACTAATCACTCAAAGTCAACACCAACTGCTTTTTCCACAATGTGCAAGGCAGCATCCCTGTAAATAAAAATAATCTCTTGTGGTAAGCAATCACCGCACCACTAACACAAACCTCAAGCTTCTGAGAGAGCGGAACCTAGGCTTAACAGCCAGAGGGATCCTCAGAAAGGATCGGTTACGGTACAGAGATCTGAAAGATGCAGAGGAGCACAGAAGAGAGGAGAAAAATGGATTGTGAAAGAGTGAAATATACACAGCAGACTCTGGCGCGAGATTACTATAAAGAGAAGAATTACATCAAATATTAGAAATGGCGGAATGTGAACAATAAAACATAAGTGTTGATGGAATCCAGTTTAAATGAGTTTTCTGTCTAAAAGGCCTAATAATCCAATAAGTCCATTGTGAAAAGCAAAGAGATAAGATATGCACTGTTTAAATGGATAAACCTGATCATACTTTTTTTTACCGCTGCATTACATCCCTTCTTTAGAACACATTCACTAAGCAATTTTTATACTACATTTCAGCAGGACCCTAAGTCATGGCATCAAAGCACTGTGAAAATTCTGACAGAGTTGAGAGCGCCTGCAGAGAGGAAGGCAGATAGAAATGGTATAAACCAACTACCTTCTCAGTATGCAGCTGTGCTCATAAGCCTGGTACATTTTCTGATTTCTTGGTCATTTTTCAGAAAGCATGAACGATAACCCAAAATCATCTGGTGGATGGTTGAAGCCATTTATTGTCGAACAACTGTTTCCTCTTTAAATCATAAAGAAACTTTCCAAATTTCCCACATCAAAAATCTGATTGCCAAATTACACACTCCAGCTATTACCTTTCACGTATTCCCCTCTTTAACATCAAAGACAGCCTGAAGTCTCTTGAGGTAGTGGTCAATGAGGTTCTTTATCTTCTCTGTTGGTAAAGCACCCCATTCTTCTTGGCAAAAATCCTCCAGCTCTTATAAATCCTGGGGCTGCCTTGGATGAACTGCACATTCTCCTTAGAGTGCTTCAATGATATTGAGGTCAGGATACTGAGATGGCCACTCCAGAATCTTCACTTTGCTCTGGTTTAACTAATGAAAAGTGAACTTGGCCTTGTGTTTTGTATTTTTTGTTGTTGTGTTGGAATGACCAGTAATGTCCTATGCCCAGCTTCCCGGCAGATTAATACACATTTTCCTTCATTAACCTTTTGATAACATGCTGCATTCATCTTATCAGCAGTCATGTTTCTATTAAAAAATTCAAATAAAGCATAAATAATTGCAAATAAAGCACCGTTTCCATCCATGAATCCAAGAGAACAAAATCAACACTTTCTTTTTTTAACTTGTATAATAAATTACTTGCATCTTAGAACACGTAGACGAAATGCAATAAATCATCGCAGTCATGTTATCTTGCTTTTGCAGGCGGAGACTGCTCTTTGGGAAAGCAGACGGTCAAGACAGATCTGGGATTATAATCCCGAAACACTTTGATGACAGACATTAAGAATTTTAGAATGACCAAAACAACATTTCCGACGTCGTGCAACAAAATCGTTCCATTGGTTAGTCCATTAATGCCGCCCCATGGTGCCCCAGTGCCGACAGAAAAACATTGCATTGGGATTTATTTGGTAAATGCATTTCCATCCAAGTTTATGCTTATTTTCTCTAATTGGAAACAAAGTTTATCTAACTCTGTTGTGTGCATAATTGTTAATGCACATTTTTAACATTTCTGCGCATCTTGGCGTTTCCATTCAGGGTTTTGCGATATTCCAAAATTTTGACCAGGTCTCCTGAGCTCCGTGTTTCACTCCTCAATTTTGGTCTAAATAACTTTGCTCCAGAAGTTTGGAGACTAGTCCCTGTAATGTAAGCCGACTGCTTTGTGGCATTTGTGTAGTAGTGATGTTCTTCTGGCAATTCGTCCATTCAACCCATTATTCTTCAAGTTTCTCCTTATTGTGCTCCTTTACATATGCGCCCCGTGTTTCAGCTGAAGTTATTTGTGGGTTTTCCTTGCATCCCTTACAATTTTTCTGGCAGTTGTAGCAGAAATTGTTTCAATAGAATCCCTCACTTTTCGCTTCTTCATCAGAGTTTGAACACTGCTGATTGGCATTCCCTGTTCCTTGGATAACTACCTTTTCCTGAAGATCTTTTGACAGCTCTTTTACTTTTGCCACTGCTCAGAATTCAGAAATTCATCACTGGATAAAAAAGGTAAGAGTCTATCAGGAGCCAGAAACCTTCTACGCCAAAACACTGAATACAAGTAAACGGGTTATGGGAGAGGATGGTTACCTTCACCAGCCCCTCAAACCGTTTTGTGTATGTTATCAGGGTGCGTCAACTTTTAATCGGGGTCATTTGGAAAGTTTCATATTTTCATCATTCTTATTTTGTGAAAAATGGCCAATAAATCAAAATATTGCCAAGGCGCGTATACTTATAAGCCCAAGTGCATTCCATCAAACATGATCCAGTAATGCTTTGCATTTAAACGCATTGTAAACAATACTCACATTTCTGAGTATTATATGGGGCTGGAAGGGGTGAACACACAATTACTAACCTGTCCTTCCTCCGCTCCGCAGAGGGAACAGGGCTGACGGAGATCCTGGGCAAGGTGGAGATGGAGTTTTGAGACTGGCAGGAGGTGAACGAGGATGTCTCCAGATTCAGAGGAGACAGCGGTGGAGTGATTAGGCTCGGACTGCTGCATTCTGAGTGAGACAGGGACCCTGAGGAACAAACACGGATGAACAATCGTTAGAATGCTTAGATAATAATAATGCAGGACAAGAGCCCAGTCAGCACAAACACAAAGGCATGGCCGTGCATCTTTTTGACAAAGATCTCAATGTGTCATTGGCAATATAACTCAAAACGTTTTCCACGCCATACCCACAAGACAATTTACAGTATAACATGACAGATTGAGATGCAACAAAACATTTATTACATGTACAATACGTAAAAAACATGATTTTTTGATCTCTGCATTATCGGTATTACCAGGATATGAACATTTTATTGGAGGATCCCTAATATACAAAAACAATGAACATTTGATTCATAAAATTAGGTGGTGCCAAATTGAAATGCATGTAAAATAAGATGGGTGGCTGAAAATTGCCCAAATAGTTTTATTCAGGAAGACTGTAGTGTTTGTAATACAAAATATAAATAAGCATATAACCTAAATTTATTATAAGCAGTGCTTCATTTGTCCATGAGGAGGTCCTGGAGCAACATGATTTTGCTGTTCCAGGAGTGTCAAAGGGACATTTTTTTTTCACCACTTTACACAATTTTTTGCAACATGAGAATCTTTCAGAACTTTCAGGGTTTATTTTGGTGCATTTTAAGAATAAAAAGGGTCCTGGAGCCCCATGTAAATTTTCTGATTAAAACCATTAATTTGGGGCATTTCTGGCTAAAAAAAAGTAAGGAAATTGAGAAAGATTTTAAGAAAGTAATACCTTCTCAGGCTCTTGACCATCCAGGGTTTTAAATATTTACAAATCTCTAATGTGATAAATACTGAATATGATCGATTATGAAATCCCTTGTTTGTCCTTGTTTTATCACCTCTATACGAGAACAAACATGGCATGTTGTTGTAAAAATGTACAGGAAGTCCACCATTTCGAAAAGACATCACCTTGCACCAAGGCCGATCCAGTTATAAATTGGTCAGATTACTCGTAAGGCATTAAGACCAAAAAGCTATCAAAAGCTTGTCACATGGTCTTGGTCACTACTTTGTCAGCTCAAACTTCACGCTTTGAAAATCCACAAAAAAAAAAACAACATATTTGTGGCTATATCTCCAGGAAAATTCATCCAATATGCACGAAAACGATGAGCTTGTCAGACTGAACAGACGAATAAGTTCTCTAAGGGCTTGAATGTAACCAAAATCTGCTGTTTTGATCCCCTGTTAGAAAGCCCACCAAATTTTGTACAGAGGTCTCTGCAGTGCCCCCTAGAATGCGAAAAAGTTAATCTTGCATTTTAATGAACTGCTCCTTGGAGAACTTCCCAATCAAGCTGAAAATTGGTCTTGCGACTCTGAAGACATTATGGAACAAAGGTCATCAAAAACGCAGATGGTCTCGCTGTGGCACAATCATGATTTTGACCCTTCTCAAAGTACAGGGAGAAATGTATTTGTCATCTCCCACATACTTCATACAATGTGCATGAAATGTAGCATGATGAGCCTGTGGTTCTGAACAGATTGATATGATTATTGCCACCTCCTGGCCGTACGAGTTGTTTTGGTGTGCTTTTATTACTGTTACAAAATAGCTCTTGACAACAAGTGAAAAAACACAAAAACCCAGGGGCGGTCGACCTAGAAAAGTGCATTTTGCACCTAAAGTCCCTTTTAAATGCTGCAGACTTTTAAGTTCTGTGACAATTACAAACACTCATAAAAAGAAACCCATTCCTCATCCTCAGAATGTATATAGAAATCGGCATTGATGAACACTAGGTTTCATAAACATACTTTTAAATGGAGACTGTTTGCCTCCAGTTATTTACTCAAGCTTCCTCTGTTTCGGAGGACACGAATGTCAGCATTGTTTGAGCAAAGTGTTCTCTACTCTACATGCTTTACTTGATTTAGCTTAGCCTGACATTTAATTTGCTTTCCCGTTCCACGTGGATAACACTGGTGGTTATTTACAGAAATACCTACTGCAGTGCACTAATTACACCTGCAAAATAAAGGTCATGTGACAAAGCATCAACTGAACATGACTTGAAACATTAATGGTAACTGAACGAAGATAAAACATGGAGGTACCTTGTATAGAAAAATAAAGAACGAGATGCTGGGTTAATAGGATGAACTCACCTCTTTCTGATCCCAGAACAGAGCGAGGATACCGCGGCGTGGATGGAATCTTGATCCTTTCAGTGCGATACTGCAAAGCATTCGAGGAACCTTTGAAAAACATTAAAAAAAACATGTAAAGAGAACTACAGACACACTGTGTGGATTTATCAGCTTTCAAAATTCATAGGGGACACCAACTAAGATTTCGAAGTTCTACTGCAGATATATTTAACTTTAACGCTATATTGTTATTAATTTCTCAGCACAATACCCAAAACATGTTGTAAACAGGTAAATAGGCAGGGCAAATTCACTCACACAATCTCACCTAAGGGGAATTTAGATTATTCAATTAACCCAACCACATGTTTTTGGGATTGTGGGGGAAAACAGAGTACTCCGAGGAAACCCACACAAGCACAGGGAGAACATGCAAACTCCTTCCCGAAAAAAAAGGCGAGCCTCGAACCGGCAACCTTCTAGCTGGAGGGCCACATTTAGAAGTGTGCAACTGGTTGCTTTGGTCACCTAAACAAATTCCTTTATTGCAAACCAACTTTGCAATAACGCTCCTCCTGATTCTGAAATCTCGTCACATGGGAGTGGGTGAAACTGGAAGTAATTGAGATTTTACCAAAAGTGACTCACTGCTTTGCATGCAACATTACTGGACTAACTGATATCTACTTCACACAGTATAATTAAAGAAAATAAAACATTACTTTCTTGCGGTGGAACTCAAGGAAAACCACAAAGACAATTCATGTTTCATTACGAAAGATCCTCACCAAGTCTAGCGCTGGAAGGTAGGGAGTTGGTTCCATTGGAGGCTCGACTGCTTCGTGACGACTCTGAGTATTCTGAGGAGCGTTTCTGGGTCAGGTCTAGACTCAGATGCGCTTGATGCTGAGGACTTAACCGAAGAGAAAAAAAAATCAGTTAAGACTCGCTACTGTTCTTCATCAGAAAAATCATTCTGCAATTTTTTCAATTACATTTGAATTGCCCAAACACACGCACACACACCAAAAGCAAAAGGGCCTATATCGTTTTTTTTTTTTTATATTTCTATAGCTCCATCCCATACATATAAGGGTGACTCCATGACACAGGCAATATATGTATGTATATTAATAAGGGTTGAGCATCGTCCACCAGTCCACACCACTCGCCTTGTTGTAGCAGCAACCAGCTCAAAAAGTTTGTGTTTGCTGTCCAAGTGGGGACTGCTTTACCTAGTATGCGTGTGCTGCGGATTTGTCTGGCTGGGGCCAGCAGGACTGTTGTTGGCGTGAACTCTGTGACTGCGAACCATGTAAACCGGATTCTTCATGACCGCCGTCACTGCAGAGCAAGGGGCCAATCCACGATGTGCTGAGTCTAAGGAACACAAAACTCATTAAAAAACGCTTAAATATCACACATTTCCCTGATAACAGTCCTCCAAATACTCTTAAATATGTTGAACAAAACATTAATAAATGCTGAAAAGAATCTAACAATGGCGTCCCTTTACCAATAAATAATTACAATTCATGGCTGGAATGGATGGAATTCTTTAACCCTTAAAAGTCTGGGGCCTTTTTGAGCAGTTTTTGCTACTTTAAAATAGGTAGGCAATGCTTGATAGAATTTTTACATAACAACTCCTGCTTCTTTATTTGCTACTCCACACATTAATTCCACAACAACCATGAAATGTACAAAAAGTGCGTTCAGTGCAGTAAATTGTAATTAAAAAAAATTGTGTCTTTCCTACTTACCGGTAATTAAAAACAGAGGCTGTAATGGGCATGTGTTGGGACTTGTAAGGGTTAATGAGAAAACTCAAAAACCCCATAAAACAGACAGACTAGTCAATTCATGTTATTAAAAAATTTTGTATTCAACATTGAACTTGCAAAAACAAAGCCACGTATGTTCAGACTCCTCCTGAACGTATGTTCAGAAATTGCGTGCCTGGCTGGTGAGGACCCAGCATTATTTGAAAAAAATATATTATATAAAATATATATAAATAACATCTATTGAAGGAGTTTGGACAGACAAAGCAGCTGAAGCCTGCAGAGCTGTTGTGGGAATGACTTGAGAGTATGGAGAAAATCCCCTAGGACGTATTGCTACATTTTATGAGGGGTACCAAAGTTTTGGCTGAAGAATAACTGAATGGTTGTCAACACAAATCTAATTGTTTGTGCATCACATAGAGATAAAATGTATATAATAAAAAATATAATATTTAAATATTATTCCTTTGACAAGACATAGCAAAATGCTACCAAAGGTGTTGTGAATTTATTAAGATTTTTAATCCAAAATGTCATATGGCGTGACATTCAAATCAGTGACAAAACAGCTTTGTTACTGGTAATTAATGTAAATATCAATAGATAAAATGAATATCAATAAAGTTCTCAAGTAATTTTTTGCTGTTGTCGTAAAAAAATTTTTTAAAAGATTTGATGCACTCTTTGCATGATTTAGACAAATAATTCTCACACGGAAATGACCACATGTTCACATGGAAATATCAAATAACAAAGAAGTCATGATTAAAAAAGTCAGTTGAGGAAAATACATACTGCATCTGAAAATATAAAGTTTTCATGTCACACCATATGACAATTTAAGATACTGGTGCAGCAAAGTAATAGAAAAATGGACATTCCCAACACAATATCTAAGAGAACAAACATATATTTAGAAATGACCCAAAAATTATTTCAAGCATTATATTTGAAGTAAAAAAAAAAAAACTTTTTCTGGTTTATGTGTCAACCAACTAATTGCTTTGAAAAATGTTAAATATCATACAAATAGGGTTATTTCAAAATTTCATTGCATGACCTCAATTGCTTTGGTGGTTTCAGGGAAAATTTACAAAGAGAAATAAGGTGTCCAAGCTTTTGATTGAAATTCTTCCCAAATAAAAGCAAAGAGGTTAATGTATAAAAACGAGAAGCAAAAGAGTCACGTAATCTCCAGCATATTGCACCGAGCGACAGATGAGCAAACGGTGGGGAAGCTCATCTTCATCCATCCTGGCCAAAGCTTGAATATTCAAATCAGGTAAAAATAGACCTCATTATCACACAAAGCACATGTGAATGGTAGAATGAGGCATTCCACATCCCCCGCAACAATTTGTCCTGGTTCTTCTGTAAACTTTAGTCAACATGTGAGTTTTACTGCTTCAAATTAAGTATAAATAACTCTCAAGGTCACAATGGGCTTAGATTCCGCACATCTTGTGTTAAACCACACGCAAACGTTTCCATTACTCACAGAGTTCAACATTGAGCACAGCGTTCATTTTCTATTCAAAGTGGATCAAATTAAAGAGCTTGATATGGAGAAAATACAGCCTGGTGTTAACCAAGAGATTTGTTTAAAAGAAGAACAAGAACGCTCTGCTAGGTCACTTACTGGGAGGAAGGGTTCCATTATAGGAGGTAGGCACGAAACCTACGCTGTGTCTGTGAGGTCGATTAGGAGAGGAACGCAGCATCTCCCTCTGCTCCGCTGATTCACCATCGTTTGAATAACTCTACAAAAACAGTCACATTATTGGGGGTGCAACAATACACAGAATATTATATCCACAATCCAATAAAAGATAAATCAAACAAAATATTAGCTTGATAAAACTAATTGAAGCCTTTAAAATTAACGCTATTTTTTACGTTTTTAGACTGATGCAAAGAACACCAGGGTCTAGTCTGTGACAGTGTAATATCATCCAGCCTCTAGGGGCAGTCATAAAATTTGTGAATTTAAAGCATAAACAATAAAATATGATGTATATTGTACCCAAAGTGAAAGAGCTCTTTTTATACACCAGAATTATGAAGTTGTTCCTTTTTAGTTCAGTCACGCTTTTTTCACACGGTAAAGTGTGTAGCCTATATTTCTCTCATTAAAGTGTCTTGAAGAGACACAAAAACCGCAGTTTCATCGTTGGTGAAGGTTTTCAAGAGATTTATAGCGCTATAGTGATCCAAATTACGACGTCTCATCAATATTTAGAATAACACAAAGAATTGAAGAGAATTCTTTGCAAATCATTAAGAGAAAGTAATCAAATCTCTATAATAACACAACAATGTGAGAAAAACAAATCCGATTTGGTCAAATTTTACACTTCTTAAAATAAGGATGAACCAGCAACTCTAGTCTTCTATTCAGTGCTCGGTACTCTTCTGGTGGCAGAAATCAAGCTCAAGGTCTGAGGACCATCACACCATAGTCGCTTTAAGAATCACCTGGAAGCTCTGGAGTGGAATGTTTTGAGGAGTCATCCTCCGCCGGAGCGCTGGGGCTGATTTTGGCCTGGGTCGCTTGACTTCAGGTTCCTCTGGTCGCATACGACCGATGTCCTCCTCGCAGGACTTCCTGGAACTCAGGACCTTGGCTTCACTGTAGTAAAGGTTCCCGTTTCGGTCCTCCATCTTGGCTTCAGGAATAGACACAGCAGTAATGGTGGACTCCGAGGCAGAGCTGCCCTGATGTTTGTGCTTGAACTTGAAGGAGTCACTGCGTGTGGGCGGGGTCGGGGGTATGGGGGCAGAGTCTGCTCTTAAAGGTTGCGGCGAATGGTAATCGACCTTTGCGGGTGCATCCGGCCGTTTGAAGGTATCGGCATCAAAGATCGACTTCCTCTGCTTGGGAGACCTGTATATGGAGAGCTGAGCGGGGGCGTCTGTTGTCATGGCAACACCAACCACCATTTTAGGCCACGTGCCACCACTGTGTCTCTTCTCTAAAGTGGTCTCCAAAGTAACGCATTCAGGGCCAACCGATTCCGAGCGAGTGTAGCAGACCTCCTGGAAGGCACTACCACCGTAGCGCCCCAGGCCTAGTTCTGAAGCAGGACGGAGGCTGCTGGGGTGCAAGGTGGCGATGGGGTAGACTTTCCTCTCAGAGAAAAGGCTGTGCTCCTCCACATCAGTCCGTTTTTTTCTTTTCTCTCCACCCGTATCCCCACTGTAAACGTCTGTCTGAGTGGAGCAGTTGTGTTTGAGGTTCCTGGTGTTTCGTGAGTGCACATCTGACAGATGGACTCTGCCATTGGATTTCTCAGCCTCCCTGAGGCTTTCAAAGATGTTCTGCCCCGATGTGCTCTGAGGAAAAAACTGTTAATGGACAGATTCAGGACGACAAGCAAAAACAAAAACATGCTTTTTTTTTATTGCGTGGTAGAAAGAGAGAATGCTCACCTTCAAGAGGGAGAGCGCCAGCGCATCCCTGCCTCCCCTCAGCAGAGCCTCACATTCACTCAGAGACTTGTTGTCCAAGCCGATCCCGTTAATCTGGCAACAAAGAAAATTAGGACAGTTACAACAAATTAAAGTGACAGCAGATATTTCTAACCTGCTTTTGAAGAATCCTTCAATAGAAATGACAGATGAGGAGTTGATGAGCGAGAGAAACTGTCAGGTCCAGTGAATCAAAGGTTTCACATCTACTATTTAAATATAAAGCAGGGTAGGGGATTTCTGGGACTCAATGTTAACATTTAAAGGTAAAAAAATGGAAAACGAAAGCCAGGTCTGATTTACGTTCTAGAATTTTCATTCATTTTACTTTAGATATTTTTTAAAGTCAAAATAAGAACACATTTTTGATAGATGCATTTATGAGAATGTTTAACCAAAATGCATTAAAGTTCTATCCCTTTTGTACAGTTCTGTTCATAAGTTTACATACCCTAGCAAATACACACAACAACTGTGTTTGAAATTCATATTGAAAACAGAAATGTTCCAATTGAACATGGTCAAAAGATACAATCTGGTGACTTTGGCCTGATATAACATGCACAAAAATGAACACAAAAGGATTTTAGTGTCAGGTAAAAATCACCTGTTTGCTTGTAATCAATGTTTATGTGTAAAAGGTTTTTGAGCTCCTGATAGACCCTTTCTTCCAGTGATGTTCTGACATTTCTGAATTATGAGCGATGGGAAAGTAAAAGGCAGTCAAAGGATCTCAGGGAAAAGGTAGTTGACCTGTTTCCAAAAAAGGAAAGGGATATAAAAAGATCTCCAAGGAACTAGGAATTTCAATCAGCAGTGTTTAAACTGAGGGATTCTGTTAAACCAAACCAGTTTCTGATACAACTGCCAGAAAAATTTCAAAGGATCCAAAGAAAACCCACAAATAACTGAAAAACTGAAATAGAGGGCTCTCTCAAAAAATAATAAGGAAATAAGGAAAAAAAGGGAACACTTGAGGAAAAAATTAGTTGAATGGTCAAATTGCCAGAAGAATTCCATTTCTGCGCAAGTGCAACAAAGTAGCTGCTTACTACGACAAACAGCTCAGAAACAAGCCTCTGAACTTCAGGAGCAAAGTTATTTAGAGAAATGAGACCTAAAGTGAACTTTTTGGCCTCAACCATAAACCCAAAATTGGGCAGGAGTCAACAAGGCTGTGAAACAGATGTTTTAGGGAAGTTTGAGCTCTGAAGACTCCTAGAAACTTGGTCGAAATTGATGGCAAGATGAATGCAGCATGTTAAGGATACTGGAGGAAAAGTTGCACATGGGACATTACTGGACAACGATCCAAAAAACAAGGCCAAGCCCACTAGTCTTTAATTTCACCAGAACCAGGTGAAGGTTCTGGAGAGGCCTTCTCAGTCTCCTGACCTCAATATCATTGAACCACTCTGAGAAGATCTCAATGTGCAGTTCAGGCAACACAGCTCTAGACTTTTTTTACAAGAAAAACGGCCTGTTTACCAAAAGAGAACATAGTGTAGAACTGGGGTGTAAACTGTTAAGGGTCAATGTTTCTGTTATTATATTTAAAAAGAGTTGACAACAAATGGCATCACTAACTGTGAGTTGGAAAAAAATCTTTGTAAACTTATGAGCACAACTGTAAATGAAAGAAACATGTCTTAAATCAATGTTTCTGTGCCATCTTTGCAGCGCCTTTATTATCTCTGCTCCACAAATCCACCCGTGACTCTTTAACCCATGTAATGATCATGGTTGAATGTAGCATTACCAATAAGTAACTGTTACTGCAGTAAAACCTCTTAACGAAATGGCAACTCAGGAAGAGACATACTCTTGACACCCTTTAGTTTCATGGTCACATGAGAACTTTAAAAGCTTACTGCAATTAAACGGTCTCCAATGGTAAGCGATCCCTCTCTGGCCGCCGGGCTGCCCGGTGTAAGAGCAGCCACATATACACCACCCTCCAGGGCGATGCCAGCATCTATAGGGTGCACAGCATAGCTAATTTTCATTAACCAGAAAAAAAGTGTCGAGTGATGGCATGGAAACAAGCAAGTGATACCTTTATGCCCAATGAGGTTAATGTGAACAGGAGTCACCAGTCTTCCTCCTAAAGATTTCCTCCGGCGAACGAGCATATTGATCAGCCCTCCTCCATTAAGAACAGCTTTGATGACCTGCTTCCTGTCTTTGTTGGTCAGATCCACATCATTTATCTTCAGCAGCCAATCATTCACCCTGTTAATAGAGCAGCAGACGCTCAGGACAAAACCCGGTGCACGGAAACAGCCGTGCTCTCGTTCAATAGGCCATTATCTGCGAAACGCTCAATGTTTGAATTCACCTCAATCTTCCTTCTGCAATACTTCCTTTGTCCACCCTGGTCACATAAATCCCACAGTCCCCAGGTACATATGGATCGTTCACCCCCTCTGCGATATCAAAGCCCATGGCCTTCAGATCCATGTCATCCTGTGGAGAAGATGGTGAGACAATGAGAAACATGTTTGGATTTAGTGTATAAAATATCGACGTAGTGTCTGTGCTGACACTCATAGGTTTCATATAAAGGGTCTGAAGGCCTAAACTGGATGTAGGCAGCCATGGAAATGCATCGTAAACTATGAATTAAAAACTTGTGTTAAAATTTTTTGCAGAGCATTTTAAAATTAGTGTCATGTTGATCATTCAAACCACATTTGTTTTAGATGCCATGCCAGTGGTCTCCTTACCCGATCCTTCTCAAACTCCACCACTTCAGTCTCCCATTCCAGTGAGTCAGTGTCTATAGCTGAATCATGGGAGCTGTGCACCATCAAATGGCAAAAACGTGCCTCCTTCTCCATCTGGCTCTCAGTCTTCTCCCTTTGTGCAAAAAAAAAAAAAGAAGAAAGTACTTCTCGTTAATCCCCCAAATGCCCACAAAATTGAAAAAAAAGTGAAAACAGTTTTATAAAAGGATCAATAAGTTGTTTTTTTCACTCTGAACTAATGAAAACCATATTCAACCAAATGATACTGCACTGAACCGTACTAAGCTTAATCATTCTGAACCAAACCATAATGTACTGAAATAACCCCTAATGTAATGAACCCTTGTCAACAGAATCCAACAAGACTTTACAGTTCTGAACCATTCTTTTTTTTCTTGTTCTGTCCTGCTTATTAGCCACCACATGGGGGAGTAGGTGCCTCCAGGTTAGTGAGCACCTGGTGTGGTGTTTCCTCATCTGGATGGTAGCATTGAATTTATATATTTATTTTATTTATTTAATTTTCCCATGGACACTTTTGCAGTAATTATATCAGGACAGGAGTGTGTTAAAAGAGAGGGGGGGGGGTTACGAGTGGGAAGAATACCTACCTGAACAAGCCATATAAGTTTGTTACAGTTCGTGCAGTAGTTTTTGTAGTTCTGTACATGTCTGTCTGTCTGTCTGTCTGTCTGTCTGTCTGTCTGTCTGTCTGTCTGTCTGTCTGTCTGTCTGTCTGTCTGTCTGTCTGTCTGTCTGTCTGTCTGTCTGTCTGTCTGTCTGTCTGTCTGTCTGTCTGTCTGTCTGTCTGTCTGTCTGTCTGTCTGTCTGTCTGTCTGTCTGTCTGTCTGTCTGTCTGTCTGTCTGTCTGTCTGTCTGTCTGTCTGTCTGTCTGTCTGTCTGTCTGTCTGTCTGTCTGTCTGTCTGTCTGTCTGTCTGTCTGTCTGTCTGTCTGTCTGTCTAGAACTGTACTGGATATTTCTGAACCATAAACTGTATATTTCTGAACCTCATTGTAAAATACTGAGTTGAAGCATTCTGGAGTAAAATTTACTACACTAAACTGTAACAAATCACGCTGTACTGAATCGTACTGAATAGTTCAGTTCAAAACTGTACGGTGTGGTTCCAAACTGCACCACATTGTGGTAAAACTGCACTATACTGATTGATTCAGAACCATTAGACAGTGGAGCAAGACAGGGAGAGAATGAGGACAGATTAAAAAGATGGTGGGATCAGGAAACTGCAAATAAATATCCGGCGAACCATCTCTTGAAGCAAACCATTCCGAATCAAACTGCACTGAACTGATCTATGGTATATATACACAGCCTAGCGATGCTGAAAAGAGGACAAAAATCTTTACTTGAGCTCTTTAAGCTCCCTTGCTGCATCATTCCGCTGTTTCCTCATATCATCAAGGTTCCTCAGGGCATCCGCCAGATCACTGACAGCTCGGTCCCTTTCTCGTCGCAGGTTATCACACAGCGTCCTGTCAAACACAGAGAAGCACCTCAAGCAGAGATCCACATCGTGATTAATGCAAGACTATTCAGTGATGAACGCTACCTTATGCTCTCTCTCTCAGCAACTATCTTGTCTCTCTCCTGAAAGGCCCAGTCTCTGCGGCACTTTGCCACCTCTGCCTCCTGCACAGCCTCTTTCAGCTCCTGAGTCATGGCTTCACACTGTTTTCTCAACACCTCGATTTCTTTGGTGGCACGCTCCATGTCCAGTGTAGCAGAGTCTTGTTTCTACGAAGATGACATCACAATGGTTTAATCAAAACTCCGTGTTCAAGGCCTGACTAAACCTCTCTGAGGTCAGAGTAATGATTTGAACAAGAGATATCAGGGAGGTATGGGTGCAAAAATCTTGAGTATCTTTAGTGACCTCTAGTGGAGTCCAGGATGAATTAAACTAATCTGCTATGGATATAGGAACAATTTACCAGCCAGCAGCTAGTATTTAATATTTATTTTTCATTTCATAAATAATATTTTAATCACAACTGAGAATGCAAGATCCAAAAATTAAACACACACATTATTTCTCAGAAGTCTCTTCTCACAAGGGAACAATCTCAAACATAAGATACATCTCAATATTTTATGGGATATTCCAGTTTTGCATATAAATATAATCAGCTTCTTTGGATGGAAACATGGCTATTCAGTCTCTGCGCGATAACTGTTGTATTTGCACACGTTAAACTGCTATTTATTGCTAATAAAAGTTGTTAATATTGTTGTGCGCATATTTTTTTTATTGTAGGGTAGTATTCAGTTTCTGAACAGTTTAAACCCAAGCCAGCAATTTGGTGATGCTGCCTGAACCCTTATCTATGGAAGCCCATTTCAGACAGGTAAAAAGAAAAACAAAATGGCATAAAAAGTGAGAAATTTGGGATTAACAGTATCGTTACACCCCAAATTTTTATGTAATTATTAAAAAAAATGTATTGTTCAAATGAATTAATGACAGAAACTCTCACGTGATTTAATGTGAGTTAGACCAACTTGGTCTCATCCTGAGGCGCAAATATTTGATGTGTTTGACTATCGGAGCTACAGCAACTTGACTGTGAATTTTGTATTAATCACCATTACAAAAGCAAAAAAGGCATAAAGCTGAGCACAAATATGACAATAAGCGAAGAACAATGGGATTACTTGTATTTTTTCATTGAAAGAAATGGCAAACCGTTCTGCTTTATATCCATATCAGTCTTAGCTGATGTGAACATTCAAATTTATTTAAAAAATTAAGTTATCAGGCATACAAGCAAGTTGTGTGGCTCTTCACAGAGATAATGCATTTTATTTTGGCTCTCATCATGCTGAATAGGTTCGCCCCTCTGCATTAGAGGTTAAAAAGCACCTGTCTGGCCTGGTAGTACTCCCGCAGTAGCTGGTCTCTCTGGATGATGGCTTCGGTTCTCTCTTTCCTGGCAACGTCTCTTTCCTCCCGCACCGTCTCAATGTCCTTACAGGCCTGACTCAGCTCTTTCTGGGCCTCCGCTTTGTCCTTCACCTCGTGGCAGTATTTTTCCAGCAGCTCGTTCCGCTCACAGATGGCATGGTCTCGATCCACCAGCGATGAATTTAGCTCCTACAAAAAGACTTCACAGTCAGAGACAGTTTGCTGCACTGATTTAAGTGCTTTTAAAACCGTGTGCTATTCACTGGCTGGCTCGCACAAACCTGGCAACAGAAAAATGATTTACAGAACAGTGAGTATGTTAAAAAAGGAACCCAATCCAATTTCCTCTGTATTTATGAGACACTTTCTCAAAACTGCTGACAGAAGATCAGGCACTTTGGGAAGTAATACTGTCGCTCAGATTTTTGGGGATTTTGATCTACTCAAACACATTGGCCACATTTACAGTGAGAGAACAAGGTAGTTGTGCTCATAAGTTTACAAAGTTTTTAATGTCTTGGCCATTTTTCAGAAAATGAAAGATGACACAAATGCATTTTCCCCACTCAAGAGTTAATGGTTAGGTGAAGCTATTTGTTGACAGACAACATTTTCTTCTCTTTAAATTATAATGAAAACAGAAGAAAAACTACCCTGATCAAAATAAAAAAAATAAAAAAAAACAGCCAGTTTTTTGTATTCCACAGCCAGAAGTATCGCGAGGCAGTTGTCGATGAGGTTCTTCATCTTCTGTTGACAAAGCACCCCATTCTTCTTAGTAAAAAGCCTCCAATTTTTGTAAATTCTTGAGCGGTCTTGTGTGAACGGCAGGTTTGAGTTGTCCTCAGAGTGGTGTAATGATATTGAGGTAAGGATACTGAGATGGCCACTCATGGGGCACTGTTGGAACTGGGGGTGTGACGGGGCGGCATTATTGGACTAACCAATGCAACATTTTTATTAAAATGTTGTTTTGGTCATTTTAAAATTCCTTGGTCAAAATCTGTCACTAAAGTGGTTCGGGATTATCACCTACCAGAACTACCTTCCTAAGCAGGATGACATTACACGTATTTCGCAAATCATCCACGTGTTCAAAGTTTCATATTATATACGAAAAAAGGCTTTCTCCTAATGCAGCAAAACAGGTTTTTTTCTCCCACCGTGTACAAAAACCCACAACCACAGGTGTCTTACAGGAGACAGGAGGGAAAAAAGCATACCCACGGACACTCAAACTCCCCTGAAACTCTGTAATGACTCTACCAAACCAACAGGTGGCAGTCAATTCATGGCGTTATAATAATGACACTCAAACTCCGCTGAAACGCTGTGATGACTACCAAACCAACAGGTGGCAGTCAATCATGGCGTTTTAATAATTACCGTACACTCAAACGCCGCTGAAACGCTGTGATGACTCTACCAAACCAATAGGTGGCAGTCGATTCATGGCATTATAATAATTACACTGAAACACCGCTGAAACGCTGTGATGACTCTACCAAACCAATAGGTGGCAGTCGATTCATGGCGTTATAATAATTACACTCAAACGCCGCTGAAACGTTGTGATGACTCTACCAAACCAACAGGTGGCAGTCGATTCATGGCGTTATAATAATTACACTCAAACGCCGCTGAAACGTAGTGATGACTCTACCAAACCAACAGGTGGCAGTCGATTCATGGCGTTATAATAATGACACTCAAAAGCCGCTGAAACGCTTTAATAACTCTACCAAACCAACAGGTGGCAGTCGATTCATGGCGAAATAATAATGACACTCAAAAGCCGCTGAAACGCTTTAATGACTCTACCAAACCAACAGGTGGCAGTTGATCCATGGCGTTATAATAATTGCACTCAAACGCCCCTGAAATGCGATAATAACTTGCCCAAAATGACAACAAACTCCACTGCCTGCATTTACATTACGGTTTTGTGTGGATAGATCGAGGAATGGAAAAAAATACCCATATTAAAATAACCAGGTACATGTGCACAGGATTTAAGTGACATTTAAAGTGACAATGACAGCTATGAATAACAAGTAATGTAAAAACTTTGTTGCAAGGGGACTATGGTGTGGGGTTGTTTTTAGGAGCTTGGTTCCTTCCTTAGAACTCTGAATGCTTCGGCAACTGTGTCGGAACCTTTTGGGAACGTCCGCTTTGTC
This sequence comes from Danionella cerebrum, assembly GCA_007224835.1. NCBI lineage: Eukaryota > Metazoa > Chordata > Actinopteri > Cypriniformes > Danionidae > Danionella > Danionella cerebrum. The sequence goes on along the minus strand of SRMA01026711.1, from coordinate 132,097 downwards.
CACACAAATGACGCTGCATAAAGCCATGGATGAGGTGCTGACCTCACAATTGGTTCTGGAAGAACGGTCAGAGACCTGCATGAGATGAATTGTTTTGGTTGGCCGACAAAATATTTCACTGAACTAAATACAGCTATTTTTGTTTTACAGACTACTACCAATGTTCTCCAAAACATCTTCTCAAATAGTTCATAGTTACAGCTATTAAAGATGCATCTGATGAAGGCAGTGATATTAGAGGTACAGTACCTGTCTGAGAGCCTCAAGCTCCTCGCTGGCCACCATCCTCTCAGAGGAAGTGTTTTTGAGCCTGGCTTCTGCCGTCTCGAGCTCCGTCTGCAGCTTGTCCACCTCTTTAATGACTTGGTCCCGTTCGCTCATGATCAGCCGGTACTCATTAAAGACCGAATCCCTCTCCTCCTTGTATTTTTCACCATCCTTCACCGCCTTTAGCTGGAAGTTCTTGTAGCGCGTCACCTCTGATTGCAATCTCTCCATTTCTCTCTGAAGCTCCTTGTTCTGGGCTGAGGCCTTGTTCAACTCCTGCTGCAGAGAGTCAAACCTGTTCCACAAACAGAATAATAAAGCCATTCTTGAGTTTATCAATGCATTTAAACTAAATATTTTTTTATTCGATTCAACTTTTTTTGCCTCTAGAATTTGTAACGTTTCTACTCAAACCAGTATCAACCAATTATATCAAACAGGTGTAGGTTTACGTTTCCATCCACATATTTTATGCACATTTTGGAACATTGATGAGGTTGATGGATGTGCAATATTGTGAGATAAAAGTAGGATAAACGTTTTATCCAATAAAAAAAAAAATGTGCATAAACTACAGTGGAAACACATTTACTGAATAAATTACAATGCAATGGTAATGCACTTTTCTGTCAGAACTGGGGGCTGATGGGGCAGCATTAATGGACCAATTTCATTGAACAACATCTCAAATGTTGTTTTGGTCATTCTGACAAGTCAGTCTTAAAATAGGTTCTGGATCAAAAGATTATATGTGGACGACATCTTTATTTGTTAATACAGTGGCACCTCGAGATACGAATGCTTCGTGTTACGAAATGTTCGAGATACGAAAGGTCTCTCGGAAAATATTTTGCTTCGAGATACAAAAAAAAAAAAATTCCAAGATCCAAAAAAAAAAAAAAAAAACCAACAGTTCTGCTCTGTTATCCGCTTGTTAAGTCTGAGCTTCCGGGTCCTGGAGCTCCATTCTCCCATTGCAGACAGCGCTAAAGGGGCTGATATGCTTAAAAACACTTAAAAAATTGTTACAAGTCAATGCGTCCTAAAAGAAATAGCGTTTATAATGTGCGAAGTGCTGTTCAATAGCGCAAGTTGGAGAAACCCTGTGGCACGTTCTCTCCATCCCTTCTCACACGCTCGGTACTGTCTACACTTGTGCTTGAAACCGTGTTGGTGTTCGTAATCCGAGAAATATCTTGAGAAAGTTAACCTTTACACGTGGTGCCATAATGTTTTCTGCATCTGTTCCACCTCCTCTGACACATCGCTTCACTCTCAAGGTAAGGTTTCATATTTGTGTACGTTTTACACGTATCTCAGGGTACCACTGTATCTACCCCCATAATATAGTAATTATTTATCATTGAAAATTTTAATTATGACAAATGCCACTTTTGCATTGCACAACATGGTACAATTCAGTTCAGTGTGCTTTTAACCGCTTTTCCACTGCATTGTGGAACTGACACCTTTTCTGGAACTGCTTCGAGGAGGCTCTTGAACCCACATCATTTCTCAGAACTGACACCATCCTCTTGACTGGCCGAGCAGGCGTGATTTACATGAGCGCTGATTGGTTTGAGAGAGTAGTCATTGCTTGCGTCATTAAACAGCGTGAATTACAAACACTGACTTTGTTCCAGTCACACGAAAGACCTTCTCACTAAAAAACTCGTCATGGAAAGCCGCGTAAAACACCAAGAAGCAAACACTTCGCAGGACTGTACCGAACTGTGCCGAACTGTACTGCGTTGTGCAGTGGAAAATCACCAAATTGTGTGCCTCAAACTCTGAGAATGCAATAAAAGCCTCTGTTTGTCAAAGGAAACTGATAGAGTTGACCGATAAGACTTGGCTAACCATGAGACTGCATCACAGATTCTGTCGTACCGTCTCATGGATGTAGACCACTGCTGCTGGTACTGGATGGCTGTGTCTCGCTGTTTCAGCAGAGCGTCTATCTGTTTCTGCAAACGTCTGTTCTCCTCCTCCACCTGCTCCAGTCGACTCAGATCTGTATTGTGATGGGCCACCTTGTCACTGTACCGCTTGCTCAGAACATCGTATTCCTTCTTCACCCCCTCCAGCTTGTCCATGGCGGTGTCATAGAGCTGGTTCAAAACCTCGGATGACCCGTTCTCCCTGATTACCTGTGGAAAATAGATTTTTGTTATATATTATCTTTTATCTTTAAGGGGTCACAATATATCTTTTCAAGATGTTTTGAATTTTCTCTCTAGTCAAGCGCTGCACCGTTTATAGCTTTTAAAACACTGTATTTACATCTATGAATGAAAGTTTTGGTCTCTCTCAAAGGTGTCGTTTAGCCCTGATCTATGGCCACTTCTGAGCAAACCCTGCCTGGTGGTCAGACCTCAGTGAAACATCTGTGTGGAGAGTCTCTTTTAAAGCTATAATAACACGATCAATTGTCTATTTGTAAATGAATATCTACTTTTAATAACCAAAAACACTATCTCTCTCAGGGTTGTCATTGTTCCGTAATGCTTACCTAATATGACACTCATAACCTTACGGGTCAGTTGTTATTTTTTTTTTCACTGACAGCACGTTAGCTGTACATGGAAATGGCAACCATTTGCAGATCATCTGACTGGTATGTGGGCTACTATGAAACTTTCAGTTTCATTTTACCGACCCCAAATCCATTGGCATCTAGTGGTGAAAGTACATGGAAGTACAATACCTGTGATATAGCTTGTGTTTTTCAAAGTTCTGGCACAAAATTAGGACAAGGGAACAAAAAGTGCATAGAACAGTTAAGTTTGCCTTTTTTATTCAATATTCACATTGGTTTGGGGGGGGATTTATGAACCCTTTTGATTTTTGTTATAAAACAAAAAATTCTGTTCATTCTCAATTTTTTAAGATTTTTGCCACGAAAAATGACAAAATGTGATGCTCTTTGTATTTTGTCATTTGTAAAACTTTGTAAAAATTTTTGGACAATTTTAGGTCTGTGGTGGAATTATTGTATAATGCATGTTATAGCCAGAGAGGTCCTGTTTAGTTATGTCCGTGTTCCTTTGTCTCTCATATGTTATCACCCTGGAAGACCCTTTCCCCTGCAGTTTGCGGGTATGCCTGGCTTTGTTAATGTTTCTAATAAGCGGTTACTCTTTCCTCTTTTTGCTGGCACTGCTGCTTTTAGGGATACAATCCTCCTCTGCTTGTTTGATTTGATTACGAACGTTGCATTGTTTGTTTTATTAGGGTTCGGGTCCAAGGCGAGAGAGAAACGAAGTACCTTCCCCCTTGTTAGTTTTAGTTTGCTTAGGTTAGACTTTGGTTTGCTAATGGTTTCTTTTGTAAATGGTGTTAATAAAGTTTTGGTTGTTGTTGGTCAGCATTGTAAATAAATTGCCAACTTTCTAACACTTCTTTCTTAATTTACTTAAAAAAGAACAGTCTTTTTTTTATTGAACTATTTGTTTAGCCATCCTATCCCTAACACAGCCAGTGTCACAATGAAAAATTAACCATTTTTTTTAAATATATATTTAAAAAATAATATACATATATAAGAAGAAGCTGCTATTGTACAAAAATTTCTACAAAAAAAACTGTTTTAAAGATTTCTTAAAGCAAATGTAGTTAAAAAAAAAAAAAACACTCAAAAAGACCCCAGACTTCTTATGGTGAACATTTTTTTGCAAAGCAACTTTTTAAATGAAACACTGTAAAGTTTAAATGCAAAAATGTTTATAAATTCACCAGTTGCCAAATCTGGTATGAACTTGGCTTGATACATTACTGTAGTATCACACAGACACCATACATCATCACCTGTACAGGATATCATCTGTTCATCTGACTGACCTCACATTTGTTTCTGCATTTTACCATCACACATGAACGCAAGTCTTCAACACAAACAGCAGAGGGCGAGCTTGAGCTAGTGTTGGTTGTACATAAAGCAGAGATGCTTACTAAACAAAATCAGTTCTATTGTTCTTTACCAATATTGACCTGTTAAAAGGTATTTGTAAGTTCCTAAGACGTGAATTAAAGACTTTTTAATACCAGATTGCATATGAACCTTAGATAAAATGGTTTTAATTCACAACAAACATTTTATGTTTATCTTTAAGCAATATTAAACATTGCACTTGAAAATAAAAGAACATTTGTAATCAATTTTAAAAAATTCTAATCACAAGCCGAACCATAGATGATCTTGCATTGATTATTGAAAAAAAAAAAAAAACTCTAGGAATAAGATATATTTTTCTCTTTACCACCATTTGCAACAAAAATATATACAGTGGTACCTCGAGATACGAATGCTTCACGTTACAAAAATCTGAAGATATGAAAAACACAGTTCTGCTCTACTGTCCGGTTGTTAAGTCTGACGTCGTGCTGCACTTCCGGGTCCTGGCTCTCCACTCTCCCATTGACAGACAATGGTAAAAGAGGCTGAAACTGATCATTATTACACCATATGTGCTTTTAAATAAAGCAAAACTTTTGGAATAATTCATTTTCTAACCGGATTGCCTCCAGTGCACATTGAGGGAGAGGCAGGGGTGCGCCCTGGACAGGTCGCCAGTCCATCGCAGGCATTATGTATAGATAATCAATAATGTGCTATAACAAAAGTTAGAGTCAAGGTGTCCTAAAAGAAATAATAAATTCAGGATGCGAAGGCCACCCTGGAACGGATTAATTTCATATCTCGAGGTACCAGTGTAAATATACAAATACATGTCCAGTTTCGCTCAGAAGTTTACACACCCTGGACAATTTTCAGATGTTTATCTATTAAAAGCAATCCAAAGAAATGGGAACACTTAAAGAATGCTGAAGCTATGATTAAGAAGTGGAAAGTGGGCGAAAACAAACAAACAAACAAAAAAATCCTGCTACAACTGCCAGAAAAATTGTAAGGGAAGCAAAAAAAACCCCACAAATACCTTCAACTGAAATACAGGGCTCAGAACAATATTTTTCACGGCTGTTTCAAGAAGCACAATAAGGAGACCCATTTTGAAGTAAACTGGTTGAATGGCTATAATTACGCAAATGCCACAGAGTGGTTTGCTTGTTAACGTCAATATTGATAATATATCAATGAGACCAAAATTGCACTTTTTACCCACAACTATAAACACTACATTTGGAGAGGAGTCAACATGAATGGAACACCATCCCTACTTTGAAACATGGAGGCGGGCAATGTTTTGGGGATGTGTGAGCTTCAAAGGCACAGGAAACTGGGTTGATATTGATGGGAAGTGAGAATCTGGATCTCAGTCTCCTGAACTTATCAATGAACCACCAAGAGAACTGAAAGGTGGAGTTCATGCATGATGGTTGGAGGTTTTTGTCAAGAAGAATTGGCTGCTTAATAAAAAGAGAAAGTAAAGGACCTCATCTACAACTACCTCAAGAGACTTGTGACTGTCATTGATGTTGTGAAATACAAAATAATAAGAGCTAGGGTGTGTAAACTTTTCACCAGGTTCATTTGTAAAGGTTCTGTGGTCATTCTGATTTAAAAAAAAAAAGTAAACAAAATTGTTTGACCATAAAGGACTTCACCCAACCACTAACTACTTTTTGTGTCATCATTCCTATTTTTAGAAAAATGCCCAAGAAATCAGACATTCTGCAAACTTAAGAGCGCAAATATATTTCATTTTGTAACCTTTACACCCGGCAAAGAAATTACATTTATGAATCTCAAAATGTAAAGGAACTATAAGGAGATTTTTTTTTTAAACAAGGACGTGTTCTAATTGGAAACAACTAAGGCAACACTGACAGGGCACAACAGCCACACATCAGCATCCCCTTGTCACAGGAGTTGCTGAGAGATTGGCATCTGTTGACCAAGTAATCAGTGCTCGGAGTATTGATGAACTGCACCAGGATCTGTCCTGCTCCATCAGTCAGGAAGCACTTGCCCTTCCAGCCTGACCTTTTTCAAGCCGACGCGGAGCATTTCTGCAGCCTGTGCTCAGCGTAAGCTCTGCTGACGGCTCAAAACACAGTTCAATCCCAACACAACAGCACAGACAGCGCTGATGTGACCTCCCTGCCTCAATTAAGACAGCTGCAGACACACCAGAAAGAGGATTTTCTAATGTTTCAGAGCCTCTCCTTGTGGGTTTAATCTGGAAGGGAATCTGATAAATCAATTGAATGGGGAAAAGGCTCATTCCTCCAGAAGAGCAGCAGCAGAGAGCATGCTGTTGAGAGTCATCTATCTGAATGATCCCAGCTTCCTATTAATGCAGAGGTCAGGTTTGGTTGTGCTATTGCTGGATGGCAGTAGCACAAACTTCCACTAATCCCATGACCGCCTGTGTAGCAGGGTACGGCAAAATCTGCAATTTAATTATCCATCCATCCATGGAGTGGTCTAAAAAGGGATTGATTTTGGCATGCTACAGGCACTTGCGTAACTGGAGGCGTAAAGATGGACATATGTATTTTGCTGTCTGTAGTAACAGGTTTCATTCACACTTTTGTAGGGCTGTGAAAAGCCATATTTTAGACTGGACTCATTTGCATGTGGTGGGAAAAAATCCTTCACCAATATTCTTTCTTTTTTTTTTATTAGCAAAATGGAATGGTTTCGATGTAGGAGTCCGTGACATCAAGTTCCCCATGCCAAAATGGGTAATATAATTAAACCCCCGTATCTCTTTTCCTTAGCTGAGATAGTGATATGCCAAATTGGCTGCTATGGCAAAACAGTCAGGTTGCTATGAAAAATTAAGTTTCCTTTGTCACTATAAGTTATATAAACCAACCCTCATGTCTGTAACATTTACCAAAGCTGAGATACAGTATAAAAATAATGGTTGCTAGGGTACACAGATTGGTTGCTATGGAAAAAAAAGTGGTGAAAAAAGGCCAAGAAATCAGAAAAATTGCAGGGTGTGTAGACTCGAGATCTATGACCACGTGTTCATTGTTCATAAACCTAAACTTGACCAAAATTACATTTCACTCCAAAATTAACTTAGGTTTAATTTAGGTTCAATTTTTTTTGCACTGTAAGCTACAGGATACAGCCTTGTTCCGCCTGTTAAAAAAAAAAATCCCTAATAAATCCATCACAACCCAAGCCAGTCGTTACCTGCTGCTGCTGCAGCCTCATGTCAGCCACCTCTCTCTGATCCTCTGAATGCAGTCTCTGGAGCTCCTCGCAGCTCTGTTTCAGATGGTTGTGTTCCCTAATCAGCTTGGCGTTCTCTCTTTTCAAACCCTCCATCTCCTCTTTCAGCTGAGACTGTTCACTTTGCAGCCGACTATGCTGTGCGCTGAAACACAAACATCAATGACGCAGATAACTTTATCATGTTTGCAAAACTCTTACAGACACAATAAGGAAAAGAAGCGACTACTAATGTAAAAACCCCATGCGAATACAGCGTATATGCAGTAGGGCTGTGTACGGTCTGTTCTGTGCGCTGTATGGTTTGTTATAAAAGCCAAAAGGACTCCAACTGCTTTGTCTCAAGAGGAGGTGACTCGAATGGGACACTGGTTCATATTGGTTCAGACTGGTGACCACTTCGAGCGGTGTACCAATGAACAAGAGACTAAACAGAACCGCGAGAACATTACGTTGAGAGGAGGCGTCACATCGGGCCCAGCGGCCATTGTGTTTGTATTCTTAGTTAAACAACTAACGCTAATAAAATAGAATAACAAATACCTAAAATTATTCGGTTAGTTTTAGTGGAGTCAGTACCACGGTAACGGTGGGATCCTGCTACAAATATGGTGGATACAAATATTACATCACTCCTCCTACTCAATATTAAGACATCACTGCAACCTGAAGCTAAAGGTTTACAATTAAATGTATTCAATTTATTCCTCCTATGCTACACACTGCAAAATGTACAAAAAATAAACAAAAAGGCAAAACAAAAAATATATAAATAAAAATTTAGTTTACAGTAAAAAAAAGCATGTTATTTTACGGTTGAAATAAAAAAAATTAGTTTAGCTTCCCTATTTATTTATTTATTTTTAGTAGACAAACAAATATCTTTGGACAAAAAAATTTGCCTTCAGTTCAGAAAATGAAAACTATAAACTATTTTTTCATGTACAAATGTTATTTTACATATTTGTGGTTTCAATCCAGATGCAAGCTGTGATTTCTGCACAGATATTTTTTGCACTGATTCCCTGAGAAAAGTTTTACATGTGCATCAGCCAATCACGTGCCTCTGTGACTGACTGACCGGAGACAACAGCCAATCGGCGATAGGTAAAAATCGCACTCAAGTAAAATGCTAAAAAATCTAAAGCTGTATATTATAACTTATATTTAACTTATACATCCACATATACACAAATAAACAGCATGTTAGGAAGAGAGTTCTTATGCTTTGTTGATGTTAATGAACACTATTAGCGTTTAGCTTCAGCGCAACTTTTTTTTTCTCCACTCTTTCATTGACAAACTTTTAAATATTTTTTTTAAGGTCCTAATTTTACCTTACCTTTGTCTACATTTAATACATTTAAAGACAAGCTTGTGCTCATTTTTGGCCTGTGCTTCATTCAGATTTTTAAAATTGTTTTTTGGCATCTCAACTACTGTACAATCAAAAGAGAGATTTGTTTTGCGTGTGTGAAAGGGGGTGGGGCTCATGTTTGAAATCCCCCTGGGATGTCTCGTCCTCAGCCATTGGATGAACCTAATCAGTGACCTAAATTACAAAGTGCATTGACGATGATGAAACATGGTCTTCTTTTACCCAATATGATCTGGTCTTTAAGCAATCACGCAACATTAACTCAGTGATCACCAAATGGCACCAGATCCAGCTCACCGAGGGTAATTGTTCCCACTATAATCCTCAGTCACTCCTGCACGAGAGAATGCAGACGGTTAATGCTGGGTTTGCATGAAACCAAAGTGACTGATGTTTCCAAAGTGTAAACATTCGGACAAGAAAACATTATGATGGGGAACGATTGTGTGTAAGCGTTTTATAAAAGTCACCCTGTTGATGGAGCAGGGAATTTAGGATTTATCCCTCATCTACTCAATCTTCATTTGACTGCAGGAGATGAGGACAGGAGGGCATGTGTCCTTGCACGGTAATCAGATTACAGCGGCTGCACATCTGCCTACGGAACGAATGCTGGCGTGCGATTTGGGAGAATAGAGCAAACTTCGTACTGGACACATTTAAAATAAGGCCCGTAATTTAAATATTGGACGTCTGTTAAATTTAGTTTTTCAAAACTACATACATTTTACAACTTTGTATGGAAGCCCATTAACGACCGGTAAAAAAAAAAAAAAAAAAAAAAGCCTCTTTTGTTGCTTTTATTTGTAAGAAAGCTTTAAAAGTTTAGGCACATGAAAATGCCTAATGGCTATTTGAGACCAATTGTGTATAAATCTATTCGAATTTCCCGTCATGTACATGGAGAGTTTGCTACTCTAACAAACCAATTTTTATGCTCAAAAAAAAATGCACGTGAACACTGCAAGACTAACAGTTTTAGGACATTTTCTGAATAGACAGACCAGTTAGAAAGGTGTGAAGACGTGCATCATTCCAAGTAAGTAATTATTATTCAGGGTTAGATATTCAAAAACTTGAATTTTTTACTTGCATCTCAAAACTTCAACTTTTTGAGTCAAAATAATTACTCTTTGTGACATTTTTTTTCTTTTTACCGAGCAAAAAATGGCTTCCTTAACTTTGAGGTATTTAAATAATTTACTTTTGTCCACGACATTACAAAAATATTACCAAATGGGGATAGGGCTACAGAAAAAAAGTGGTTGTTATATGAGGCAAAAAAATTAAGACAAATGTACTGTCTATTATGCTTTTTTTTTTGGGAGGGGTATTCAAAAATAAAGAAAAGCAATTTAAAAAAAGAACACAATAAAGAAAATAAACGACTACTGATGTAAAAACCCCACGTTATTTCAGCTAATATGCAGTAGGGCTGTGTACGGTCTGTTCTGTGTGCTGTATAGTTTGTTGTAAAAGCCAAAAGGACTCCAATTGCTTTGTCCTCAACCTGAGTAGATGGTTTTAGCTGCTACTTAAGTAGAAGTGCTTTTGCTGCTACTTTAAAGAGCTAATGCCATGTAGACCCTTTAAGTAGCTTTTGACATGGATACATGGATATTCCTGAACAAAAAAGGTATTTGTTTCTTTTAAAAACTGTTTTAAGTCACAAGCAAAACACTTCCCCTAGGAAGTCAGGCCTTCTCTTGTGATACCTGGAAACAAATGCGCGAATCAAACAGGAGGAAAGATGGTGCGAGTGACACAAATGTATAACGCCAATAAACGAAGTTGGTGAACGACTCCAGCATTCAATGGAACTGTGGGGAAGCGGTGTTTACATCTGATTCTGGCTCAGAGAGGTAAAGTGGTATAACATTTCCTTTAAATGCCATTACAGCATCTATCAATGTTGCTTTAATCTCTAATCTATGTTGACCATCAGACATTAACTTTGCATGCAGTTCACGAATATGCTAATCAGTAAACAAAGGGTGAGTAGTTAAGAAGCCGAATGAAAATCTCAGCCCCTTTCTGGAATAAACCTGGGCTAGACTTTTAAAAACAAAAAAAAAAAAACAAATCACATTTTCGAGACTAAAGTGAACAACATGTCATTACAAAACAAAACAATGTAACTGAACATTTAATGACTGCTTTATTGGAGGTTGCGTCATGAATTTGGCCACGCCTCTCCATCTCCCAAGCCACACACACGCCCATCCCTTGGACACAGCCACTTCATTCACATTTTTTAAAAATAACCTTTGGCAGAGGAGACCTGAAACAGGCGGGACTCATGGCCCTTAAATAAGGTCTCAATTGGCCTATAAATAAATGATGTAACAAGTGTATATACAGTCACTAATCATCAGCTCTCTTCCATTGGAAGACTGGTACTCACTGGTAAAAGTCTGCTTCCTTCACGGCCTCCTCGCATCTCTTCAGAGTTTTGGTGTGCTGGTTCTGCAAGGACTGCAGGTCTGCCATGGCCTTCGTGCACTGTGTTTTCAGACGCTCGTAGTCATGACCAGGTTTGGAATTTGGCCTTTGGAGACAAGAGAAATTTGTCAGTACTGCAGCTCTTAGGGGGCAAGGGTGACTCAATGTAAACTGGGATAACAGAGAGACATCTGTATCCAAAGCAGTGATGGAATAACTGAGATACCAGAACAAAGCAACTTCCACAGCAAGGTCACGACAGACCTTTCTTTGTTCACTTTTATTTAGTTTAAAATAATATAATGTACAGTGTTATCATTCACAGTGGTGCTAATTGTCCACAGTTAATTTAAGTAAAGGTTTTGGAGTTGTTTACATCAAAAAAAGCTCAAAATTGTTCTCGGATGCTTGCGTTTCTCTTTGGTGAACCTTGGGATGTTTAAGATAATTTGCTTTACTGGGGTCCACTTGTTGTAAAATCAGGTGATGAGAAATTTGGAAAGGTTCACACGTGTAGTAGCTTTGGTGTGAATACGTGGCCTTTCTCATCACCCAGACAATACAATCCCTAAAGTGAAGAATGGTGGTGGAAGCATCATGTTGTGGGAAGCTGCAGCTGCAGGATCTGGGAAACTAGTCAGGATTGATAAGAAAAGAGGAAGGTAGCTATGTATACAGAGACATGCTGGATGTAAACCTGTCCCAGAGTGCTATCAAAAGGGATATTAATTTTGATATTTCTGGATTCAAACAAACATTACAAGAGTTATGATTTTGAAAAGGATAACCCTTGGAAGTACAAGAGTTGTGATATGGCTTGTGTTCTTCAAAGTTCTGGTACAAAAAAAGCACAATGGCACAAAAAGTTATTAAAAATTGTTAAAATAAAGTGTTTAATATACAATTATCACTTTTGACTGGGAGATTTCAGATGTAATATTTTGTCTAAAGACTTTGTATTTTTGTCATAAAACCATTCTGAATCTTTGCTGTAAAAAAAATACAGTATTTGTTTTATTTATTTATTTATTTATTTGTACAATTTCAGGTTTGTTGTCGAATTATTGTGAATTACCTGCAAAAAATTTGTGAAACAGGAACCCAGGAACCTTTACTTGTATTAAATAAACTGATTTCAAGCATTGCCACCAAAAAAAAGACTTAAAAGGTAATTTATTAGAGCAAAGTGTAAAGTAGAAAAAACTGCTCAAAAAGACCCTAGACGTCTAAGGTTATTATCAGGTCTAAATATGAATGATTATGTAAAATGTTGGTTATACCGGCAGTCATCAAAGGTGGTGCCCGGTGAGGCGAGAGCTAAGCGCTTGCGAAGTTCATCCCGGTCCCTTGTGACCTGCTTGAGTTGATAGAGGATGGTGTCCAGGCTCTCGTTGGCTGGTCGGGGGTCACTCAGCACAGGTGGTGGTGAAGAGGCTTTGGTACCTGCAACAGTTAGCACGTCACCGGAGCACAGACAAGGTCACCTTATACTAACCCCCGGCAAAAATCATCATATACCTTCGGTAAAGGGCAATACGCACCGACAAAAATATTTACTGAAAAGTTTCAAGCGACAATGCATGGTGGTGCCTTAAAAAAAAAACGTTTTGGAGTGCCATACTAGATTGATTTTTTGCAAGGACCATGGTCAATGATAGCTGGCTCTTTTGATGTTGTGGTAGAACGTAAAAAATGCTCTGAGGCAACTTCGTACAGGACTCAGCAAAGAAATAGTGTTTTCGAATCTTTTCTCCACAGTTTAGCCACCAACAGCATAAACGCTCGAAATCCATGAATCCACAAATCTTAATTCAGATTGGTGTGTAGAGGCCTTAACATACAAAATCACTTAGGCACTGTCCACATGTACCAAACAGGGATGTTTCAGTGTGGTTATGCCGCTTGTCTACACGCGCACCTCCATTTTCATGCAACCTCATGCTTTATTAACTGAATGTTACAACCATTAAACCTTGAAAATACAACCAAACCCGAACCTTTAATTTCATTCTTTCAATCTTTCAAACTCGAATGCTATATGAAACGGATAAAAATGACAGCAATGAGCAGGGATTTCCTATCAAGCTCACATGGAAAACAAGATTTAAGATGAAATCTGACCTTTAAAGCTTGACTGTGCTAAAAACTGCTGCATAAATAATCTTCAAAATGCTTGAGGTCAGTTTGGCAGACATTTTATGTAAATGATGATATTTTAGGATGAACAGCAACTAAAAGTCCACTCTAATCTATGGGTCCGGGAGAGTCTGCAGCAGATATTCTGAAAATGAGTAAAGCTTAATGAGAAACAAAGAGGATCATCTTTAAAGATTAAAGCGATGCAGAGAGCCTAGTGTGTCAATAAGTCATTTCATGCTCTCTCTAGAGATTTATTTATTTATTAGGGGACAGCAAACAGGCAGCTCAGACTGTTTTCACCATCATTGTTTGTATGTGATGCGTACTGCAGTGAAAGCACTTCATTCATCCCAAATGTTTCAGGATTTAAAATACATGAAATATTACCATATTTTACCAAATGTATATAACGTGATGCCAAATTTATGGTAGTAATTAGGGGTGTGACGAGACCAGACAGTTTGTTCATGAGAACGAGACAAGATTCAACAGATATTCAAAAAATTTAGGTGCATTTGAACTCTTAAACTTTTATTTTAATTTAATTACAGAGCCTATACTGAAAAAAAGAGAATGGATAATAAGGAGCGAGCCAGTGTTTGGAAAAACACAACTGTTTTTTCCATCTCTGTTTCACCAAAGATATATTAGACACTGGTTTTGCTCCAAAAAATGTTGAGAAACATTGAGCTACCACATAATTAAATGTGGAGTAAGCAGCTGCTTTTTTTGTTAAAGATCTATTGATTACATGCAGTAGTAAACAACATGTAAACCCTGCAAAATAATTCCTCTAATACCAACCGTATAAACAAATAAAGACAAACAAGTATTCCTTTAAGATCGGTAAATAAACACACTATTTAGTTTAACTATAGTAGCCAAGTTGTGCTTCTCTCAAAGTGGAGTAGTTTGAACACCTGGAAGATGGTAATAATGACCTGCACAGAAGAGTCTATGAACTAAAACCCGAGATTATATAAATGAATAGAACCCTCCGCCAAGTGTGAGTAATACCGTAAAAACTTGGGATGCACTGATACTAAGCTCATATACTCGTATTTGTAAAAACACTCTGATACCTAAGATGAAGCCCTGTGACGAACTTTCAGTGCAGAGAAACTCAGCATTAACAGAATGTCACGCTCAGCGGTGTGGAAATATTTCAGAATTATTGATGACAAGCTCAGGGTACAAAAAGGAGTACTTATAATACAAGTAATATGATAAAATATCTGAAACTACAACACAAAAATGAGCATGGACAATTTGGAAGCAACGTACAAGATTCCAACTCACCGACCTGTCACTGATGAGGTATTACCACACATGATACAGCTATCTTACAATTAGTCTCAGAGTGTCTCGGAGTCTCTGGGAGCCACTTCCCAAAAAAAAAAAAAAAAAAAAAAAAAAAAAAAAAAAAAAAAAAAAAAAAAAAAAAAAAAAAAAAAAAAAAAAAAAAAATCAAAATCAATATCGGTGAGAACCAGAAAAAAAATTATTGATACTTGTACTCTGTCTTAAAAAAATGGTATTGGTGCATCCCTAATAGGAACTATGGCTAATTTTCCCGTTTATGCCATGTTAACTTGCTAACGTAAGCACAATAATGTTCATAATAATATATTTTTTATATACTCACCAACTGGAAAAATAGCTCAGTGTTCAAGCTCAGTGTTACCTGAAGTGACGCTGCTATGATGCTAAGAGTCATGCCAATTTCTAGCCACTGTCGCAATACCAGTCACATCTGGCGAGACACCATGGATCTTATCACACCATTAGTAAAAATAATAAAAACACATACACTACTATAGGTGTCAAAATTAACACTTTAAAATATAATACACAATATTTTCATTATTTAAATGAATGGTATGTTGGTATTCCCTTATTTCCAATGATTTTTACGCACCTTTACTAGCAAGAAATAACCAAAATTTAAGGAATTTAATTAAATAGTTGATCTGGTTCTAATTATTTTTGCTATAACTTTATTTTTGCTGTAACGTAAAGACATTATAGCGAGTATCAAAAGTGATGTCAATGCATAGCCTCTATATTAGCGCTTTATAAAAAGAAATTACTCAAAACGCATGTTTTATGGAGCATGAAAATGTGTATTTCTTGATTAGTAACAGATAACTATGTTGCTCACTCAATGGTACCTGAAGATTACAGAGTTTCTGAGGTGATTAACAAAAAAAAAAGTCCAAAATTTATCATAAAATTAATTGCATAACTAAAACTAGAAGCTACAAATTAATTTAGCAATGAATAAACAATGATGGAAACATTTTTGTCTAACACAAGGCTTCCGATTACACAGTCATGATGATTGCGACACTGCTGCTTTTGGGGACGTATGAGCATCTTCCCCTCTAGAAACTGCCAAGTCATTTGGATGAGAGACAGGCTCGGAGCACATTCTCCACTGGCACCGAACCAGGAGGACAGAGCTGCACTGCCATGCCCTGCAACAGCCTGTGTCAGCAGCACTCCAACAGCTTTACAAGCACATCTTACGCACTCACTTGCATCACCAAAGATTACGATTTGAAACTCTGCCATACCAACACTGCTGAGGGAGCTGCTGCTCTCAGAGTCTGACGGCATAGTCGACAGGACGCTGTAGGTGGACCCTGCAGGACACAAAACACAGATAATAACTCAACACTGACTGGTCTTTAATTAGCAAAAAGCACAAAGTTGGCAGAATCATAGCACTTTGCAAAATTGAGAATTAATCATCTGCAATCTGTTCATGCAACAGTAAAAGGGTATTTGAAAGAGCGATTTGTTCACTTACAGCTTGTGTATAAACACCTTCTGCAATCATAAGATAAATGACAGGCTGATAAAAGAAAAATAAATAAATAACACGGGTGGGGAAAATGGCTGTTTAGCCACGGTTTACTTTAATAAAAGGATCATAAATGCTTGTAACTCACTGTACTGATGGATAGTTTTGGGACATTTCCTGTCCAAACCTTTTAGTGGATGCAAGAGATAACACTGGTCAGTATTGATCCTTTAAAACCAAGAGAAAGGTAGGGTAACCAGAACCAGATATATTGAGGGTGAGACAAGGGAAGAGTTGCCAGAAAAGAATAACTCTGCATGGTAGTATGGTGCACCGGGTAGTACATTATTTTCCCCAGTTAGTAGGTTGTGGAGTTTGTTTGTGTGGGTTGCTGCAGCGAAATTGCAGACTTTAAATTCTCAGTAGTGAAGGAGGCCCTGCAATGTTCTGGTGACTCCGTTTGGTACTAGAACCCATAGAACCCTGCAAAACTTTTCATGAATAAGTGGCTAAAGAGGATGGATTGATGCTTTTATAGTATCGTGCAAGAGTTTAAGAAATATTCATTATGGTAAATAATTCATACATTTCAAAATTGCAAAGTGAGCAAACAATTCGAAATCAAACCAATTTTTGTGTGTTTCTACCTTTTGCCTTCAAAACCAACATCAATTCTTATAGACAATAAACACTTAGACAAAGTCAAGGATTCCGAAGGTTGATCAGGTGTATGATCTACCATTTACACCAAAATATCTGCCAAACTCTGGTACCAATGTGAGATTGAGAAAGACAATGGAAAGACTGAGCACAGCAACAAGCCACAAGCTCTTGATTTTAGCAAAAACAAAATGTGCTTCACAGTAAAACCATCAATAAAGAGTGCAATAGCATACAGAATATGGTTAAAACATCACAAATTCAAACGTGAAACTCTTAAAATACATCTTAAAGGGTGGGTATTATATGTTTTTCAGGCATATAGTGTCGTTTTATAGCACACTCAAGTATCAATTTTACCTACAGTTGGATTGTAATCGCTGTATTGGTCAAACACTCTCATAGAAATCTGACTTGGCATCTTGGCTGCACGTAATGCCCTGATATTCACCTGTCTCTTTAAGAGCCCCCTCCTTCTTTCCGACCTGCCCCCTTCAGTGCGTCATACTCCATGCGTGCTGCCACCGTTTGTTTTCATTTTCTGAGCGCCGCTACATTTTCATAGCAAAAAATGGAGGATATTGTACAAGCCTATGCACACGATCCTACGTCGGAACCGGAGCAAGTACAGAGACTTTGTCAAGACGTGTCTGTTTGGTAAATATCCTCTTCTAAATTTACATCATTCGACGCAGCATTTTACTAGGACAGAGCGTTTTAGCACCCCACAATGTCTACCGCAGGAGATTCAAGGATTACTCAAATATCCATAAATGATTCAAAGTCACGATTCAGGTGCATTTTTAATGAGGGACTGACATTATAACACAACATAAAGCTCAATAAAGTAGATTTTGCATAATACCCCCCCCCTTAAATCTATTTTATAAAGTTCAACAAGAGACAAGGTGGAAAGGGAACTTATCTTGGAAGTAGGGCTGTGCAATTAATTACATTTTGATTTCAAGCTTGATTTTGAGTCTCGACGATCACACAAATGTTGTTATCGCAAAACAAAAATGAGCGCGTCTGGGTTTTTTGCTGTCATTTTGGCCTGGTTTCTAAAAAGTGCTTGTTTTTTTACCGCATAATTGAGCAAATTGGTTATTTTAAGTAATACATGTATATATCTTTTTTTATTACTTGTAATTTAAGATAATGGATACGAACTACATTGATGATCTTACATACATCCGTCCTTATCGTTTTTTTCCCATTTCTGTTTAATAAATGCAACATATTTCAAAAGCTAATGACTAACTGTATAAAATAATTGTGATTTTAATAATTACCAAACTAATCGTGATTATGATTTTTCCCCATAATCGAGCAGCTCTACTTGGAAGGCCATTTCATAAATGAGGGAGACCCATTAAGAAGGATATGTCTCCCTTCATTTTCATTCTCATTCTTGGAACCCCTAACAGCTCAGAATCAGCAGAGTACTTGAGGGATTGGGAGCTGGTTAAGATATTGAGGATCTAGTCCATTTAATGCTTTAGAAACAAATAAAAAGATATTCTATTCCTGTGAGAAAGCACTAGCTGTGTTACATGATCAAATTAAACTTAGTAGATTGAAATTAACACAGAATGTAAACAGTAACCATAGTAACACTCAGCTACGGTGGAGAACTCACACAGAGAGCAGATTTTGTTAACTAGGATTAATCTGATGAGGTGCTCCACAAAATGAGATCCATCATACCGCAACACAAATCTGAAATAATACTTTTCCATACAAAGTGTCACATTCAAATAAAACCAAGTGTTTCATCTTGGACTTGCAGTTTTTTTTTTCTTTTAATTTACTTAAACACTTTAAACATCCAAAAAACAATGCACTGCTTTAACATTTTATCCTTCATTTTCAATTCAAAGAGCTAAAATAGCTTTCAAGCCTTGTTGTGTACTCAGGTTTTACCTCAACCGCAGATATAAAAACCATCTGCAAACTACAATTATTCTCCCAAAAAAATGATGATCCCATCTGCCTAGGGCTGCTCCATTATGGGAAAAACATAAACATTTTGATCGTTGAGACTCAAAATCATAATCGAAATTGACAATTCGGTTAATTGCACAGCCCTACATTTTCCCATGATGCGCGCACAAACTACAAGAACCGACTGACCCTGGATTGCAATAATACCAAGAAACAAGGAGACTTCCTTTATAAGGTACCTTACATTCAAGAGTGCAAAGGTTAAGCATTATTTTATAGGGATGTCCCGATCAGGTTTTTTGAGCCCCCGATCCGATCCGAGTCATTTAATTTTAAGTATCGATCCATACCGAGTCCCGATCCGATACTTGTCTTTTCCTTGTGCTAATTGCACACTTTAAGTGCATGCAGGTTATTAAATCAATCCAGTGTACTCTTGACAACCAAATAGCTCAGCAGTGCATCAATAAAAAAACTGAAAGCAACCTGTTCCTTTACAGTTTTTTATTTCTCACAAATATGAAATCTCAATTTTACAGCTCAGTGAAGTCGCAATATTCTGTCGTGTGTTTCGTTTTAAGATGCCTTATCAAGTTGGTAGTATTAAAGGCTGCTTTGCTAGTACCACCGCGTCAAACTAGAAAAAAAAGAGAAAATAATATATTTTACATGGGGTATTAAATAACAATCAGTAAATAAACATTTCTATTTCTTCAACAACGAAAATGTTACACATTTTAAGTTACGAAGAACACTTCAACATGTCACAAACCTATTAGATAAAGACATGTAAATCATCACAACACACAAAACTTAAACACGCTATTTAGGCGCTTAGGCGCTAATATAAACAACAAATAGCGATCTATGAAATCCCTTTTAAATAAACAAAATATACTTTTTTAAACATTAGCTTACCACGCTGGGAATAAATAAGCATTAAATGAAGGTTTTTGTAGAGCTTGAACCTTTTTTTTTTAACACGAGCACAAACATGCGAGTCTCTCATATTTCTTCCTGATTCACGCACGCTCTCAGCACGTCATCAACGTCCTTAAAGGGGCAGCACACAACAGCTCGCATTGCAAACGTTGCATATAGCTACCAGACTAAAATCACTTTCCAACTTAAAATACTTCCACACTGCAGACATCTTAGCACCGTATTGCAAGTAGTAAACAACATGCGAGTTTAACATGCGAGTTTGCGACACGTGCGTGATGTAGCTGACGTAAACATTCGATCGGTCCGATACATAGAGCCGATTCCGATCAGTTAAAAAATGCCTCGATCGGCCCCGATACCGATCTTTATGATCGGCTCGGGACATCCCTATTATTTTAGTTTGTACTTTTGATATTCTGTCACTCAATGTTGAAATAAACACATCATTTATCTATAGGCTGACCTTCTCAGGACCGATCTTCAGTCTGTGGACAAATGCTCAGAATCAGCAGGACGTCCAAATAGTCTTTTCTGCACTTCTAAAAACACTGCGGAGCCACAAGAGGAACTGTGAGAATCAAGCTCCAAAGAATCAATGTGAAATAGATACGGTGGTACCCCGAGATACGAGATCCGTTCCAGGGTGGCTTTCGTATCTCAAAGCAAGTTGTACATGTAAAAACGTCTAATCAGTGCAATGGCTCTCAGAAACAACAGTATAAGTTGAAAAAAAAGGAAAACCAGAGAAAAATCAAGTAACGTTTCTTCAATAAATCAGAATAAAACACACACAAAATACGTAATATATGTAAGTTACACAAATGTGAAACCAATCTTGAGAGTGAAGTGATGTGTCGGAGGAGGTGGAACTGATGGCAACCACATTACGAAAGTTGACTTTCTGTAGTTATTTCAAGAATTACGAACACTAACACGGTTTCAAGCACAAGCGCAGACAGATGGAGAGAGCGCTTCTGAAAACACATCACTGGATTTCTCTAGCTTGCGCTACAAAACAGCACTTTCCACAATATAAACATTATTTCTTTTAGGACGCATTGACTAACATTAGTTATAGAACATTATTGGTAATCTACACTTAATGCTCCATTTGATTTAAAGTGTTTTAAATCACATCAGCCCCAATTAGCGTTGTCTGCAATGGGAGAAAGAAGTGACAGGACCCGGAAGCACAGTGTGACGTAAAACTTAACAAGCGGATAGAGCAGAACCATTGGTGTTTTTTGTATCTTAAATTTTTTCGTATCTCGAAGCAAAATATTTCCCGTGAGACCTTTGTATCTGAAATATTTCGTAAGTCGAAGCGGTCGTATCTTGAGATGCCACTGTAATTGAATCTTCTAAGTGGACTTTGTGATCAAAAGTACATGGTTCATCATCCCAGACCTCCAGCAGATATGCTACAAGCCCTGAGAAGATCACGACTCCTTCATCCCAGATGCAGTTCAGCTTCTGAAGAGCAATAGACATCCATCAGCCTGAAATAACAGAACCCTGATGATGATCGGAGCGCAACAAAAGTCTTTTGGTGGCTTGAAAGGCAGAAGGAATAAATAGATATGGTATAAAAGCAGACTCTGGGCACTGCACCTTTACAGGAACAGGAAGCAGGCTTCAGAAATAGACTGCTTTTATGCACTCTGTACAAAGGCATTGAGTGAGTGAATGGATGGAAAGAAGCGCCCAATTTAGAATTGTGCATCAATTATTTAATGGCTGTAGGACAGTCCTTTCACAATAAAAAAAAGTCTCCGTTACTTTAAAATCTTTTAGGGGTAAAAAGACGAGTTTGCTGAAGTTTTGTGTAGATTCACAAAACTATATTATGTGGCAGGTCTTAGAGACGTCCGCAGCAGAAACAGGAATTGACTCTTTAAATTTAAAAAATGTAAAACAAAGTATAACGGTTTCTGGTAGATAGTAAAAAAGAAGGTGAGATCAGTGTATATATGCAAGAGCGCTTTTGAGACTGCAAATGTTAGTTATGGTGTGACGGGTTTACAACTTCGACTTGAATTTGAAAATAAAGCAGAGAGGTTAGGGATTCTTGAAAATTTTAGCCCTGGGTAATACCACTCCCTTGATAGACAGAAGCCTGGGTAATCTGTAATAATGTTTCACACTGCTTATACTAAACCTGGGGTTAACGGATTTTGATAAACAGATGTTTCACTTGGCACTTTACGTTCTTATTTGCATGTTTGCAGCACTTTCAGTTACGAGTTGTTTTTTTTTAAATGTTGCCGTGCTGGTCATCGGTTTTAAGTCTCAAAAGATAAAGACAAAAGAACCAGAAAAACATAATTCGATTATAAACATACAGGGGTCTTTAATATTCATTAATTAATTCATTTTCCAACCCGTTTATTTCCTTTTTGGGGTCACGGAGGTCTGCCGGTGCCTATCGCCAGCGCACATTGCGTGAGAGGCGGAGGTACACTCTGGACAGATCACCAGTCCATCGCAGGGCAGGGTCTTTAATATATAAAACAATAAAAATAAAAATAAATATTATAAATGGCTATATGGTACACAAATGTTTAAATACAAAAACAGAATGAACACAAGTTTGGAAAGATCCTCTGGAAAAAAAACACTATGTATTGTTTATAATTGTCCGTCCAGCATCAAAAGATTGAGTTCCTAGTGAAGAGGAACCAGGAAAGTAACTTTGCTTTCTTTTCTCAGTAGTTTTAGTAGCTTACATCAGTCTATTTATTGACATGGTCTACAGTTTGTGTGCATTTAATACAAACTACATAAGCAACTTTTACAATTACCGTATTTTTCGCCGTATAAGACGCACTTCTTCTTCCCCAAAACTGAGGGTGAAAAGTTCACCCTGAGGGGTGCGTCTTATACGGCGAATGCAGAGCGCCGTGGAGCGGAGGGCGGTCACGGCCGTAGGCCTACCTCCTGTTATGGTAAAAATATACCTTTTCAATTGATAATAAACACTGGAGACTGTTTGAGAGAGAACACAGAAAATGCGGCTATTTATTGTAAAGATTTAGCAGTCTCAACGCATTTCCTACACACGTGTTATCCGCATTGGAAGAAGAACCTCGAGCCTCTCAGGGCGGGACTGAAGTATGACGTGTGCTCTTAAAAGTTTCTCAAAATGACCACTAGATGGTAGTATTATATAGGAAAATTCCCATCACACTCCGGAGCCGTCGGTGTGCGCTGACATCATCACCCATCTCTGCTCATCGATCCTACCATAGCGCGGATTGTAAGGAGCAGGTATGAAACATTACAGCCTTTTTTTGTTACTTTTACTGTTTACTGACTGTTACATGTTTGGCATATAATTGTTCTTAAAACTGCTGTTAACTTTTACACAGTTGATATTAAATATTTTACTGAAGTATTTGGTTCAGAATCTTTTTTTTGTAGATCGTCCTCATTTAAAATTGGGTGCGTCTTATACTGCGAAAAATACGGTAATAGCAATGACACTTTTACAATTGGGAAGTACAAGACTTTTTTAGTCATTATTCGAAAATGTAGACAAAAATACACTATTTTTATTTTTTTATTAAATATTTAGTTTGCAGCAATGCCTTCATATTTTTTTAGAACAGAAACCGGAATCAAAGAGGGAGGGAGCAGAGTGGAATGGGAAAGATGTCTGGATTCAAACCCACATTGCCTGCCGCAATGACACATACATGCCGGGCACACAGTCCACTACTTTTTCCAGACTTTTTCTTACCATAATCACCACAATTAAAATCAAAAATTATTTTGATAATGGTTTAAGGTCATACCCAGTCAACCCAGGTCCAGGTCAACCCTTACCTGGTCCATGTGAACCAAACTAATCAAAAACAGCCTTTGCTGCCCAAATTTAAATTGTTGATTGAACTTGAAACAAACATAAGTGATACTTTAGTTGCGGAAATAGAAAATAAAAGGGATTTATTTAGAAGATCTATCTGATTATTAGGTGATATGAAAACCAGTTCCATCTACTGATTAATGGTTCCCTACCATAGGACAGATTTGAAACAATAGAGGTAGGCTCACCCTTCACTGTCTCTGTGGATTAAGTAGGTCAGGGATGGCATGCTATGCCCAGGGCATCGCTTGTGTTTGTTTCAAGCTCCAGCATTTGTTTCAAGCAAGCAGACCATCAGACCCCCATACACACACAAAACCCCAATAAGAAGCAAATACTGCATGACATCCGCATGCCAGTAGAATGCACACAGAGAGCGAACAAGTGAACCAAATCAGTGCAGGAAACAAGAGCTAAATAATGAATTCACCAAAAAAGCTGCTCCACAAGACGTAATTTTCCACAAGTTAATCAATGTTTCATTGTCGTCACACCATGTGCTTGTGCCAAGTGCAACAGAAAATAAATTGTCTTAAATAAGGCTTAACACATGCAAATATCTAAAATTCTCATAAGATTTACATCCAGCATATCATGGCTCTTAAAAAAGATTAAAAAAAAAAACATACAAACAATGATACTGGAAAATGTCTTTATTAACTGGCAGCTTGTGGTTTTACAAACATGGGCGTTTGTAAATAGCATCCCAGCTTCAACCTTCATGAAACATCTAACTTCTATAAAGGTCCTTTGGGCTTAACTGAAGCTACTGGTACAGTGCATTAAAAAACACCAGGGCCAAAACTCTGCAGGCTTGTTTGTGGACCCCCTGAAAAAAAAAACTATAAAAAAAAGAAAATAGAATGATGAGGAGACCTGGATTGATATTTTGGCTCATCACAAATAAATCCAGCAAAGAGCAAGCGTAATCCATTATCTGTAGCATAAACTTGAGCTGGTGTAGAATGTACTGTTGATGACCCCAGGCTGGCAGTGAGGAGCGCCAGGATGTGCCTGATGAATGCTGCTGTTTACCCACATTTCAGTGCTCTAATTCAAAGAGACTGAGCTGCTGTTTGTGCTCCAGGAGCCGCTGGCATTTGATTCAGTCTGGAGTCAACCCAGCACAAGCTGAGAGTCAGAGCCACGCAGTGCGCCACGCCTGGAGATGCATCACATCATCCCCTTTCTTCAGACACTTGCACTTGGGGCTGAATGTAATGTATGGCCAGGCTCTGGCACTTAGGGCAAGGTTCACAGCAAACAGCCAATCGAGGCTCAGAGTTTGGTCATGTGACATGACAGTGTTTACAGCCGGTATGGTAATAATGAGCGGCGATGGGAAGAGAGAGAGCAGACAAAAGATCTGTACTCTCATGTATCAGGTGATGTCAAGAGACGGGGCATTCCCACTTTTGAGGATCCAGATGGGAATCTCTGGAAACCTTACACTGGTTCATAGCAATAAATGATTCTCAACAACCTCGAGACCTTTAGAAATAATTAAAGCAGACTAAGAAGCTGCGAACAGCATGTAACTCAAACTAAGCACAAAAAAGAGAGACATATTTGATGTTGCTCATCATTAAGACGCAACATTTTATCCAACACACATGAAGGCATGAGAAAAGGGGCCCTGGAGTGAGAAAGCACCGGTTTCAATGGCGACAAAAGAGCAAGATTGTGATCTGAATAACGCTAGTTTTCACTCATGCCCCCAAGACCTGGAGGAGAGGCTTGGAATCTAGTGCTGTTGGCAGCCGGCATGTCAACACTTCACACATCACTGTCACCACAGGCAGCCAAGTGGTGTTCTGGGAAGTGTTTGCTCGTGTGACAGAAAACATGAAAGATTTTTCAGCTATGACTATGACAATTGGAAATGTTTCATATAATCAGGGCCAATGTTAATTCTTTTTTATTGCACTGGATTGGTTCAGATCTTATCAGTTAAAATTGGGGATGCAACCTCCAATATTGAGTCCAGTGAGGTGTCTCAAGGTTCAGTTTTGGCCCCTCTTCTCTTTACTATTTATATGATGCCACCAGGTTCCATTATTAGAAAATGTGCCCTGTTGTTCCAAAGAGATGCTGATGACTCTTAGATTTATCTACCTCTCAAGAGAAACACGGACAGCTACGAGAATCTTCTCGCCAGTCCCTGTTTAGTCCAATTAAAGACTGACTTGAACTCATTTTAGCCCCTCTTCCTCCTCCCACTGCCCCTACAGGTAATATGGGTTTCTAATCCACCTCACTAAAACTATGGGTGAAAAAAAAAATCTGGGTTTTATTTTTGATGATGCTTTCAAATTTGATTGTCTGATAAACTCAGTGGTCGAATAATGCTTTTCCATCTAAGAATTCTAACAAATGTTAAAACTTTGGTGTCCGGTGCGCAATAGAGTGGATTTGATTTGTTTTAAAAACAAGGAGAAAATGATATAGACTTTTATATTTTGTTGATTGTACTACTGTTACTCTTTGTTTCTCGGGATTGGCCCATCAGCTTTGTCTCTGGTGCAATTGGTCCAAAATGCAGCAGCAAGGTTGCACAAAAGAGATCACATTTCTCCAGTTCTAAAAACTCTTTATTGGCTTCTGTTGCGCAGCAGAGTGGATTAAAAAAAAGTAATGATGGTCTACAAATCTCTAAATGGCTTAGCTCCATTTTTACCATCTGATCTTTGTACTGCAAGTTCACATTGTCAAAAATACACAATAAATGCATTTTACACAAAAACATTTTGAAATTGAAAGAAGTTGTGAGAAAAAAAGTACTGTGTGATGGACTGGCGACCTGTAAAGAGTGTACCCCTGCCTCTCGCCCAATGTGTGCTGGAGATAGTTACCAGCAGACTCCAAAAAAAATGCAATAAGTGGGTTAGAAAATGACGACAATGACAAACCCCACCTCCGACCCCCTGGAAAGCAACGCTACAACCAGCATGTATAACATTTTGGTTTTAATCAAAACTAATTAGAAATTTGTTCCCAACCTCCCAAGTTACGTTCACATTCTGCTCGACCTTTAGAGCTTACAGCCTGAACAGGTTTGAGTTGAATGTAATAAAGAATTTTGCACAGACCTTTAGTGATAAAAACCAACTCCTACAACAACCCAGAAGAAATGAAAGTCTGGGAGCACTTTTAATACTCCTAGCTCTGCCCAAGGATTATACCATTGTGGCGTCGCGTCCGGGGTGTCACGTTGATCATCGTATAGGTGCCAGCTGGAGGGGAGTGGCTGATGCACCTGACGGTCATTTGGGGACAACATAAGAAGGTGCCTGCTGATCTGATCGGAAGCGTCATTCTCCAGGCAGTGCGTCGAGGTCTGGCTTTGATAAGCAGTATACCTGACGTCCTAGACGGCAGCGTGGAACGATGAGCCAGGGAATGCGGCTTCATCGGCTGGCCTTCGACAGGCTTATCCTACTTTACCTCCTTTAATTAGGCCCATCTTTTTATTTTATTTATACAAATAAATATTCTTTAGTTCAAAGTGCGTCTGTCCTCCTCTATTATTACAGTTTGTGAGCCGGTTGTAACACCATTTACAACATAGTGGAGTTTGTCTCAGCACAAAATGAAGGGCAAACATTAAAGCTCACACAAAACATACTTATTCACACAATTCAGACCAAACAAGTGTACAGAACAATGTGCTCGTCACCCTGATGATGTCACAATCCAAGATGGCCGACCAGCAGGGCATGGTAAAGACAGAGTATAAAATTACTAAAACAAAATCTGAAAAACGTATCCTATTTATCAAAAGTTTAATGTGGTAGATCAATCAATTCTCAAAAAAGCTGGAGCCCTGATCTCGATGTTCAGAAAATGGCGTGTAGTGTTGTATTAAAGTATATTTTAAGATTTCCCATCACAGAAGCATTCCTCTAAAGGTAAAATCCTCTAAAAATCACAGCTGAAAATGGTGAATAGCTTACAAAGCCTTGCTCTGATGACTCTAACTGTCGTATTATAAAGGATGAGTTTAAAAACGCACCTCGATTAAAGCTCTAAAAATTGCCCTCTAAACCCATAAGCACCAACCAAAGGAAAGATATGAAAATAATCCAAGCAAATATTACAGGAAATGTTTATTTTGCCCCTTCACTTGAACAATCAAAGCCTACAGTGCTTCAGGAAGGAATTCAGATGTGGCACGCATCATCACAACATCACTCACGGCATATTTCACAATCAGGGTCGCTCATGTCCATCTCAGCTCAAAACTCAATGTAAAGCAAAAGTTTCAAAATGTAAAGCCCTATAGTAAAGTACACTCTCCTGACTGTGTTGCAATGACAGGTACTTAATGTACGCTTCGTCTAATATAGCCTCTCCCGATGGGATACTTGACCCGTTTCCGATACCCCACTGTTGTGCTTCCTCAAACAGTTCCGTGTGCCACACTGAATGAGCCATCTTTAAGTACTCCTGAGAAATATTCATTAAGCTGTGAAGTGCATTCAAGTGATTGTACTCAGAGCTTCTCTCAACACAACATAGAAAAGCTTTCAGTTCTCAACAAAGAGCAAATGAAGACTTTCGTTCCAAAACACTATAAATACATTAATACTAAATCGAGACTTAAAGGGGGTTTTCGTCCCCATGAAAACTATTCCTGTTTCAAACTGTACTTTTTACCTTAACAGTCTAATGTCAAAAACCAATGTACATTTTTATTTAAAATGAATATTACATCGGAAAAACATAAAACTATATACGCAAATGAAAATGTATTCTTTAGGAAATCATATTTTATAGATTTTTTTTTTATTGGCAACACTTTTAAGGCAGGGGTCGCCAACCTTTTTGAAGGACACTGATTGTTAATGATTAATAATTTCTCAATAAAGATTCAGAATCATTCAACAAGGTAGGAAACAGATGAACTTAAACATGCAATATTTTATTTCTTATTTACCTTTCCAATTGTTTAATTTTCAAATGATAACTTCCACAACATTTTGCAGGAAATCACGTCCAATTTTTCAAGACGGTTTAAGTTTTTATCAAATAATCAACTCTGCACCATGTTTGTACAACTAATTAATAATGTAAGATTTAACAAAAATCAATTCATTTTAGAATAAATCTTAACACATTTTTACTAATCACTACATTTGCAGCCATTAAAACAAATCATGTCTGTTAAACTCAGTAACACATCTGTGACAGTTTTTCCATTCATTTTAAATCTATCTTTGCCATGGCACTGACATTTTGCTACCAACAACATCTGTCATTTGTTTCTTTGCGTGTTAGTGGGAAGCCTGGCATTGCATGCTCTTCACCAGAGTACTGTAATCTGGGATGTAAGTTGATACTGCAACTCTTCAGTTGCTTTTTGAGAGTTTTTCACCGGCGTTGTAAAAAAAAGACTACTGTTTGGCCAAAGCTGCCTTTAACTCGCAAGCTTTTCCTTTTCGATGAGTGCTGCCGGGTGCGTAGTTAGCATCGTAGCTTTTGTGACAAGTGCTGAAGTATCTCTCAACGTGTCGCTTTGCCATGGTCACAGTCGCACCGCAAATAAGACACACACACACTTTTTTCCACATTAGTAAAAAAGAATTCTTCCTCCCATTCACTATTAAAATAATACGTTTGCTTTCTTTTTCCACCATTTTTATGTGAGTAGAAACCGCTTTCGAATCCTCCTCTTCGCAACGCTCAAGACCAAGTCTAAGTTTGTCACCCCCCCCACCTCTTTCTTCAAATCAGTGTTTGAAGCTAATTAAAGCCACTATAATTATATCTTTTTTAACCTTGCTTCCAGAGTCTTCTGTAATTTGTATGATAAATATTTGCAACACAATCGCATCCAGCAATCTAATGAAGCTCGATTGTATTTACTGTACGTTAATAACACCCTTCCAGCTACCATCCCCATTTCCAGAGCGAGATTAAGTCAAGCTATTATATTAGATAAGATGTTTAAAACCACCTTTCCCAAGACCTTTTTATGTACCTTTCTACAAAATTAAGACCAATTAGCAGATGCTCTTCTTGTTCTTCGGATCAGACTGAAACCATTGTATACATTTAATACCTCAACAATCTCCACCTCATGGCTTGCTTTGGCTACTGCAGCCATGTTAAAAAAATTGAAAGCATGGAATTGGTAACATTTCTTGTTGGTTCCTTTAATAGAGAAAAGCTAGCAGGTATTTGTCCCTTTAGAGACCAGAAAACATGGAAACAACGCAAACACCCATTCATGCATTCTGCCGCCATTGAACCAATCCAAACCAGATCAATACTGCTTGAGCCAATGCATCTTTAGGAAGGACACTGAGTTTATCCAACAGGTTCACTGAGCAGTGTTTATGAAGCGTTAAAACAGATCGACGGACGCAAATCTGGATATAAGTGACTCTCCTTAGAAGCTTTCTGTGGGGTGATAGGGATAAAAGGGAAGAGCACATGCAGAATATAAAAGATGCTCTCTGCCGTCCTTGAGCAGGAGGTTAAGAGCCAGAAATCCTGAAAACGATGTAGATCTGAAGTGAAGGGCTTGTCTCAGAGTGGCGTCTGTTTTAATATTTCATGGCATGAGCTGTTCTTCACAGAGTCAGGAGTAGTGCACATATACAGAAGACTTCTTTGAGTTCATTCATAAAAACAGTGATGACAGATTAAAGCGAGAAAGTGATGCGGTAAGCAAAGTGATGTTGCCCATGCTTGGGATTTGTTATTTACCCATCTGCACACAGGAGTGATGAATACATAATGAAAACAGAACATTTGGAGCAGTGGTGGGCATCAAAGTCATGGTTGTCTTTGACAAGGTTTGGTCACCCCTCAAATCAAATCCTACCAAAGTTGGTGAATAAATCTGTGAGCACCGGATCACAATCGTCACAATTCACCCAAAGATGCTAATTAACTGTATGCGCAAACCTGGAATATTGCATAAAAGATTTGCAAATAAAGCACCGTTTCAATCCAACGAGAGAACATCGTCACTTTTTGATAAACAGGTGCCAAATATCAAAAGAAAATTGTACGTTTTTTCGTCTTTAGGAGCTTTTTTTCATAAATAATAAATTATTTGCGTCTCAAAACATGTAGATGAAGCGTAATATGCAGAGTCATCATCTTGCTTTTGGAGCTGGGAGACTGTTCTTTGTGGATGCAGCCGGTCAAAACAGTTTAGCGAGGTGATAATCCTGAACCACTTTGATGACAGAATGATCAAAACATTTCAAATGTTGTGCAATGAAAGTGGTTTGAGGTTATTTCATTAATGGCGCTCTATCACGTTTCCATCGAAGTTTATGTGCATTTTTACTTATTGGATAAAAGGTTTATTCTTTATTTCCAAATAAATCTGCATCTTGGCATTTCCATTCAGTGTTTTTTTAAGCAATATTCCAAAACGCGCAAAAATATTGGTTAATGGAAACACATTTCTTGAGGTGTGGGTTACATTTAATCTACTTTTACATATGGTACAGTCATTGTCTGGAAATAAAAACACATTTTCACAATCTCAAACCACCTGCTCAGGGTCTAGCACAGGTCCTTATTGCATTTGTTACCAGGATGGCACAGAATTAAAAAAGTATTCAAGTTCTAGGCAGGTGTGATTTTTTTGTACATTTACAAAATGCAAAGTGAGCGAATACATGAAAAATCTAAATCAATCAATATTTGGTGTTCTGTCCTTTTATCCTCAAACCAGCACCACTTATTATGCCCTCTACACAATGGTCCTAATTAAGATTCGCAAGAATCCTCGGATGGCTTCTCAGCAGGGTGCTCTTCGTCAAGGAAATATTGATGCAGTGTCTTTGCCTGCCTGAAGATGGCATTTGCGGTACAACAGATGCTCACTGCGCCCCACAGGGAAACAGGAAAGAAGAAGACGACGATAGAGGAGAAATCAAAGAACACATAAAAAAAAAATAAACAAAGAAAAAAAAAAAAATCACAGATGTCAGGCAGAGTGTATGATAAACTAGTTACACCAAACAAGTGCTAATGCTCATCAATGTCACACAAAAGTTGAAATCCAGCCATGAACTAAAACAGAAATTCCTCTGTAGGAGGGTTAAAACTGGTTGTGGAACAGCCAAACTCTACTAAATTGAGGTTAAATGATGCAGTTTCTTTTCATGGCAAGATTGAGCACAGCAACAACACACAAGGCAATTATACTGCATCAACAAGGTCTCTCCCACGCCAAGATTTAAAAGCGGGGGTTTCAAAATATGATTTTTAAGCTCTTTTGAAGAAGCACAAAGAAACTAGCAACACTGGGGATCGTAAATGCAGATTCAAGACACATCTAGCCATATACCCCTTGAAAATGGAAGATACTCAACAGGACAATCAGCACCATTGTGATTTAATCTCATACTGTTATTCTTCTGGGTGATGCTCTGATCAGGCAGGATGCAAGAGGACAGCTCTTGTGCTCTGTGAGCAGCACAAGCTGCTGAGCCGGCAGTTTGGCGCAGTACATTTAAAACAAAAGCCCTGTTGTCTCTATTCTGGCCCTGTATTTATGAAGAAGCAAGTCATCAGAACTCTATCGTGTACTAGCCTCAGTGGCAAAAGCTGCTCAACAACTGCTCTGCAGCATCTACCAAAGTGCGTTTTCACATCTCTAGTTTGTTTCATTTGGTCATTGTTACGTTCGTATGTGGATTTATTAATCATCATCCATACCATACTGATCGCTCTGGTCACACACGTTATCGTATGTGTTTCCTCAACTGCTCACACAGAAGACCGAATTCCTGAAAACCGAGACAACATGCTCAAAATGGACAGTCTTTGTAGCTTGTTTTTGACCCTTGGCATTTTTTACTGAATCATTTGTATTAATCGTTATGATCCACGGTGCAAACAGTTTAAGGAAGTTTGTTTACAAAGCAGCATTTATCATGGCAGCTCGCGGTCAGACACATGCCAACCCTTTTTTGTAATGTCAGACTTATTCCAAATTCCTTTAACTACTTGGAATGCAACAATAAAATGAGCTTGTGAACAAACTTTTGTTTGTTTTTGTTGTTTTTTTTTTTTCATTTGAATCCCCCCTGTATATATTATTAGTTTACGCATGTGAAAAAGCAGATGTCGGGAAAAGAAACCCATGTCCGCCAGCAAATATCCAATCAGTGAGCGCTAACGATAGATGAGGGTGGGCCTTCTCGTGTTTCAGTCGGCCAATGGTGAAGACGCAGTCAACTTTTTTGCCGGCTTTGCTGAAGAATAAGACAAAGGTGGGAAAAAAAATTGGGAAACTAAAATGTTTTATTAGATGTAATTATGCAAAAGGCAACATATGAAACACAAGCGCTCTTCTGCGCCATCTTCAGACAGCTGTTCCTGGTTTCAGGCCCCCTAGGTGTCTGAAACTTTTGCCTGCCTTAAATCACTCTCTTCCTGCCTTAAAGCTCGTTGCTGAAGAAGCTCGTGCCCACCTTGCTACAATTATTTATTTATTTTATTTAAGTGAAATTTCATTTCAAGTTTAGCAAAACAAAGTGAATCTGTTCATGTTATCCATACAAAAAAAATTATGTTATAAAAATTACAACTTGCAAAACCATCAGAACAAAACCAAAAAATGTGATTTAAAACTGCGGTACGTACCGATGCTTTGCGTAGCATGAGGTCTATTGTCTATTACTACAAAACAAATATAAGCCAAGTAGACATAGGAGATCACGAATGTGTTGCCAATAATCAGTGGGTTCATGGAAACATGCAAGTCTGCACTAAGACCCTACACCCATCATCTCCTGTACATAAATCTCACAGTCCCTGCACTGTTAGGAGAGATTGATCTACACATTGATCTTATGTCTCTCTATTGTGCTTGATTTATGAGCCAGTGACCAAAACAGTCCTACCATGGAGAACCCTGCAGAGTGTAGCCAGAACAGTGAACAGCTAAAGCTGCTAAATACAGTCCTCTGAGCCTGTGCAGCCCCTCCTCCACAAAGCTCATTTGTTGTGTGTTGAAGAAGCTGGCACTGAATGCAGCAGAAGCCGACAGTTGCCGCTTTTGAGGATGAGTTTGGAGCAGGTTCATATTAGTGTTAGTCATAATACATGCAAACAGCAGAGTGCTTTCCTGGCTACAGGGGATAAGGCTCATCTTCAGACGAGACCAACTCTTGTGAGTCTCTCACTAGAGAAAACAATTCTTCAGATAAACTCCAAACAGCATAAGCAGTAGGGGACAAGTGCCACCTTCTTAAGCAGATCTCAGACTGCCTTTTTAGTCCATTTTTCGTTTGATTGTTGCTTTTGCACCTGCTTAAATGAAATGAACTTAAAAAAAAATTCTAGAATCGAAAAACAAGTCCGCTTTGAAAGCAAAAATAAAAAATTAAACACATGCAATTTCTAAATCGCGTAAGGCTGCAATTTTATCTGTTGATTATTTAGATATATATTCTAAATAAGTTCCTGTGCGCGTGATTTTAAAATGTCAACCAACCAGAGCTGACCCAGTGCACCGGGTAATTACAGCCAAGCTGGAGAAAGATGTTAACCAATCAGAGCTCACTTTGCACACAACGAATCTTTGTATTGGAGAGAGTGTTTAGGACTTGGGGAAATGTGGTGACATACTGAAAACCAGAAATGGAGGACATTTCTGCAAAAACCCTTTAAAAGAACAATGTTCCAATTTACGTTATTTTTTTATATATTGTTACGACTGGAATTCAGTTTAGTTAATCATTATTTTATATCGTCTGTTTTCTAGCTATGCACTTCTTGTGCACTAAATACTTTAGAATCCATGTATGTGTGTGTAGCTTGTTTGGGGGGAAAAAAATGTAAAAAATAATCGCAATATTTGTCAAAAAAAAATGCAATATGATTATTTGGTCCATATTGCACAGCACTAGAAGGAACCATTGTATGAAAAAAGAGAGTGGACTTAATGGCATTAAAGCTGAGTCAATTATGGATTTTTAAAAACTTACATACTGTGTGTAACGTGGCCCCGTGTTAATCAAAGCATGCCGTCTGAAGCAATGTTCATACAAATACAGGTTTTTCTCACACCATGCACAAAAAATGTGCCTCACCAAAGCAGCGCAGTCCTAGATTTACATTTATGTATTTAGCAGACACTACAGTTTGAGAGTAAACATGTTTGTTACAAGGTTGAACTAATCATAAGACATGCACCCAGAAGACGTGCATTATCTATCGTTTTCAAAAATGTGTGGTTACATTAAAACAATGATGCAGTTAAATCTGGATAAACAGCATAAAAAAGGGGGTTACAGCACCAGTGAGACTAACAGGGGGCTTTCACATCACAGTTATGAAAAGCTTGGAGAAAAGGGGAGTGGTCAGCCATGAATTAATGAAATGCAAGGGAGCTGCTTTGCATAAAATGTTATATTCAGGCAATAAAAAGGATGGAAACGCAGCTACTATTAACACCAGGAACACAATCGTTGATGCCCCATTCCTAGCCTGCCTGAGTGAGAGAGATACAGCGAAACAAATCTGAATGTGCAACAAACACAAACACTTACTTTAAACTTTCAGATTTAGCGTGACATGACCTTCTAGCTTTTGTTCAAAGGAACCATTAGCTCATATCCAAGAAAAGAAAGACTGACGCAAAGATCTGATCTGTGAGTCCTACATTTACAAAAGCTTGTGTCTCGTGATTCACTCCATCCAAATAACGACGAGCAGAGAAGAAGGGAAACCTAAGACGAGTCACTGCAGATAACAGCAGAGTTGTTAAAAATCAAGAAAAGTGACTCATTTGAAGCAGAGAAGAGAAATCTTTAGAGTATCTTTAGATTACTTTCTGATCGTTTTGCAGGTATAAAAATGCAGCTTGGAAAACTTCTACCAGCACTTCATTAAAAAATATAAATACCATTGGGTTACAGAATAAATAGAAAATTAACATTAAATATAATACAGACTCGGTTGAAATACAGAAAAACTTGCGTTTAAAGCGAAGGATGCTCTTAAAGTGGATTTTCCTCACCACGTAGAGCTGGAAGCTTCATTAAGCTCACATTCATCTAAAACTAAAGCCTTCCCATTTCATTTTAATCATTTCATTCCACTATCTAAGACTCCATTCATACAGGTCTTCCAACATAGCACATGCGTGCTAAAATCCATTTGCAATGGTGCCTTGGCAAGCGTGTTTCCATGGAAACTATAGTCAGGCCATAGGCAACTCCATAGACATGCATCAGGGAAGCATTTGATTTGAATAGAAATAGATGGAAATGACATGACCCATGAGCAGTAAAACAGAAGCAAAGCTCTATATGGTCAAAAAGACCAATTTTATTTTTTAATTCCACATTTCTCAATTTTAAATGAGCATTTCAGATACTCATATTGTGTGTGTCAAATAATAGTGCATTAGCATATTATTGTGCTTCTAAAACCAGTATGCTTGTGGTAATGTACACAATATCAAACAACTAGTCTTTATCTATTGTCTTTTAAGAATTTACAATAATAGCATTAATATTGACATGTTTTTATTCTATTGCTGAACATTGATGTCAACTACAGTAGAGTTAATCGCCATCAAGCCCTAGTGCATCTGTTTGAAATCGATAACACATGGCATTGGAGAATGATATTGATATATCCCCAGACCTCAATAAACCGCCCAGCCCTAATGTTAAGGAAAACAAAAAATGCCTAAAAGCAATCAGAACAATTTCGACAATAACCTCATACAAAATTTTTTACTGGCACTAGACCAAATTGGCTAATAAACACTAGTGTAAATGTGCCTTTCCACACTGCTGCCCTTGGTTTAAGAACACAACACACGGACCCAAACTTTTCTCTTTGGATGACGTGAGAAGGAAGTTAAAGAACCCCAAATCCCACTTTTTCATTGCGACTTTGTACAGCAAAGAAATAGCGCGCCACGAATCCTCTCTTTTCTCCACATTTTTATCAACAGCTCCCGGTGATCAACCACCAACATTAAATGATCTGTGTATTCTTTGATTTCTTCTCTGTTACTTCTTCCCTATTTCGCAGAGTGTCTCTGATGTATAAACGCGGATATTTCCTCAAAGCGGATGAAGAGCACCCTTCTGAAAAGCAATCCAAATATTTGTGCAAATCTCAATTTGGAATGGTGTGTAGAGGTCTTTAACCTATGATACTGCAACTTACCCAACACTTGTTTAGGGACTTCAAAAATAAATTTGTAATCTGCAGTATAAAGTACAAATTGTACATTGAACAAATGAATCATAAATGAAGCTCCATTTGCAAGCTAGACTCTACATCTGGATCCAACTCGATAAGCTTGTTTACCCCCCCAATGTTCTTACCCTCCATCAATAATAATAGATTTCAGTTCTCCCTATTGATCTCTGAGCTAAAAATAACTCAAACACCATTGCATCACCACCTGCATGCCCGCTTTATCAATGCAAATGCAAAGATATGGTTTGTTGGATACAAACAGATTCTGAAGCTTTTAGCACAGTTGCAACAGATAGTCTAAACTAGGGGTGTCAAACTCGATTCTGGGAGGGCAACATCCCCGCACCTTTAGTTCAAACCTTAACTAAACATGCTTGCTTCAGCTAATTCAGTCCTTTAGGGTTGTTATGCTAATTTTCCACCAACCTGTTTTGTACCAGTGCAGCTCTGATTTCTTTTGGGGGTTTTCAGTGCATTCTGTGTGCTTTAACTGTACTTTTCACACCCATTTGGATAAGCCATTTCCTAGAATCATGGTTTCTTTGAACAGGACTGTTTGGTAATTAGGGATACACAGAAATTTTGGCCGCCGAAAATTTTTGGCCGAAATAGCATTAGCAGTTTCGGCCGATACGTAAGAAAACGCCGAAAATAAAGGCCGAAATGGTCGCCACACCTCTCCCATCTTTTCGCCTTGTTAGCTCTGTCATTACGCATCAAACATGGAGTATGTCAGCGGTTTGGAAGCACGTCAAAGTTTCTATATAATATTTTTGCAATTATTTTTCTTCTATTTGTGCACGGTTTGTGCACTCTTCTGTTTGGTACAGCAAGATTTTTTTGCACAATTTTGTTACAGAAAGAATTTTTGTTTTTGTTAAACAGCCTTATTACTGTTATTTATCATCAATAAAAGTTTGATTGCTTAAATAATTTGTAGCTTTTTTATATTTTAAACATGTTTTTAATGAAGCCATTTTCAGTTTTGGTATCGATTTCGGCCAAGTGCATTTAAAATTTTCGGTTTCGTTTTCGGCCCAGAATTTTCATTTTAGTGCATCCCCATTAGTAATGGTACGGCTGGGTAATATGGCCAAAAACAAGAACGTATATTTTTTTTACATCAGTCAATCTCAATAATTATCATGGTATAGATCAAATACTTTTTAACGTCAAATAAAAAGGAGTATTTTTGTTCCCAAGCAAAAGTTATAAGTGGCTTAAACTGCTTTTTAATTGTCAGAATGTAAAGACATCTCAGTAGAGCTGGGTGATTATCCTCCTGTTAATATCATCGTAATGAGAAAATTTACAACATGATTAATATCAAATTATCAACCAGCCCTGTGCATGGCTCCACTCGGCTTGTTGTGCTTTTCCACCATGTTCTGTACCCTTTAATGGTCCATTTTTGTACGCATTTGGGAAGTTGTAAACCAAGCCAGACATTTTTTATCTGACTAGAAAGAAAAGCATTACAAAACATCTTGTCGATCTCTGACTGATCAGTTGTTAAGCTCATTGATTGGCCAGACAGAATCACAAAAATGTGGTGAACCACATGGCTTCATAATCCCATGTATTAAACTTTCGTTACAAACAAACAGATGTAAGCATGTTACAATTGATTGGTTGTTGATCATGATTGCCAAATATTTGCAATGGGAAAAGCAATCAGATGTTCCGAAAAGCGCCGATGAGAAGAACTGATCATATGACCGAAAATTCGCAACCAAAATGTTTCACTCTGCCCGGACACAAATACTTCACCGATGAGTGCCTTATGCTTTTTTTCTTCATACCGACAGCCTCATCAAGGACCGCACACTAGCAATAACTTTCACCAGAGACAAAAGGAGCCAGTGTCTATGTATCAATGTTGATCTTCACAGCACAGTTTATTCATTAAAAAACAAATTGAGAGCTAAATATACCAGTCCCTTTCTCAAACCTTTGGGAAATTATCTATTCTAGATTGTTTTGTTGTTCATGAATAAAAAAAGTTTTTATGCTTTTTTTATGCTCTGCAATGAATCAATCTTGTTGAGAATAACGTAGAGAGTTGAAGTCATACATAAATTTTCCAATTATTAGTTCTTTTTTTTTTTTTTTTTTTGTGCACTTTACCTGTTGTCCTTGACAGAAAAAAACTGGCCTGGTATATTTATTGTTGAGCAGCTTTTTGTTTAAGGAAATTTAAAGAAGTTACAAAGCTCATGCTGGGTGTTTTTTTTTTATTGTTCTTTACAATTAAATCTTCCGTTGTTAATTTCTTCCATTAATTTTTGTAATTAGAACATATTGTTAATATTGTTTAATAAAAATACAACTGAGAGGGCTTTAGATGACCCTCATCATCCAACCCCTGCCAATCGGTGATCGACTGAAAAAACCTGATGAGAGCTCCTCTACTTTTAAGCATAAAAAAAATAAACAATACATCGATAGTCTCTATTGCTCAATGATCTGTGTATTCATTGATGTGCATTTCTACTTCGTTTTTGGGATTTTATTGGAGAATTGTCTATTCTGGTCACATTCAAACACAAAAGCAAACTGTGCTGAGTAGAGCCAAGCCATACCGAACCGAGTGGAAAATCAACACGTCGTGATACTTTTTCTGATCACAAAAAAATTATGACACTTCATGTTGATGCGCGACTGGTCAGTTGTTGAGCTCAACGATTGGCCAAAAGAATAGTCAAGCATACAAAATACCACTCCTTGGACAGTCTGTGTTGCGTGCGCTGTGAGATTCTTCTTTTGGTTTTTGGGTCTCGCATTTGCTATGTCAGGAACGAGTGACATCTACAGCAAGCCCACTCAAGCTGACACAAACAGTCAGTGGAAACACAAAGGCGAACCGAGGTGAGTAGATCAAAGCCATACCAAGTAGATTTATGGCAATACTCACTCTGGTAGAAAAGTGGCAAAGCATTCTTTCAGCCTGATGAAGAAGGATATGATTACTGGACAATCAAGAAATTATGTGGTGAAAAACGTTCACATCTTGGTTCCTTTCATGAGGAAGAAACCTCTTTAATAAAACTGATGTTTTATCATCGGAACCCAACGGTGTCAATGGAAGGTTGAAGCATGACCTTCTCCTCCACCCAGATCCATTCCCCTTTTACCAATTCAGCCTCTTTAGCATTCGTTCACAACCAAGCTGGACCTAAGCATCTATATTCATTCACAAAGTGCATCATCTCACACAGGTTCACGTGGATAACCAATGCTCCTCTCTCTTACCAGAGTGCTCAGATGGTCCTCCACCATTGGCGAAGAGGGCAGAGTACAGGTGAGGGTAGGTCTTCTCCAGGGCCACACACAGCTCCAGGAAATGGTCGCTCTGCTTGTTCATGAGCATCTTCAGGAGCTGCTCCACTTTCTCTGCGCTGGAGGAGCAGTTCTGGTCCAGCTCAAAAGCCTCCTGCTCGTTGAGACTCCCAGACTTACTCAGCAGCTCTATCAGCTGGTCGGCATCAGTGATGGACTCCAGTAGGTTCTGGTGGCACTGGTGAAGTAACTCTTTGTGCTTGGGCTCCATTTCAGTTCCTGCAGTTCCTTTGCTAACTGGCTAGCTCCGCGCTACCGCCGTGGACCCCAATCCCCCCACTAACCAGACAGATGCAGCAGAAACTTCTCTCTTTTGCTCAATTGTGCGATTTGAGCAGGAAAGCCATTAGATGCGATGGCTTGCAGAAGATGGTTTTCATAACAAACTGCAGAAAGGCACAGGAGCCATGTTTGTTGCCTGAGGCTGTTGACTGCACTAAACAGCGAGACATTTCTCCAGTTTACTTGCGCGAGGCAACTTCGTCCTTTTTTCTCCCCACGTCCAAGGGGAGCATGTTCATTCGCGTTTATATCTTCCTCTTTGCCATTTACCTGCCGGACTCAAGTGTGAGTAAAAGTAGCGCAACTCTTTTGACGAGCCTCCTCAAACTGTACGCTCCGCCATGTCTCGGCTTCTCAGCAGCAGCTGCTGCTTGCTGTCAATCAACCCACCGTGCGGTGCCATATAAGGTAAAGTAGGCGGGGCTATCATTAAAGACACACCTGATTTCTCTAGTGGGTGTTGACTGTTTTTCAAAAATTAACTGTACGTGGTGCTTTTGGGAATAAATATTAACATTCATTTTAACTATAATGTCCTAGCAAAAATACGTGTGAGAAAAAATATTGTTTATGTGATTCAAATTGTAACATGTTTTTTTTTTTTCGAAATCAGTGGCATCACTTAAGATCTTAGCAATTA
This sequence comes from Danionella cerebrum, assembly GCA_007224835.1. Classification (NCBI taxonomy): domain Eukaryota; kingdom Metazoa; phylum Chordata; class Actinopteri; order Cypriniformes; family Danionidae; genus Danionella; species Danionella cerebrum. The sequence continues at coordinate 91,043 of SRMA01026711.1, read as the reverse complement.
AAGGGTAAAAAAAAGAAGTTTCGTCTAGAACTGAGGTAGATAGAGATTCATTCAAAAAAGGAAAATATTATTAATCTGATTAAAAGTAACAAACAACATGAAAGGGTGGTGGCAAATATGTGTAAAAATAAGATTTGCCACCAAAAATTATTTAATTTGCTGAAACAGGAAAAAAGTTGTAGCCAAATTCTCAAAAATCAACCTTCAATGATCCCCAACAACTCATAACAGTTACAAATTGCTTTATATTTACTTCACAAGTATTGTAATTTACTCCTCGTTCATGTTTGTTTGTTTATTACTCCAATTCAATAGTAGTAACACATTATGACAACTGCTATTTGTAGTAAAAAGCAGCTTATTGCTTACAATGGCTTATTTTGATCTTCGTCTAATACATTATCATTCTGTAACAAAATCCTTCAGTGGTCCTTTATGTTTTTTGGTGTTTAATTTGTTATGTTGATTTGTTAATGAGCCCTAACAGTGTGGCCACTCTTGGTTTTATATCTTGGTTCACGCTAGTCTTGTGCAACATTCTCAGAAGTTTGTGATAGGTCAGTGAAACTATAAGCTTACGTTTCTTTGTTAATGGTTTCTTCCGGTTTCTTTAGTGACATGTCCCTTTATAAAATGCTGCTCCTTCCCTGATTATTGTATTTGTTTGCCTCCTTTGTTTACACCTTTGATGGGAACGTGGCAACGGTTAGCCAAAAAATAAGCTGTGTCCCAATCCAGGTTCTACGACCCTCGAAATACGTATTTTAACACTTCTTATGTCACAATGCTGAGCGAAGGCTTGTCCCATTTCACCAATAATCGAATAGTATTTCAAATGTGGCCTCCTTTAAATGCTTCCTCTTTTTACCCGAATTCGGAGGATACATCACACCTCAACAGAATCAACACAAAATACAGAGCAACGCAACACTTTAATTTAAAAAAAAATATAATAATAAACTTTATTTTATAAAGTGCCTTTCAGGCAAGCTTCTCAAAGCGCTGTACAGACAACACAAATTAAACCAATTGACAAAAGTACATTAAAAACAGAGATAAAAGGAGTAAAACCAGATACATTTGGGTAAATAACACCATAGTTGAAAGAAATAAAAGAATAAAATGTCAACATTTTTAAAAAGAGTTTTAAGATGAGATTTAAAAGTGGTGTAACTTTGTGCATCCCTGAGCTCAGCTGGGAGAGAGTTCCACAGTGGCGGTGCATATGACAGAGAAAGCCCTGTTTCCCATGGTTTTAGTGCAAGTGTGTGGTACAGACAGAAGCTTAGACTTAAGGGGATTTGGTTAAAGTTAGTAGTGATAGTAACATTTAAAATTGTAAAATAAAAACATGACTTGAATAATGCTAACACATAGCCACCGGGATGTGATCTATGCAAACTGTTGGTGCATGTCATTTGTTGTAGGGAGCAAGGAGCAGAAGGAGGAGTTTATAAAACATCATGGTCAGAATGAGGCTAGTTCGTTCCATTTACCAACAGTTGGAGCCTTTGGAAGATCCTCCGAAGCCGTAACTTGGGGGGGTAGGCTGCGTCCTCTGAAGTATGGAGAACCTGGATTGGGGCACAGCTACATTTTGGAGCTCCACAAAAAAAATCCACCTTTGGAGATTCACTGATCCTGAGAATGCTCTGGAATTAGCCCAGAACCATGTTCCTCCAAAACAGGAAGCATCCCCGACCACTGGTATCTGACCAGCACGACCTCCTAATTGTCTTCATTGATCTCTTCTCCACTGATCTGGTGCGAGTGGCAAAGTAGGAGAAAAGCTTTATATGAATGTGAGGAATTATTCTTGCATTCTTCTAATGTTCAAAATCAGCAAAGGCTTTAAAAATTATTTTCTCTCACGAATATTTGATAAAAAAATAAAAACGATAAAAACAGATAAAAATCTTAGATGATTAGTAAATGCTTGATATACTAATCAAGTTTTTTTATTAATTCAATATATCTCTCCATCCACCTCTGTCCGTAATCTTGGAGTGGTCTTCGATGAGCAACTAATTTTCAAGGAGAACATCGCTAAAACCACATGACCCTGTAGATTCACTGTTTGACATCAGAAAGACCAGACACCTCCTTGCAGATCATTCAACTCAACTTCTAGTCCAAGCTCTGGTCATGTCAAGACTCGATTACTGCAATGCTCTTCTCGCTGGACTTCCTTCCTGTGCAGTCAGACCCCTTCAAACGATACAAAACTCAGCAGCTCGACTGATCTTCAAGGAACCTAGACAAGCTCCCATCCCTCTTTTCCTCATCTTTCTCCACTGGCTCCCCAGCGCTGCTCGTATCAAGTTAAAATCACTGACGCTTGCATACAAGACAGTTACAGGCTCCGCTCCATCATACCTTCGCAAACTTCTGCAGTCCTATGTCCCCTCCAGATACCTGCAATCAGGAAATGAACGGCGTCTGGTGGTCCCATCTCAGAGCGACAAAAAATCTCTCACCAGGACTTTCTCCTTCCCAGTTCCTGGCTGGTGGAATTCTCTTGCCGTCTCAATCCAGGAAGCAGAGTCTCTTTCGACCTTTAAAAAGCAAATAAAAACTCTTTCGAGAGTACTTACTAACTTAACTAATTAAAAAAAAAACCCTCTGAAGCACTGAACTTATTTTCTGTATCAGCTCGAACGTCTTCTGTGTGCATGACTTATGATCAATCTGACCTTTAAAACAAACTCCTTTTGTTTACTTCCGAACTGTAAGCCCCTTTGGATAAACACGTCTGCAGAATAGATAAATGTAACGTAAACGTATATATCTGGTTACTGTCCATAGACTAATATGAGTTTTTCATTCTACTGAGTGGTTGTGTATAATTCTCCATTGGATGTTGATTTCAAACGCAACACTGTACGTGTGAATCCCCAATAATCCTGTACTTATATAGATTTCCAATTACTTTATGATCTAAATACCAAGAGGCTTGAGACGATTTTGTCAGAACCTACAATACAATCAGATTAAGCAGAAAAGCACTCAGAGATTAATTGCTTTTACAATTTCCAGTTCACACCAGTATTACTGGCAGCTCGAGCCTGCCACCTGTTGGTCTAGATATGAAAATGCTATTTTTTTGCTTTGAAACTCTACACAACTCTAACGACTAATAAAGAACATAAAACGTTTACGTCATGCCCATGTTTGAAACTAAGAGCTCTGGAGTCTTTCGATGGATATATAACAAAAGAGCCATTTAAAACCCGTCATGGGGTTGTGCGGGTTAATGTGTTCTATTGCGTTGCTTTTTAAATTACATTAATTTTCTTCTTGTCATTTCATGCACAGAAAAAAGGATACAACTATAGTAAACAAATAAAGCTTAAAAATAATTTTATTGGTATATTTGTATTTTGCTGCACTTTTAGATTCATAACATTTATTTTGTTTGTTATAAAGCTGATTACAATAATTTCAGGGTTGCAATTTAATGGAATCTCAATATCAACGTTTATTAGAATTAACATGCGTCATTTTTTTGTTTCTACTTAATTAAAATAATAAAGAAAATATTTTGTTCCTTGAATATATGTAGATCAATGGAAAACAAAAGGAGATTGAACGACACACGAGGGGCAACCTGTTCTCCCTCTAGAAGCCAATAGGAAGTAACTGAACTGCAATTCCTCTACCTGCCGCTAGAGACTAGCTGCAGAAGTGTGCAGATTCTCATTTACTCTGTTAAATTGCTCAACTTTGGAGCTGAAAAACTCATTTCCACCAATGGCCCACTAGTTTTGTTGATTTAAATCTCTAGATTTGACCTTTGTGAACACACTGAGTGTGTGATTTTGTTTTAAATCGCTTGGTTTAAGATTTATCAAGCCTTAAACGACGTCCAAAATCATTTCATTCCAAAGTAATTTTACAAAAACTATGCTAGTAAACAGAATATTACAGACTTACATTCACCATAAAATACATTTAGCAGACTTTTAAAAACTGTATTTTGAGCTTTAGAGGACCAACAATTGTAATCTCATTTATGAAGGATATCCTTTGCATTTATCAGCTCTGTAGGAAACACGAAAGGAGCCCAAACAAACGATTTGCAATGGAAAAATAAAAGTTTATGGCAAACTTTTGCATTACAGAGTGCTTTGTGTGGATGATGCAGCACGATCACATTGATGCAATATAAAATGTTTTTTTTACAAGCAAACATGTAAATTAAATTTTAACAATTTCTCTCTTAGATTCACGTAAAATTTGGCATTCTAATCTATCCACAACTCTACATTATTGTGTGATTTAGGTGCAAACAAAGCATATCTAAATATATTTCTATGGCCCTTTTCAGTTATAATATGCAGTGCTCCGAGCAAGGCACGCTCAGATAGAGTTTGACAGCTTTGAAACAGCTTTGAATAAGGCACAGCACATCTGCACCTCGGAGCACAGTGAAACAAGCGAATACACAACGAGTGCCAGTTACATCGAGAGAGACGGAAACAGCAACTGTCTTTGAAGAGCTTCAGTCACTTCCACCACAGAGCTTCAGCAGCAGCTTCTTGTAATCCCCTGAAGTGTCCCCCTGTGAATGACACGTTTTATTATTCAACTTTTAGTCTTGCTGGGATATTACTGGAGTAAGTGGTGGCCGGAATACAAAACATAATACAAATCAAAAAAACTAAATACCAAATAAATAAATAAAGAAAACAGTTCTGAAAACACACTGACAAATAAAGAAAAATGTTTATTTTTTGCCAAATTGTACAATCAAATCTCTGAAATTTGAAAGACATATATTCCAATGCATCAATAATCGAACGTAAAGCTGAATTGTTCAAATTATAATCACCTTAATAATTACCTTTAAGAGAATATTGCATAAAACTATTTAAACGATTTCGATTCGCTGTAATGTTAAGATTAGCAAACTAGTCATTTCAGTTGTTTGCAGAACATCTTTATGGCATTTTGTCTCTAAATACATAAATGCTGTAATCCCAAATTAAATACATCAAAAACTTAGAATTAAATAAAATACAGATTAAATACATAAAAACACTTTTTTTGTGGCTGTAGTCATGTCTACGCTCCGCTTGCATGTAGAATATATATCGTGACGGGGTGAGATCAGCAATCCCAGGTGCGGCTATTCAGGCTGTGTGCTTTTATTTTTATTTTATTTCTAAACCATAAGCTGCAATCAAATGCCACCAGATGTCATATCTAACCTTCTGTGACCCAAGTGAGATGTGGGCACTGCCTCAGGCCAGGCCCCACAAATAGTCAGGACCTACCCAATGACCCAACCCGTCCCCCACATAATGACCAGGGGAGGGGCCTGGGCCGCAGAACCAATTGTGCGTTGGTTTGTTTAAGGTCCTTTACTCATCCAATCAGCACCAAGAATCGATTTTCAGGTTACACCTACCCTTATACCTGTCTGTTTCATCAATGTATTTTCCCTCCCAAAAAATTGTCATTGCTTTCATATTTTTAAAAATTGTTATTGCTATTTCTGAACTATTCATTTGTTTTTAGAGATGTGATTTGTTGCACACTTCAAGGCCACCGTAGAACAAACCCATATTCATTACTCACAGATATAGCCGTGTAAAGAGATTTTCCATATTTCTTCACGTATTCCTGACGGATATCCAGCATGTCCACCTCCGAGCGGGTCACCATGATGCGAATCAGAGTGCGGTCCTTAGTTCCAGCTCCCTGTGAAATTTACAACACGTTCAGATAGCAGTCTAATATTTCTAGCCAGTTGTCATTTAAATAAACTGCAACTGAATCCACATTATAACATTGGCATTACTGTATTTGTTTTGATAAAAGCTGAAACATAAGCAGTAGACGCGTTTAATAATGGTAAATAGAAGAAGTCTATGACTCATTCTGAATGCTTGCCCACAGACAAAGAAATGTTCAGTTTGTACATTTAAATAACGATGAACTGATTTTACAATAAGTACCGTATTTTTCGCCGTATAAAACGCACTTATTCTTCCCCAAAACTAAGGGGGGAAAAGTTGGTGTGTCTTATACGGCGAATGCAGAGCGCCGCGGAGCGGAGGGCGGTCACGGCAATAGGAGAGGCGTAAGAGAGGCCACGGCTTCGGCCTAGCTCCTGTTATGGTAAAAATATACCTTCTCAATTGATAATAAACACTGGAGACCATTTGAGAGAGAACACAGCAAATGCAGCTATTTATTGTAAAGATTTAGCAGTCTCAACGCATTTCCTACACACGTGTTATCCGCATTGGAAGAAGAACCTCGAGCCTCTCAGGGCGGGACTGAAGTATGACGTGTGCTCTTAAAAGTTTCTCAAATTACATTTCTCTAAATGACCACTAGATGGTAGTATTATATAGGAAAATTCCCATCACACTCCCCGGCGGTGCGCCCATCTCGTCGTTCCTGCCATAGCGTGTAGGACTCCGTGAAGGAGGACATTGTTATAAAATCATTTAAGAAGTGTGGCATTAGTAATGCCTTGGATGGAACAGAAGACAACATCTTATTTGACACCAGTGAGGAAGAAAGTGATGACAATGACTGCGTGGATCTGTTCTTCCTCATTTCTGATAGCAGTGACGAAGAGGAATTATTGGGGTTATTACAGCCTTTTTTGTTACTTTTACTGTTTACGGACTGTTCACGTTTGGCATATAATTGTTCTTAAACTGCTGTTAACTGTAACACAGTTGATATAAAATATTTTACTACAGTATTTGTTTCAGAATCTTTTTTTCTAGATCTTCCTCATTGAAAATTGGGTGTGTCTTCGTCAGTCATCTGAAGAAGAATTTTGCTCCGCCCACCATATTAGCTCTTCTCCAATCATCAGGGTTTAAACCTTCAGCTCCCTCCACAGATTTTCTTTGACCAAGGTCTTAAGGCTAGAACACTTTATGGCATCATGAGTCACTCCTTTGTACTTTGCCTATGTTTGGGGCCATTTTCCTGCTGGAATACCAATCCACGATTCATTTTTCAATGTTCTAGCCCTTATTCTAACTCAAGATTTGACTGAACATCATCCCATTTATCCTGTAGCTGTCATGACAGAAAATATGTCTAAATCCAATACCTAAAGCTTCTTATTTGATGCTGGTATTGGTATGGTATTGTGGGTCTATTGGCCGCAACATTACTCCATCTCTAAACCAGGCTATATAGATGATGCTCTTGGCAGCAGTTACAACAATTACTACAGTTATTTCTAAGGATCAAATACTTAATTCCCTCTTGCAAATCCAACTTTTCCTTGCTAACCAAATGCAACTCCATTTATGACTTTATCTAATGCATTTGTTTCTGGATATGGAATTATTTTATTGGCCACATTCCAATTAACCAACATTTAAATACATGGTCTGATTATTTTTTTGTCTGTGGTTATGATGTCAAATACTTATTTCTTCTGATTTTTAATGGGCAAAATGCATGGCACAGGTTGTCAGTCACAACTTAAACATAATTATATCAAATACAGTGGTACCTCGAGATACAAACTTAATCCGTTCCAGGGTGGCCTTCGTATGTCGAACATTTCGTATCTCGAAGCAAGTTTTACATGTAAAACGCCTAATCCGTGCAAAGGCTCTCAGAAACAACAGTATAAGTAGATGAAAAAATGGAAAACAAGAGAAAAAGCAAGTAACATTTCTTCAATCCTTAAATCTACACATTGTTAATGTAATAAAACTGAATAAAACACATGCAAAATACGTAATACTGTACAAAATACAATATTGAGTGAAGCGATGTGTCGGAGGAGGTGGAAAGGATGGCAGAAAATATTACGGCACAACGTATGAAAGTTAACTTTCTCAAGATATTTCACGACTTACAAACACGGTTTCAAGCACAAGCGGAGACAGAAGGACAGAACTCATCACTGGGTTTCTCTAGCTTGTGTTACAGAACAGCACTTTCCACGTTATAAACGTTATTTCTTTTACGACACCTTGACTCTAACATTTGTTATAGTACATTATTAGTAATCTATAAATAATGTTTCGCTGTGTTGTTGAAGTGTTTTGAAGTGCATCAGACTCTTTTTGCACTGGGAGATAGGAGCGCAAGAACCCGGAAGCTCAGCGTGACGTCATGACGTCAAGTGGAAAATAAAGCAGAACAGCTTGTAATTGTTCGTATCTCGAATTTTTCTTTGCACCTTGAAGCAAACAATTTCCCGCGAGACGTTTCATTTGTATCTCGGGGTACCACTGTAGTCATAAAATCATCTACTAACCATTCTAGTCTGACCGTAACTCAAAACTATTTTGTACATTAACTTTTAAGTTTCATGTTGGTATAAATCTATTCAACTGAAAGACTTTTTATTTGGAACATTCAATTTAAAATGATTTTAAAATAATAAAATGTATTCTATTTCTCATTAAAACAATAGTTTATATTTTCAATTATGCCTAATTAAATATTTTTTTTTGTACAGAATATATTGGTTTTTTTTAGATCTTTTAGCAAAACAAAGGTGAATTAATCAAATATTCTATGCTCCCAGGCCTTGGGGACACTCGCTATTTCAGAGAATCTGTTTGGTATTCACTGTTGGAAAGACCAACTTCAAAAGCAATTTTGTGAATAATTATGTTAAATAATGATGACTATTCTTTCTGTTTTTTTAGTGACGCTCATCAGATTTACCCTCATGGCCTTGTAGAGCCTCTCAGCAAAGTAGGCCGGTGTGTTCTTGATGCATTTCACTGCAAAAAGAGAAACATTCGTAAACACAAACCGTAATATGAAATCAGCCTGAAGGTGATCAACAGAAATACACACAGTGAACAAACAAAAAGAATCGACAGTTTAGCAAAAAGTGGCAGTATTCAGAAGGTATAATCTGATCTATTTTAAACAAAAAGGTATTTTTTCCACAAAAATGAAATGACACACTAAACACACATCACTAAGCAAAAGAAAGACGTGCAATATTTTACAGCAAGCATTATTTCAAAACATTTCGCACAACTATGGAAGCCAGTTTCCACCATGGAATAGATGTGAAAAATGGTTTATTACCCAAGACATCAATTAACGTAGAGTTAAAAGCTATACAAATAAAAACAGGCTCACATTCTGAATTATGAATAGAATACATTCTGAGTAGCAATGCATTGAAATATAAGAAAAGATTTCCCAAGCCAGAAGACTGTTTGTAAAAATAAACATATCTATTTTTATGTGTGTTACACCAACAACTTACAAAAAAACATTCTAAATATAGTGATACTAGGCCAAATTTCAAGAGTAAAAACATAATTGTGATTGTGGCCAATGGTAGCTGTGATGATAAAAAAGTTTTGTACATTTTGACCAATAAGTGGCGCTGTTGTCAACCAATGTTTTGTGGTCAGCATTAGATACTAACTCACGCAAAATGTATCCATTTTATATCTCCAGACCACTAGGAGGTGCTGTGCTGAAACTCTGAAGCCAACTTTTTTCTGTCATAGACCAGGTTTGGTCTTGATAATCTAAAACATTGCAGGGATATTGCTTCACTCCTTTTGTTTTGTTTTGTTATAATTGCTTGTTTGCATGCTGTTCTGAGATGTTTCATTGAATTTAATTGAAGTCAGAGGATGACCTGCATGGAATTTGACCAAAATCTGAGAAACAGAGTTTGAAAAAAGTAGGTTTTGGACCGGCTGAGAAATTGATTACAGTAAAACTAGTTTTTATGTTTTTGGCAAAATCCAGGACAAACGATCAGATCTTAAAATCTAAACAAAATCTAGCAAAAAATTATTAGCATTTTTTTTCCAAAAGTCATGGTATCTTCTGACCACAAGATGGCCCTGCTCCATAATTGGTTGAGGACCTTCGAGGCATGTTGCTAAATGTGCATAAAGATATGTTAATGCTTTTGCAAAGAAAATATTTCAAATGGCTCAGATAGTAAAAATGAACATTGTCCGCATGAATGTCTGATTTCAATGACCTCAATTTTATGACAAACTAATATGGAGTTATAAGCCCATTATTATACCCCTTGACCACTAGGGGCCACTGTACTGAAACGCTGCAGGCAACCTCAGATCACTTCTTAAAACATCCACGGTTGCAGAGGTAGCTTCCAACACACCAAAGTTCAGTGTGCAAAGATCTTTTTTGATAATTTTCTGGATATTGTCGAAGCTTTTTTTGGAGCTCTTCCAAAGCAAATTCTCAGGATCGTATAAACCCAGTATTTTTTTTTTTTTGCAAAAACAGATCATCAATAATTCATCATCACTGCTTGAAAACACCTTTTTCGTTTAGTTAAAATATCCAGTGTGCAAAATTTTCTGAAATATTTTGGCTTAAAGTCACAACAAAAATTTCAGACATCAGTATGCATGGATCGTTATAAGTTTCGTTATAAGTGGAAATGAAAGCCACTACTTTTAGTTGCCATTGTCAGAAGTTGGTTTGGAATAAAATTTTGTGACAATACGATGTAGGTTTTTTTTTTTGTTTGTTTTCTTAATACCAAAGTTGGTTTGAAAGTCGAAATGATAACTAATTACCATTTTGTAAATTGGCGCCATTTAGTGCAGTGGAATTGCACTGAGCAAATGATGAAGGATTTTTTCAGTTCAAAAGTTAATAGCATAGTCAAATTTGAAAGTGGTGGCACTGCAGAATTAGAAAATCCAAATTTTGTCACATTACCCAAAGGAGACGGCTATTTCACTGTGCCAAATTTCATAACATTCACACAAAGGACTGCCATTGACTTCAATGGAAGAACAATACAGAAGAGATGGAACAAAAACAATAAGTGCAACAACCAGCTAAATCCTGCAGAATTCTTGAAATTCCGATATTTTTTACAATAGTTTTAATTCCATGGCAGAAACCTGTATCCATTATGGAAAAAAAACACATTTGCACATATTTACCCAATAACAGCTTTACTCTTTAACCTTTACTCTTTACCCTGGCTCAGCAGGATGGGGAGCAAGGTGGAGATACAATTGTGAATGTTAAATGAGCAGCTTTCACGATAGTCCTGGCTGTAAGAATAGGGTCAGAAAACTCACCGACAGCAACCATGCCATTCTCCAGGTCACCGGACATCTCCCTCTCAATGCTCTTCTCAATGTCTCTGCCACACATATGCTGATACTCGTTGAACACTGCCCACATTAACAGAGACTAATTAATGCATTTCAACATCCTTCAGTCATGTTTAAAACAAAAGCTACTTCTGTTGACAAACTACTCACACTCGCTGTCGATCTTATTACAAAACAGCTCATGACATGATGTATAGAATTACATAAAAGTCTACTGTGATCTGTTGCTCTAAATCCACAGATTACAGTGTCAGATTGTGGAATTAAACATGTGGACTCAGAAAATACGACCTAATCTAATTCAGTGGAGAACATTTATTTTTTTCGCCCAAAGTGGGATCTTTTTATTAGGATTGGATATAGCACAGGGATCTCACAGAGCAACAGGCCCAAACCTTTCCTAATTGACTCGCCAAGTGGAATCAACTGCAATCAAATTAATTTAAAAAATATTGGTGCTAATTATCACAAGAAACATTGACAGGCCTTTTGGGGACTGCACCATTAGTCAGTCTCAGCCAGTCTTAGAAATTCAGCGTAAACTCTAGACATAAGTCTAAACACCATGTGACTGAACAAGCTCACGCCGCAGGTGTTGATGCTCAACTCTGACTTGTTGGCTAGATCACATTTTCTTCACCTTCTGTTTGCACACTCCATTTGTACGAAAATCTGATTCATGTGTTCACACTTGCTATACAATACTTGAGGAAAAGACAGCTTTTATAAACCGGTAATCTTTTGAATGAAGGAGGAAGTATTACTTAAGTGTAAATAAATAAATATGTAAATAAATGTAATTAAAGAATGTATGTATATATAAAGTTAAAATAAATGAAAGAAAAGCAATATATATTTAAATATACATGTAGATGAAGAAATAAATCTATTAATAAATAAATGAATACATAAATATAAGAATAAAAATAAATGTCTATCAATAAATACATTGATTTAATGTGTTTTTTTAATCTTTCATTTATTTTCACATTTCATTTATTTTCCACACTTCTGTAGTTCTGTGTCTATATGCTAAGTAAATGTGACACACTGACACATATCGAATCACATATCAATTAATACATCTAATTATTTAAGCATGTATTTATCTATCTTTTTAAACCTAAGTCATTTTTTTGTCCCGTCTTACACCTCCGAGTAATACATTCCAGGGTATGGAAAATTCCCACTGCCCAATTAAAATCACTCCACACTTTTTAGAATCAATTTAGAGATAACTGAAGACCACTATCCAAAATGACATCAATGTTGTGATTATCTGAAAGTGGTGAAAGCACTGTAACAACTGAAGGCAAAGCTTTCTTTTAGAGAAAAGTAGAATGTTGTTTCAAGACATAACTGGAGACCAGTTTGAAATGACATTTTGAGAAGTAATTCAACTAATTAAATATACAAATGTGTAGTACGTTTGCCCTTTGATCATTAATTCATTTTTTTTAAATAAAAAATTGTAATGATGGGTTTCTATTTCTTTAATAAATACACAGGTTTAGGTAGAAATATCCACAATCTTAAATTATAAAACGCTCAATAATTCAAGAACATATGAACAAGGTTTCAAGAACAAGGTTTGAGTGAAGCGATCAGCCCAAAAAAGACTTTGACTTCATAAAAAAGTCTGCCTACCTGCTCTGAGGTGAGCTTTGCTCCGAGCACAAAGGATGGCATTGAACTTTGACTCATCTGTGCCGAGTTTATTTTCTCCAGCTTGATACAGAGCCTGCAGGAGATCACAAGTACAATTTCATACAGAACCAACAAGTGGTAAAAAGTGCTCAATTAAGAATGAAATAATTACCTGAGCATCCTGTTTGGCTAAAGACAAATCCACATTCTCCCTCTCATCACGGTTACCCTATAAGTAAATAACATGAGTCACGTTTATATCTCTGAGGATTCATTTCTGATCAAAAAGTGCATTTACTAAAAATGAAATACCTGAGCAAGAGAGACCAGGAGTCTGCGGAAATGTCCAGAAGTGTCTCCACTGATGGCATCTTCCAGTGATTTTTTATTCTCTAGAACAAAAACACAGAATTTTATTAACAAGCTTCTTTATTGTATGGTTTTTGCTTAAAACGAATTGACAATTGTAAATATCCTGCCAAATTTTCTGATTTCTTGCTATTTTGATAACAAAAGCATTTTTTTTTCCAATTATATTTATCAGTCGGGCCATTTATTGTCAAACAACTGTGTTTACTCTTTATAAATCATAATGACAACAGAAACTTATTAAATGATCCTGATCAAAAGTTTTGATTTTGGCTTGATAAACTGGTGAAGGTAACCATCGTCACATGCAACCTGTTTCATTGTAATCAACGCTACATTTGGTGAGGAGTCAATAAGGCCTATGATGAATGGAACATTATCCACACTGTGAAACACGAGGCAGGTCACCGATGTGTGAGATTCAAATGCACAGGAAACTTTGGTCGAAATTGAGGAAAAAGATTAACGCAGCATATTATTAAAGGTGAATGTGCACTCATCAACCCGGAAGCTGCGCATGAGACGTTACTGGACATTCCAACATGACGACGACACACAAGACCAAGGCCACTTGTCATTGGTTACACCAGAACAAAGTAAACAATCTGGAGTGGAGTAGAAAAATTGAAGAAGAATTGGTTGCTTTACCAAATGAGAAGATAAAGAACCTCATCGACAACTACCTCAAGAGACTTGCGGCTGTCATTGATTTTAAAAGGGTGGAATACAAAATAGTAAACTTTTGATCAGGGTCATTTGGAAAGTCTATGTTGTCATCATAGTTTCTGCTTCACCCAACCACTAACTAGAAGTGGGATAAAATGTTTTGTGTTGCTGAAAATATGTTCTGAAAAAAAAGACCAAGAAATCGGTTTGCCAGGGTGTGTAGCACAACATGAAGCAGATGCTTGAGTGGGACGTGTAATCTGTAAAGCCAGAGGAAAAGAGTACATACCAGTTTTGAAAATTTGATTGATTTCTCTGATCTCTGCATTAGATCGAGAGGACAGGATCTCAATCAGACAGGCTTCATCCGTTCCAGCTCCCTGTCAAACAACCAGCGGACTATTAATAGCACATCAAAACATCTAAAAATAAACCATTCAATCCAAAAATGATAGCAAAGAGCAGAATGAACAATATTCAGTGTACATTGTCGACAGAGGTGATTGTGAAAATTAATTTGTATACCATACCCTTATATAGGAATGCAAAACCTTGTGAACCTAAGGGTAAAGAAAAGTATGAAATAAGTCTGTTTAAGCACATTAACAAACCTTGATTGCTTCTCTCAGCTCGTAGGCATCATACTGAGCCGGAGTCTTCAACATGGCCAGCACCAGTTTCTCAAAGTTTCCTGAAAGCTCAGACTTCAGGTCCTTTATCAAGTCCTGCAGAGAAAAGGTTTTATGAGAATCCTTCCTGATGATTATCTTTAAACATTCTATTTCAAAATCAAACACCCAATTATGGGTGCAATAGACTGGATTTTACGATCATTTCTAGATTAACTCTCACAGACAAAGCTTCTTCTTTATAAACATTGGTAAGGGGCCATATTATTATTATTAACCTCTTAAGCCCTGAGGCCTATTTTCCGAAAATCCTATACTTTTACTTTTTAAGGCACTTCTCAGCTTTTACAAGGTCTAAACTGCAAATCTTGGTATCAAAATGAAGATAGGTTCTTGGGGAGTGGTGTGGATGAGTTAATTTGACCGTCAAGAACACTGGGTAAGAGTAATTGATGTTGGAATGGCCAAAAAATGAACTCCGCCTAAAAAAACCACATGTTTCCTCCAATATCTCCTTATTTTACTTATAACGAAGCAAATAAACACAATCAATTGTAACCACTACATGTCAAGAACATCTGTAGCAAGTTTGGTGTCCATACTACAAGAAACTAATATTCTGTACAGGTTTTGATTGAACAAAGTTCAGGCGTAATCCATGTTGGCACAATAATTGAAATATGGAAAAAATCTTGTCCAAAGCTTCCGCTACGTTCATGGTCTTCTTTTCTTGCTTACGGGACATGATTTCAGCAAAAAAACTCCTAAAGAAACACTGTAAAAGGGGGGTAGAAGCTCATTTACCCCATCTTGCTGCGCTTTTGGGAACCTTTCATTCACAAACGCTTTCGACGTTCGAGATTCTGCGTGTCCCTACCCCCCGACCATCTGTCCAATCCGGGAGCTCTATACATCGTTCAAAAGCTTTGAATCTGTAAAAGCCAATGAGCTCAACCATTTTGAGACTGACGGGATCGCCGACGAATCACACGACGCGCAGCGTGGAGAGACCACCTCTTACGCACGGGGAGTCTTTCCATATTTGGTGATGTCATGAGACCAAGGAGCAACACAAAAAATCTAAAATAGAGTTTCCACGAAGCTATCGACCGGACATAACAACAAGCGGACTTTTATCGCTATGGAAATAACTTTTTGTTGAAAAAACGGCAAAGGTAAGACAAGATTTACATGCTTGCTTTGTTTTTGCTGGCGTTTTTTCGGGGAACTTTCGGTCCCTGCTCTGTAATAATTTGCGCCATGTAAATGAGTTGCATATCGCTGGATTCAGCTGGTTGTTAGCTTTCATTTGATGCCATGGTTTTGGTGTTTCCGTTTATATTGTGGATACATATTGCACAGAAACAAAAACTTGGTCATGAATTATACTCCGGACATGTTGTTGTTTATTTGCATGGCGTTCGAGCTGTGGTTAACGGATATGAAATTGAATTAGATACGTTTTTAGAGGAGTTTCCGCTGAACACAACAGTATTTAATATGTGTGGGTTATTCTCAGGGTTAGTGAGCTATGAGTGAAAATGTAACGCACAAGGGGGCAAGTCCCCGGTACCGGGGACTCTCGGGCTTAAGAGG
>SRMA01026711.1:46945-75045 GCA_007224835.1 Danionella cerebrum | reverse complement strand
CGCGCTTTGCATAACGTCCCATTCACAGGAGCTTTCAACGTTCGAGCTTCCGCGTGTCCCTACCACCGACCATCTGTCCAATCCGGGAGCTCTATACATGGTTGAAAAGCATTGAATCTGTAGAAGCCAATGATATCAACCATTTTGAGACTGACAGGATCCCCGACGAATCACACGACGCGCAGCGTGGAGATACCTGCTCTTACGCACGGGGAGTGTTTCCATATTTGGTGATGTTATGCGAAAAGAGCCAAAATGGGGTTTCCGCGAAGCTATCGACCGGACATAACAACAAACTGACTTTTATCACTTTGGAAATAACTTTTGTTGAAAAAACGGCAAAGGTAAGACAAGATTTACATGCTTGGTTTGTTTTTGCTGGCGTGTTTTTCGGGGAACTATCGCTCCCTGCTCTGTAATAATTTGCGGCATGAAAATGAGTTGCATTTCACTGGATTCAGGTGGTTGTTAGCATTCATTTGATGCCATGGTTTTGGTGTTTCCCTTTATATTTTGTATACATATCGCACATGAACAAAACCTTGGTACCGGGGACTCTCGGGCTTAAGAGGTTAAAAGCATGCCTCATTTTTTATTCAGTACCTTTCATACATGTTTGTGTAATCATTTTTTGTGAGCTGAAAATGCCTTGACTAGAATGATGGGTGGTGCTAGAACAACCCATAATTCTAGCACCGCCCACTGACCAATCAGAATAATCACTAGTTTTAGAGTGGATGTCGGAGCAAAAATGTTGTCTGTCAATTATAATGTAATATGCATGAATACAGTTTTTATAGCGCCACTCTATCTTTACGTTTTTGCTGAATTCTGACTGACAGGTGAGGGTTGGTCAGATGGGGACACGGCAAAAGCATGACTGTGATAGGAATGGGGTTAAATACAATGTTATGTCAAAAATTGGTGATTCAAAGACACTTTAAACTATTTATATTACATCTAGAAAGTTATTAACTGTGCAATGCTAGTATGAAGGGCTCAAATATTTATTATTATTAAACATTGTATGCCTTCTATATGAGGCACATATGAAATTCATTACCCAACCCACACAAGTTTGTCCTTTGTGCGTTTCTATTTCATAAAATAGCATGTCTCTTTGCCCATTGTTTGAGTTTGGGCAACTTGACCCATCCCTAACCAGAACCTCAATAGCTGCGTTTCAATTTTGGAAATTTGCGTAAAAAAAAAAAAAAATCCTGGATGTAAACACCACGATGCACAAAGATTTAGAAAATGCGCATTAAAAAATGATGCGCATAACTAAGTAGAATAAACTTTTTAGCCAATAAGAAAAAAAATACACATAAACTTTGATGGGAATGATTAAGCGAATAAATCCCAATGCAATGCAATGACGATGCATTTTTCTGTCTGAACTGGGGCACGATCAGGTAGCATTAATAGACTAACCAACAGAATGGAAGTCTGTCTTCAAAGTAAATTGGGATTATTATCTCCCAGAACTGTTTTGACCAGCGGCGTTCCCAAAGAGTAGTCTCTCGTTTCCAAAGTAAGATGACATGACTGCGTATATAAATTATTATCTACAAAAAAAGACCTTCTCAGAATGTAACAACTCTTGGACTCATTGGATGGAAACTGTGTTTTTGCAGATATTTTATGAAATATTCCAGTTTTGCACATAAAATACATTTGCATCTTGTTTGCATTTACTTATATCTATATTACCCT
The DNA here is from genome assembly GCA_007224835.1 of Danionella cerebrum. Taxonomy (NCBI): domain Eukaryota; kingdom Metazoa; phylum Chordata; class Actinopteri; order Cypriniformes; family Danionidae; genus Danionella; species Danionella cerebrum. Next base: position 73,329 of record SRMA01026711.1, on the reverse strand, counting down.
CTTTATTGTAATCTTTGTTAATCTATAAAATTATGTGACAGAAATAATTACATCAGGGGTCTCAAACTCAATTAACCGAGTGGCCACTAGAGGCAGAATCTGGGTGAGGTTTGGCTGCATTATGTTTTCCACAATAAAAGCATTCTATAAAAATTATTTTTCATTCTTTGTTTTTAAAGCCCTGACGACACCTTTATTTTCATATCTGATCTCTATTTTAAAAATTTTGCTGATAAGATCATAATTAAAATGTGTTTTAAAACTTTTACATTTCCGATTTAAGTTATAATTTCCAGTCTGACCTTATTAAAAATGTTACTAAACCTTTAGGTTACCCTGGATTTTCTTTGTTGACTTAAATGCAAGCACAGGGGTGCGTTTGTGACAACCTTGTCTCCGTGTTTTGACTTCTTACTCATCCAATGGATGGACTAGGCGTCGCGTCTTATGTCTTTTAGTTTATGGCTGGAACGAACATGTGCGTGTGCCCAATAGAAGCAAGGCAGCCAGCCAGGCATGGAAGAAAACGCACAATGGCAACGCTGCGGTCACTTTAACACATTCAATGTTCCATATAATCTACCATGATCGGTAGTTTCGTTTAGCTCGGCACAAAATTTCGTTTAGCTCGGTGGGGGGCACAAATTATCGTATAGGGGCCGCGAGTTTAAGACCCCTGAATTAGAGGTATCCTTTGTCAAATGCTTTTCATAATACTCCATGGTTAATGTGATCTATACTTTGATTAAGTTCATTCTTTATTAAAAAGTAAAAGCTAAGAACAAATAGCCAATGTTCAGAGGTGAAATGAATCAAAATAAATAACTGATATGATCGTAAAAGATTCAGATATGTATTAATATAATATAATGGATCAGAGGTTCTAATCTAGCCTACAGTAAATGTGGCTGAAAAAGAAATCATTCTGTAGATCACCTTTCCATAGGCGGTCTTGTAGGACACCAAGAGAGGTACACGCTGCTTGTTGGAGCGGCTTCCGAGCAAAGTGATGATGGCTTGTTCATCAGTGCCTGTAGAAACAAATTACAGTATAATTAAACAGTATAATTACAACGGTATAATTAAAGACCCCCATGGAAAAGTTTTGTGCCTCATCAATACCTGTACCTATATTCGTTGTATTTTATTCAATGGTACAGTTTAGTAGGATACAAAACTGCAACGGTACACAAAGCTCACGGTACGGTAAGTACTGTGGTTTTCAATGGTTCGGTTCTGATGGCAGAGCAAATTGTAACTTTTTTAAACCTTTCTTTGTATGGATCACATAAACATAAATAATGGGCTTTGTGCTTATGTTTCATATGTTGGAACAGCTGTCTGAAGTCTGCAGAAGAGCTGCAGAAGAGATCTCGTGTTAAATATGTTTCCTTTTGCATAATTACCGGTACATCTGGTAAAACATCGCTGGCACAGAGTGACATTTTTGTTTCCTGTTCTTTTTCCATCTTCACCGTATTCAAAAGCAAAGTCAGCAAAAAAAGTTGAAGCCGTCTCCTTACAGTGCTGACAATTCCTCTATGGCTGAGTAAAAAAAGATAAATCATGTGTCCTCCTCTAACTTTAACGCTCCCTAATTGGACATGCGTTTCCTGCCCAGACATTTTCACATGTGTAAATTAATAATAATAATAAATACAAGAGTTATTCAAATCAGAAACCGCAGAGCTGCGGTTTACAGGCTTGGTTATGCAATGGTTCGTTACAAAACCGAGTATTGTGGTATCCTTACTGTTTAGTACCAGTTAAATTACGACTGAAAAGAGGTACAAAAATGTTCCACCCTGATTTCATTTTGGTAGCAAATGAAAGTAGAATTGACTTGGGTTGGCACGGTGGCTAAAACCTTTATTTGCCTGGAGGATCCAACGTTGGATTATCTTTGAGTGAGGAAGAGTGCAAAAAATAACCCACCAAAGCCCTTCATGGCCTTCCTGAGGACCTCTACATCCTTAAGAGGATCTGCTCCAGGGAAGTCTTGAATGCTTCCCCTGAATCCACGCTACAAAGAAAACAAACCAAGATGGCGTTAAAGTCATAAATGTGGCGAATATAATTTGGATTTAAATAAATCTATGATTGCAAAGACTAATATTTTTTTCATAAAACCTAATCGATCCAGAGTACTAATGATGACGAGAATTTCTCCCATTGTCATGACTCAAATTAGAAGCCAAGTAAGAGGCTTAAATGGCTGAGGAATACTGGAGCATCCAGATATCCCCAGATGCCCCTGTGCTGGTTTGAGCTTGGTTAGAAATTTTCTGGTCCTGATCTGGACTTATGCTTGTTTGGTGGCATCTTCCAATCAGATTAAAACCAGCTTCAAGTAATTCTAGCTGCTACATTAAAAATAATACCTGTTGAATTAGTACCCCAATTTCCATTATGATTCATGAACTTACTTTGTTAATCATTGGTTGTCTGGATAAGAAATTTCTGGTAAATATATCATATATAAGAGACGTATGATAATATAGGAGATATATATCATATAGGAGACAAACACAGTGATGTATGAGAAGTTAAGTAAACTAAATATGATTTATGCAAAGTATGCAAGAATTAACAGCTTCTAAAGGCTTTCTATAGCTTCCGATTAGATTCTGGCAGGTGTTCTCTACAAACATCTCCAGTTCAGTCAGGTTTCTGAGCATGGACATCTCACTTTAAAGAACACCACACATTTTCAATCATATTCAGGTCTGGAGATTGTTCTTCTGCATGGTTACTATAGTAGATTTTTAGCATTGTTTAGGGCCATTGTCTTGTTGAAACATCCAGCCCAGGTTCAACTTTAACTTTGTCACTGGTTCCTGGACATTGTTCTCCTGAATCTACTGATGTTGAGTGGGATCCATGCAACCCTCAAGTTTAACAAGATTCCTAGTCCCTTCACAAGCCACACGTCATGATAGAACCACCACCAAATTGTAGGTAGCAAGGGTTTTCTTGGAATGCCGCCTTGCAGAACACCCCTTGTTTTGCCCAAATAACTCTATTTTAGTTGCATTAGTCCACAGCACCTTATTCCAAAACGAAGCTGGCTTGTCCAAATGTGATTAAGCATTCCTCAAGTGACACTGTTTGTGGATTGTGCAGAGAAAAGGCTTTTTTTGCATTACTCATCTATTACGCATCTCCTTGTGTAAAAAGCTCAAAATACTTCAAACATGCACACCATCTGCATCAAGATTTTGTAGGTCTTTGGAGCTGGTCTAGGGGGCCGACTGTGACTGTTCTCACAATCCTGCACCTCTGCTTATATGAGATTTTAATTGGTCTGCCACTTCAGGCCTTAATTAGAACTGTGCCTCTAGTCTTCCATTCCTCACAATCTCTCAGACAACTTTTGTATCCTTCCCCTAAACCATGGTGTTCAACAACCATTGTTTTCAGCTCATCTGAGAGTAGTTATGAGGCATGATGCAAAGAGGAGAAACACTTGGGTGCATTTAAATACTCATGGTTGGATTCACCGGTGTATGGAGGTCAAGGGTCACTGAGGTTACCATATTAATTTTGAGTTAAATGACAAGGGTGCCTAAATTTATGCACACACCACATTTTTTAAATAGTTCTTGCACACTTTACATGAATCGTATCGACTTCATTTCACTTCAAAAATACAACATTGTTTGTCTCCTATATGATATATTGAACTGAAATTATGAAATTTTACAGGGGTGCAAAAACTTTTGCATACCACTGTAAAACAAACAAACGACTGGATCTGGAACCATGGGATTTTTCTTTTTTTTTTTTTTTTGAAAGGCAGTGTTTAATGCAAAACAAATGAGAAAATATTTTACACTGATGGCTGGTGCCACAGGTGCTCCTCCTCCATAACCTCCACCCAATCCTGGCATGGACGGGTTGGGCGATGGAGCTTTGGGATAGCTAGGTACGGACGGATTGGGTGATGGGGCGTTTGGGTAGCCGGGCATCTGCTGACCAGGGGCTGGCCCTCCAGGATATCCCATCCCTGGACCCGGAGGCACACTTGCTCCTGGCTGAGGGTACAAGCCATATGGCTGGTTAGGGGACGGTGCTGGTGCACCCCCTGCTTGGGGGCTGGGATAGCCACCAGGTGCTTGGGGGAACATGGATGGATTTGGGGTAAATCCAGCATTGGCAGCAAACTGATTTACCTGTGATGGGGAAATTTAAATTGGGCGATAAAAGCACAAAGCAAGAGCAAAGCCACACAATTAGGACAGTAAGACAGAGATATTGCAGGAAATATAACAAACAGCTAGAAATGAAACATTTATTTGACAGACAGAGGACATAGAGATAAGAAGAACTGTGAACAAGTGTGATGTGGTTTGCACAAAAAGGTATCCGTATGTACACTAATAAGGTTGAGCACATGGTATTTGATAAATAAATTCAGTAAAAGTCCCTTTGCTCACTATAAATTCAGTGCAAATATAAGTAAAAAAAACACTCATACTTTATTTTATTTATTTCATAGCATTATTTCGCTGCTTCAAATATTAAAGCAACTAGGCCTACTGTAGCATTGAATTCTAAACAGCAAAGTGAACACAAAGGCACTTTGTTATGAACCCTGAGGTCTCAGGTCTTAAAGTAGTACAGTGCCCTCATTAATTATTGCGCCCCCTGGTTAAGATGTGTTAAAAGCCTAAAAATAAATTCAGTTTTTATTACAGAAGCAAATTGTCAGAAAAATATAACGTGAACATAAAGTGAATTTTAAGCTGAAAATAAATGTAACTGAAATATTTATATTGTAATTTCTGCAGTAGTTAATTTTGTAAACTACTAAGTATTTTGGAACATTTAATTAGTAATGTATCACTTCCATCTTCCCTGGGGTATAAATATGATGAGACAGAGGCTATCCACTCTAAAATGATAATAAATGGTTCACCACACAGAATCAAGCTCCTCCCATGGCCTCCCAGAAGTCCCAAGACCTCAACGCCATTAAAAACCTGTGGATATATATATATATATATCCACTCCCCATTGTTATCCCACATAGTTCATTAACTGTGTGAAGGTGTGTACCAACTGCAAAAACTGTATTGCACTGTAACAAAATTATATGCTATGTTCAGGTAGGTATTCTTCCCACTCCTGAATCTTTCCTCCCTCACCTGCATCTTTCATCCACTCCCCCTTTCCTTTTAACACCCTCCTGTCCTGATGTTATTAATGCGAACTGGTCCATGGGAAAAAAAAAAATTCACTGCTTCCATCCAGAGGAGGAAACACCACACCAGGTGCTCACTCCCCTGGAGATAACAAAAATTGTCCAGCTCAAACAAAGCATCTACTCCCCCATATGGTGGCTTTTAAGCAGGACCGGACAAGGTAAAAAGAAAAAAAAGAAAACCTGCGGAGTGAGCTGAAGAGTAGAGTGCAGAGGAGAGGGGTCAGGTCACTGGATGATTTAGAGACATTGAGCAAAGAAGAATGGTCCAAGATCTTTATTTCTGTGTGCTCTAATCTTGTGGAGCATTATAGGAGAATATTAAGTGCTGTTTGGTTGGCGAAAAGCAGAGGTACAAAGTATTAAACATCAGGTTTGCTAATAATTGTGGCACTAGTGATGTAAAAGAATTATTTCTTAAGGTGGGAATTTTTTTTCCACTGAATAAATGTACTTGAGTTAAAGGTTGGAATTTCCTCTTTTTTTCCATCGTGTACCTATACTATTTAGAACAAAACTGAATCTTTAGAAGCCAATAATTATTGAGGGCACTGAATATGTCTCAGCTTCTTAGAGATTGTGCATAGCTAAACAATCCTCAAATAAGCAATGGAGCTAAACAAGCAATCATTAAACAGACGACGACTGGTTTGAACCAGTCAAACGAAAAGAGCTGAATAAAGGCTTGGAAGTGAGCGCCATTTCCTATTGCACCACTCCTAAGGAGTTGCATAGTTCTGTGACGTCATATTCAGTTCAGTTCCTAGAAAACAGCTTTCTCTCTGTAACCTGTTCATTCAGTTACATCGGAAACTCTTTGAAGTGAATATCTGCATTCGTCATTCTGCCAATCTCCAACACATGTTCACAATTCCACTGATCTGATGAGTACTGTCGGTAAGTATCAGTATCATCACAATGAATCGGAAGACAATGTCTTGGTCAAAGCACTGATCACAGATACATGGAAAGAAATCATTATCGGATTTACAAGGTGATCAATGAAGGATTTGATTCTGGTTTAGCAAAGGCTGAACAGTTCAAGCTGACATGATTCCCGCATGTTGATTAGAATATAGATCAGTGTCATTTCCAGCATTTTACGCTCATTTCAGTGTACTACTTACCATCCCTGCGATAGCTGAAGCATTGAATCCTGAATTGGGTAAGTTATCCAAACCAATAGGAGGACAAGGAGCCCCCCAACCTCCTACAAACAGAGAGTTGTTGTAAATGCATTTTCAAAATTAAATGAAATCATAGTGAAAAAGAAAATATTTGCTTAAATAAGAATTTAGAAGCAACAATTCAACTCAATCGCATTGTCTGTCTGAATTCTGGATTCTGTTTATTACGTTGTCCTGGATCAGTTTGTTCATGTCTCAGCCTAGATTGGTAACCACATAAGGTAAAGAGCAGGATAGCGACAAAATGCTTTTTGTCTAGATTTGTTGAACTATAATTAATGGATTATTTTTGTCATTTCATAGACATACATTGCTTTTTAAGGAAAGATTAGTGGAGCAACGCTGTGGGTCTCTTCTGGGCAACTGTGAGACATAATCACATCAGCAGGAGCAGATCACTGATACAAGTTTGAAATTTCTTTTCTAGTGATATTTAAATCGAAAAAAATGTCAACATTTGGAAAGCGGTTCTCAATAAACCCTAACCCCAAAAAATCTTTCCTTTTCCATACAAAATAAACCATATTTCTGTAAAAAACAAAAACAAGGAAACACAATTATGGAAACCATGTGACACACTAGCAAACAATGGTCATTCATATGCACTCATCAGAGGTCACCTCTGACACATGAGCAAAGCTTGCAAATCCCTAGGCCTCTCTGAACTGAATGTCTGTGTATGCAGGAAAACATAGAATCTACCAATTCAGTTATGGATGGGCTGAAACTTTACAAAACCAGATCAACGCTGTTCAATGGAAGAAATGCTTTTTCCAAAACAAACAGCGCATATTATGACAAGCAGCTGTACACTCTCCATCAAAACAACCCAATAAACCTGTTTACATACAGTAGAGTTTCCTCCTTTTAATGCAACTCACCAGAGGGTACTGAAGGATACGCCCCTGGTTGGCCAGGGTAAGCTCCTGGCTGTGGTGGATAAGCCCCTTGCTGTGGTGGATAAGCCCCTGGTTGGGGAGGGTATCCCCCTGACTGTGGCGGGTACATCCCAGGTTGTGGAGGGTAACCTCCTGCACCTGGAGGATATGCCCCTGGTTGTGGTGGGTATCCACCAGCCTGAGGAGGGTAGGCGGGCTGAGGAGGGTAGCCTGGATAGCTCATTGTCCTGCTTGAATCTGACAAGAACAAGTATTATTAACCAATGTTGTTTGAGTTTTCAATAATTTATGTTTAATAAATAGATACAGTTTTTTTACAAAGGCTTTGGCATTATTAATGCTTTTCTCGAATTACTGAAAGCCTCTGCCACAAAGATTTTCCCGTTATTAGTTTGTAAAATTATGGAAAGATTCGATGCAAAACAAATTAGTAGGGTTTTTTTCTGATATACATAAATGTTGAATTTGGGGGGGGGGTTGTAATTCTTGAGAAACCCTTTCGATTGAAGCCCATACAAACATGTACTTGGACTGTAACAGTAAAGGCCCTATGCTCTCTCTCCCCCTCCCCCCCTCCAATGATTGCAAACAGTCAGTGTGTTAGCCTGAAGAGTACCCATGTGGTACCATGGAAACTAATTACACAAACAATGACAGCTGAAGGTCTGCCCAGCACAGATCTCCGTGTACTCTTCTGCACGTTCACATTCTTAGGTTTTCTATTGGGAATCCAAATGTTGTACCTTTAGGATTTTGCAGAATGATTTTACCCAAAGCACATTTGAAAAGCACATTTACTTATAACCTTTGTTCACAGGACCATAAGAAATATTGGTCAGTGAAAAAAAAGGTCAGTCTTTTTATAAGATAAGCTTTACAGACTGGCATAGTCATAACACAGTCTTGAGCTTCAGGTTGATAACTACTACGCACAAACAGGAAGTTTTGCTTACTTTAAAAGCAGTGTGGTGGAAAAATCCCCACTGCACCAATTGACCAATGATCACACCACATGACCACAGTTTTGCAAATGCCGAATGAGTGGTGGCAATGAAAAAGAGTTTCCAACTTCCACATCGGATCCATTTTTCACAAGCTGAATGACCAATGAAGGCTGGCTCTTTTGGTGACGTGAGTAGGATCTAAAAGAGGTGCTTGTGATCTCAATTCGGATTGGTTTGTTATATCGCAGGATTAAAAATACCAAGGTATCAGTTTCAATACCTTTATACTATAGCGGGTGTCGAGAGAGACACGGACACGGTGGTCTGGTTCAAAGCTGCTAAGGCTGTTTATTTAAAATAATGGCACCATCTTCAATGATTAAAAGAGTCACTCAGCAGTGGAGGTGAGCAGGTCAGACGAAAGCACGGCTCTGGGAGGTGCGCCAGGGTATGTCAGGGTGCCTTCTAGTGGCATGTGTGTTTCCAGTTTCCGGAAGTGTGGCGTCCCGATGTGCTAGTACATCCACCATGCTCTGGGCTCTGAGCTGACTGGATCCATCCTCCTCCGAGTGATCGGATTCCAGTTACTCGGTCAGTGGGCACCTCCTGGGCCCCTTTGGCCCACTGGCTTTCGCTTCTGGCGGAGGGAAATAACCTGCTTCTCCCGCACTGATCGGGTGATCCGGATCGGGTGATTATTCTTGCTAATACCGTATCCCGAGGTAAAATAGGGAGGTTTGAGGGTATGAAAATTTGGATACTGCCCAAGCCACAGTGTAAAACTAAATGTAAAACTAAATTTTCCAATTTCAAAAATGATGAGAATCCAATAAAAGAAGGCATTAGCCCAGCTGCCTGATTTCCATCATACAAGGCAAACGGATTCCATTTTTTTTGAATGAAAGCAATGTGCATATCTCACTGAAGGTATTTCTATTACATCACTCAACGGTTAAAGGGTTTTTAGGGGTGTAACGCTATCAGCTGTGCTGGTGCTATGATGTATATCATGATATATCCACGACACAATATTAGGGAAGACCCCAAGAAATGGACAGAACATTCAGCCATTCATAAACATAATTAAGAGTTCTCCTGCTAGACGGGGTTCACAACAGTGCAGCCGGCGTCAGATTGAAAGTACAGTGTTGCGTTTCTCTTACAGTTGGAATTTATTAACCTTTAATAATTCATCTTTAAAAAAGTTTTGTTTTGTGCAGAGAACTCCTGTCCTAGTCTATACTGTTCCAGCTAAAGATTGACCTTTAATGTGTATTTATTCAGGGGTAAAACCTCTGTATTTGAAAGTAAAATACACTCAGCACACACTCTTATCGACACTTTGTGTGCAAGAAGGCCGTCCTTTAACATGACCTGTCATAAAACTCTGTGTACTGTGTGGGAAGAGAAAGAGAACCACACCTCAATGTGTGATGTAACCCACAGCTCCAAAGTTGTCCTCAAAGGAGGGAAAAAAAGGGGGATGAACTGAGAAAGAAATGATTTGAGGAAATGTCAATTTGAGGAATTGCTTGAGGAATGATCAAAAAAATAAAAAAATAAAATCAAATGAGTGTAAAATTTAAGTTTCATTAACTTAAACAAGCAATTGTTTTAGAAAACTTCAGTATTAAATGACCATAAAAGTAAGCGTCATGGAAGAATTTACTTTTTCCCGAACACCATCCACGAAGACTCCGTCAAGCTTTTTAATCAAAGTTATCACATCAACATTTGATTGTAAAGATGCTACGAGACGAAGCTGAATCAACAGCGATTGGGAGGGCATCACCAATATTAAAATAACCTACACATAAATGATATTGTGGGACATTTTTTATTTTTAATATAAATTTCCAAATTTGCGTTACAATTGTAAATTTCTTTGTCAACATTTTTAACTGAAGTAAATAAATTACATATTTGATATGAAAATGGTCAGATTTCTCTCTTATCAGATGATTTCCACTTATCTGGACACCTTGAGGCGCAGTGGGTAGCACTGTGGCCTTCCAGTTAGAAGGTTGTTGGTTCACGGTTGAACGTTGACCTTCCTGGAAGGAGTTTGCATGTTCTCCCTCGGCTTGCGTGGGTTTCCTCCGGGTACTCAGGTTTACCACACAATCCCAAAAACATGCGATTAGGATAATTGATCATCTAAATTCCCCTTAGGCGTGAATGTGTGAGTGAATGTTGCCCTGCGATGGACTGGCTACCTCTCGCCCAATGTGCGCTGGATATAGGCACCAGCAGATCCCCGTGACACCGAAAGGGGAAAAAGCAGGTTGGAAGATGAATGAATGGACACCTTGACCATTAAAAACTGTTTAAAAAAAACAAACATTAAACCCCATTAAAGCATGATGGTTTTTCCTCTTTCTTGTAACTGGCTAAAAACGGAAGAGCTACTAAAATATTTTTTGTGTAGACAGGGCCAAGACGATTTGTTGCAGTTCGAACTTGAGAATTTGGCATCATGAAAGCATGGCTCCATTCTACCTTGTATGGTTTAGGTTGGAGGTGGTGATGGGGGATATTTTCTTAGCACACATGGCCAATTTAAAACAAATTGAGAACCTTATCAACGCCAACAGCCTACCTGAGTATTTTTGGTGACCATGTCCATCACTTTATGCCCACAGTGGACCCATTTTGACAATGAGTACTCAACCTCCACCAGATCTCAATCAAATAGATCACGTTTGGAATGTGGTGGAACGGGAGATTTGTGGTAGGCAGAGCACATTAATATCATGTATGTGTAGCCGGCAAACCAGCAGCTGCATATGACATCATGTCAATATTGACCAATCTTTCTGAGGAATGATTCTAGCACCTTGTTGAATCTATGAAATTAAGGATCTGTTCTGTACCAGAAGGGTGCAAATAAGAAAAAAGGGGCTGGTGAATGTATACTTGATCATCTTTCAGCTCATTTTAAAAACAACAGGATCCGAAAATGGTTTGTGCTCTCAAGGGCACACAAATCTATAAACAATGAAACATAAAATGTGGAGTTCTTTCATGTTTAATTCAGCAAATGTGATGATATTAGTATATATGCAACCCCCTTTGACTTTTTAAAGATCTGTGTAGCCCTCAGGGAAAAAATCCAACAGCTGGCAATGATATCTAATGCCTTTGCATATATTAAAAGAAAAAAAAAACTAATCTAATTATCACATTTGCAACTGCATATAGTTCGTCACAACCACATATGTACAGCCACATAGAAAAACATGTTACCATAAGATGTACCCAAACTAAATATTATGTGTGTATTCATCGAAATATTTTATTTAAGCCATTCCACTGAATAGGTGCCATTTCTCTTCCTGGAAAAAATCATTAAAGTTGCTTCATAAATACATTTTATTACTAAGTGTATTACATACTATTCTTATTGTAAATTTAAACATTTAAAATATTGCTAAAATACACATTAAACACACAAAAAAAACTTTCTCTGATGATTCCCTTCACCATCAAATATAATGATTAAGATCTTTTAAAAAGAAAATTTCTTATTAATATATGTTTGTTTCAAATACAGTGGTACCCCGAGATAGGAAATTAATCCGTTCCAGGGTTGACGTTCGTATCTCAAACATTTCGTATCTCGAAGCAAATTTACATGTAAATCGCCTAATCCGTGCAATGGCTCTCAGAAACAACAGTATGAATTGATGAAATAATGGAAAACAAGAAAAAAAAAATCAAGTAACGTTTCTTCAATCCTTAAATCTACACATTGTTAATGTAATAAATGATGATAAAACAGAGTAAAACACAAGCAAAATACGTAATGCGTACACAAATGTGAAACTTTACCTTGAGAGGGAAGCGATTCATACCACATATGAAAGTTAACTTTCTCAAGATATTTTATGAATTACTAACACCAACACGATTTCAAGCACAAGCGGAGACAGATGGAGAGACGCTTCTGAGAACGCGTAACTGGGTTTCTCTAGCTTGCGCTACAGAATAGCACTTTCCTCGTTATTTCTTTTACGACACCTTGACTCTAATATTTGTTATATCACATTACTGGTAATCTATACATAATGTTTCGCTCGATTTAAAACTGATTTAACGTGCTTTGAGGCCTATTTTGCACTGGGAAATAGGAGCGACAGGACCCGGAAGCGCAGTGCGACGTCAGACTTAACAAGCGGATAATAGAATAATAGAGCAGAACTGCTTGTGGTTGTTCATATCTCGAATTTTTCTTCGCATCTCGAAGCAAAACTTTCCCGCGAGACCTTCCATTTCGACATTTCATAACTCAAAGCATGGGCATCTCGGGGTACCACTGTATATGTATGTATATATATATATATATATATATATATATATATATATATATATATATATATATATATATTTACATGTCAGTTTTTGCATGTCAGAATTTACATGTCAGTTTTTGAACAGGAAGTTGCATCTCTTGGATCTTTAGAAGGCCATGGGAAGAGCAAAGGTAAGTTCTCTCAATTTCTTTTTTTACATAATTGATGATGTTGTAATCATATCTTGGATTGTCATTTAAAAAATATCCAGAGTTTTAATTAGATTAGTGTACAAATCACATATTAGGTAAATAACTGAATTTCAGAGATGCAGTGGACGCACCTTCACAATTCCAAAAACATGGGTTTAGATTAATCGAATGATCTAAACTCCCCTTAGGTGTGAATGTCCAGGGTGTACCCGCGCCTCTTGCCCAATGTGCACTGGAGATAAGCACTGGCAGACCCCCGTGACCCCAAAAAAGGGAATAAGCGGCTTAGAAAATGAATGAATTTTCAGAATTTCCTGGTTCTATAATCATGTGCACTGTGTGGCTATTAAGCATGTATTTGCTAAACCTTTGCTAAAAACTCAGTCCTGTTACTTTCAGTCCTGTTACTTAAATACAGAATAACAAGAAGGTTAGTAACAAGAAAAAAGGTCCACATCATTTGATTATAAATCTAATAAAACATGTAGATAAGATACTTAAGAAGGACTAATACCCCATTTGGAATACTTAAGTAAGTATGCTATTGGAAGCTGTTTTGAAGTCAAGTAAGAAATGAATGTTTGAAAAGTTACAACAAGCAATTTGGTGGAATGGCTCTTAAACTGGTTTTCCATATCTGTATAAGGCTGTGGGTGGACCTCAGAAAAGGGCTAGCTCGAAAGGGCTTAAAATAACACTTCTTACAGCAACAACAAAGCAGAAACGACATGAATAACAGTACAAACACTACTTTCGGTTTCTGTTTAGCTATTCCACTGGCATAAAACGTTATTTAAGAGCATTTAAATGGTAGAAGAGTGTGTTGTACTTACCGTTTATGCCGCTGGTCGTCACTTCCTATGTACCGAAGGGCAAAGCTCTGCGCTCGTACGCAGTGTAATAATATTTATGAGGTGGGCTGGACTCAGACTTTCCACGACGGATGACACTGTAGACAATCTTTAACTAAACACAAAACGTGTGACGCCTTCGTGGAACTTGAGTCACACAGCTCTTGTTATGAATACATGAAGTGAATGCTCGCTGTGTGCGCGTCAAAGTTGACAGTTGGACAAGGGCGGCATCGTTTTAGGGCGTGTGCGGTTATAAAATGTATATGTACGTTTATATCATTAAGGAAAAAGTCTCGTTGTGTAGTAAATAGGCTATTTGTGTTTTTAAAACAAAAGCCACAACCTGTCTTAAACAAGCCACGCAAGTCTGGGTGTGTCTATATAAGGAATGTTTCCCAAGAAAAAGAGGCCCTAAGTTAGCCACGCCCACTTGTTCTGACGCGGTGGCACTAATCTTTTCTAAGACATGGTGTCATGTTTTATTTATTGTTTTTTTTTGTCTTGGTATTGTTCATTATTGTTAAATTTAGAGTTTTTGAAAGAATTACTATTTCTGTATTCTATTGTATACTATTATTAATAAAACATTGGAAAAAATGGTGACTTGTTTATTTTTATTTTTTTTTGTCTTGGATTAGACCTAGATTAGAACCTATTTCTTAACCGGTAATATTTCTCACTCTTTCTGGTGTTCAGTGGCAAAAAGATAAAGGCATTTTAGATTATGGTTTCACTTTGTAAAATATAACTTTAGGATTTGATACCATTTCAACTTCTTAATAATATAATAACTTTGACAAAAAATGTCATGCTTATTTGTAGATTTCTTTGAGCTCCCCCACTCCCCCTTTGCTCATGCCTTTAAAATAATGAAGAAAAAAACAAATGCTGTAAACCTATATAAGAGCCATTATGTTGTAACTTTTCAAATTTCTTTTTTACTTGATTTCAAAACAGATTCCAATAGCACACATGTGCTGTTTTTCTTGTTACTAACCCTCTTCTTATTCTGTATAAGAGTAAGTTTTTAGCAAATAATTAGCAAATACTTGCTAAACTGCCACATGGTGCCCATGATCAAAGAACCAGGAAATTCTGAAAATTCAGTTATTTACCAAATGTGTGCATTGTTACACTAAACTAATTAAATCTCTTAAGTAATTTAACAGGATTGATTTTTACATGACGCTCCAAGATAGCATCACAAATTCATCAAATATGTAAGCAAGAAATTGAGAGAACCTACCTTTGCTATTCCCACAGACTTCTAAGGATCCAAGTGATGCAACTTCCTGCTGAAAAAACGAGGAAATTCCCCAAGGTCTCAGGAGGGAGATGAGTTAGGGAAACAGGAATGAATAAAAAGCTGGGGACATGACAATTTTATATATATGGCCAGTCTTCTCTGGACAGTAGATGTGTGTACCTGGGTCTCACTGGTTTCTGACACTTCTGAGCTGATTGCACTGCGGGACATCTTGCGATTACCAAGCTTGATGGGTCTTTCATCTGCTGCGCTAATTTTCCTCGGCCGACCACTGCTTCAACGATCCTTAGCATTACTAGTTTAATTCCCAAACATAAACCTTCCTATCTGCACAACTCAAGTCTCTTAAACAGTTACATCTTGTAATTTATTTAATTCTTCTCAGCTATTTTTAAGAAAGAAATTACAAGGGTTAAACCACTGGAAGAAAAATCGTATTCAAAAGAATAACATATATTCATTTTTTTAAATAATTTTGATTTCAGCTTTAAGACTTTTTAAAGCTTACATTTAATTTACATTTCCCCATGTTGTTGTTATGGCTTTCTAAATCTTTTAAAAATGTATGATACATAAAACATAAAACAACATAATATTGTAGATTTTTGGGACACTCTATATTTCAAGAGAAACAAATATTGTGATGATACACTGTTCCCTAAATTGCTCTGGTTTACAAGACAGAGTTTCTTCCATTTTACATGTTAAATAAAAGTATAATGCATTAAAGAAATGTAAGAAATCTTGAATGATGTAAAACACATTTATTTGAATAAAATGTGATTAACCAAAGTAAAAACAAACCAACTTAATTTCAAACATTTCTACAGTTCCACTGTTTGTTGTGAAATCTGTGGAGTGACCCGACTCCTTACAGTTAAGACAGGGGCAGCTGTGGAGCTCCTTGTTGACTCCTGAGCCAAATAAATACCAAATGTCACCTGAGACAAAAAAAAGAAGTAATTTTCTACAACCATCTAGTATTTTGTAAGAACATCCAAAAAAATTTTGTTCCAAACAGACCTGACCAATTTTGCATTCAGAAAGCGATTTGAGAGGTTCCTGGCTCCTGGCGGCTGATTTTTGATCGACACCAATCATCTGACAGCGGCCACATCTACCCATCACCTATAAAGTCACCAAATACACAGAATCTATAATTAAATATTACTATAGTCAACTAAATTAACGGTTTTAATGTTTTCTTATCAACCTTTTTAGTTTTGTCCTCACATGACATCCATATAAATCAACATTTTTTTTTTTATAATTATTCGTGTTGGGGAGGGGGGGGGGCATTGACTTTTTAGTATCACTTCCCTTAAACCCTTTAACACTTCTGGATTCATCTAACCAACAACTCATTAATTGCCTTTATATTGATCTCAATTGTTCACATGGTAATGCTCTTTCACAATTTGAATCTTTCAATCTTGTGCAATACATTTAGACATAGAATTTAGACTTCTAACAGTTAAGTTAAAAGATACAAAGATTATTTATTTTTATGAACTAAAAAGAGCGCAAAGTAAGCAACAAAAAAGTTCAAAATCAATATTTGTCGGTACTACCTTTGCCCCCAAACCAGCACCTCATAACTTTACTTTCACAAAGTCTGGGATTTTGTGGGATTATAGTCAGGTTTATTATCCACCAATAATATAAACAGGTGCTAAGATTGGCAATATCAAATGTCCATTCAAATCCAGTCATGAACTGTAATAGAAACAGCAGTGTAGGAGGCTAGGAACTGGGTGAGAAACAGCCAAACTCTACAAGGTAAGGTTAGAAAGACAGAGTAAGATTGAGCACAACACAAAATAGTGTGACGAGCTAGCAGGGCATATCTGTGTTTGCCAAGTGCTACTCATCAGTACAGCAGCCGGTGAGAGGAGAGCCACTCCTCATTATGCGGCACAGCAGAGGGAAGTACCGTATTTTTTTTGCCATATAAGATGCACTGGCATATAAGACGCACCCAATTTTAAATGAGGAAGATCTAGAAAAAAAAGATTCTGAACCATATACTGTAGCCTCTCTTACGCCTCTCCTACGGCCGTGACCGCCCTCCGCTCTGCGGCGCTCTGCATTCGCGGTATAAGACGCATCAACTTTTCCCCCTCAGTTTTGGGGAAGAAAAAGTGCATCTTATACGGCGAAAAATACGGTAATCTGTCCAGAAGTAATCTTCATGGAAGAGTTATAGCCTAAAAGCTATAAGAGTTACATACAGTAGGAATATATGCTAATAAAGTAATAATTACCATCTAACTGTCATTAAATGTCTTGTAACGACTCTGCGTAACGTCATTGCCTCAGTGCATCATGGAAGGTGGTTAGGTTCCAATTTAAATGGAAATACTCGCAAGTTACACAATTGCGTTTTTAGTGTGTGAGGATGTATGTTATGTCGAGGTGTGTGTATGCGAATATGTGATTTTGTTGCAATATATTTGTGCTACCCATTCATGACGTGTGATTGGTCTAGCCACAGGTGACCGCTATGTAAGTTGGTTGGTTCAACGACAGAATGTTATGCTGAATAAACGCGTTGCAGCAGTCTTCCTCGAGTGGTTTTCCATTCAACAGTTCTCTTAAAAGCTACCAATAGCTCTTTTAAAAGCTTTGAGTTACCCTGGGGTCATGCGGTATATGGGGCACAGGGATCTCCACCATTTTTAGGTGCTTTAGGGATCCCGCCAGCATAGATTTAGCTACCACCACTAGCTGCTCGTCACAGTCTGAAAAAAAAGTTGTATGAATGCACTTTCAAACTGTTTATTAATAATTTATTAACACTTTCTAAAACCACCCCATGAATAGTTAAGGTTGTTACGTGTATTTGGTTATAAACCATGAATAAGGCATTTATATATTCCTAAACAGTTTACAAATGTCTAATAAAATAGAAAATATGCCTCATAAATTATTAATTAACTGTATGTTTAATTAATGACTCATAGTGTGTAGTTATTATAAAGTGCCATCATGCAAAACAAGAAGAACGGTGGAGGTTACTTGAATGTTTGGGGCTGCATCTGGAGTTAGAGATGGATGACTGACCCCAAATGGACCCCAAGCATACATTTAAAGGCATTAAGAGCTATCTTCAGAATAAAGTAGAATAGGAAGTACTGGAAGTGAGAACACTGCCGCCACAGAGCCCTAAACTCAACCAAACAAGGTCGTCAGTTGTTAGTTCTGCAAGATCTTTGCAGCAAATTACTAGCCTCATTCTATCACGAAAACAGTGTGTAAGTGTCCCTGGTAGAATTGAAGGCAGAGAGCACTCACGCCAAATGTTGATTTGATTTTTGTTCCATCACTGCATTTTGTTCATTGATGAAAATAAACGATTAACATTTCCATTTTTGAAAGCATTCTTTGTTTACAGCATTTTTTCCACACTGTTGCTAATTACTGTGTCAACTAACCTGAAACCGAACGTTTCCTATGGTCAAGTGAGACCAGTCGTCTTCTGCAAACGGCTTCTGTCCTGAGATCACAAGATTTGCTCTGAAACGTTGGATGAGCTGTTCCATGTCGCTCCATGTTCCTTTTACCTCACAGTCGGGTCTTTTAAATGCAAAACAGACAAATACCTTTTGAAATATTTAAAGCACACTCTGTGAAAAAAAAGTATTAGAACCCCTACAAATGTTGAATGTTAACTCAAAAATGATCATTTCATGATGAAAAATATGGACAGCGTGACACCACCTACTGCTAACATGAGGCCTTTTCTGAGCTGGACTGAAAGCTGTCATTGACGGGTGCACAAATCTCCAGGGTTTCATATCTACGGCTCGAGTCTAACTTGGCAGCGTAATTTGATAGAAGTAACTCAGCTCTGTTCGGTGTAGCTGTCAATCACAGGCCTGCCTAGATTTTTTTAGGTGAAAATTGAGCCATAGCTTACCACACGAAAATAAACGTAAACACCAAAAAAAGCCTTTTGAAGAATGTTCACTGTATAGATAACTTTCCGAAATCATTAAAACCGTTGGGTAAATAACGTAAATTCTGAGTAAATAATTTTTAAAATTTGGATTTTTCCCATAGATTCTATTGAGCTGGAATTATTCTGCAGCCAGCACCATTTGGGCGCTCACCGCGGTTTGGCTTCACTCCGCTGACCATGTGAGACACACTTGGGTGAGAGACAGAATAACAAAAAAGTGCTAAACTTATATGAGTTCTAAGTATAGAACCATTGATATTACGAGCGCCTTGTAAATTGCCCCGTGTGCATCCACCTGTCCAACATGCCAACATCTTTCTTGTTCAAAGCTGTTCCAAGAAGTCATGGAAAATATTCAGCAGCTGCACAAAACAGGAACGAGTTACAAGAACTTCACAAGACGGTTCTTTAGAAGGTGTTAACACCAAATAATTGACTTTTTTGCAAAAAGACCAATGGCACCCCATCACAGAAAAAATGCATGTTGTTCCATCAAATCTTGGGTGAGGACTTCTCATCCAAGAACAACCACTTGAAGGACTTTGAGTCATTCTCCAGACCTTAAGCCCACAGAAAATCAGTGAAGGGAGCTGAAGGTTGGAGTCTCTACATCAGCCTCCCAACTGTAATGACTTAGAGAAGATTGTCAAAGAGCAGTGGAACAAAATTCCTTCTATGCTGAGAGCAAACCCTCTGGCTGGAGCCACTGTTAGACCTCTGAGATTGCCAAGAAGAGTATTGCTACGAAGTGACAACACATTTGCGAGAGCTGAGTGTCTTGTGTTTAAATAAATCTCTTGACAAATTTCAACATGAAAGCCCACGATAGGGAAAAACCTGATTAAACTAAAAACTAAGCTCCAGCGGAGTAAAGAATAACTGAATTCAATCATTCATTCATTTTCCAACCCGCTTGTTCCCTTTTTTGGGGTCGCGGGGGTCTGCAGATGCCTATCTTCTGGTCACATTGGGCAAGAAGTGGGGGTACACCATGGACAGGTTGCCTATCGCAGGAAAAATAACTTAAACAATGGTAAATGATAAGGCAAAATAAAAATAAGTAATTCTGTACAGCAAATACACAGGACAATAAAGACAAGGGACACTTGAGGGAGGGAGATTATGATCAACAGGGGATTTTGTTGAAGGAAAGGAGCGAGAGCAAGAGAGAAGAGAAAGTAAACAGATCCGAAAAGGCAGAGGTCATGACAATGGAAGAAAGAGAGCAAAAAATGGCAAAGAAAAATCACCAAACAGCACAGAATGTGAAAATTGTTGAGGTGTGGCTTTGGGGTCAAATTGTGAAGTGGACAATACCTGTTGTTAATGCGCTCTTGTAGAAACGACACACTGGCTCTGTTTATGAGCAGAAATTGAGCCTCGTTCACCAGAGAGAGGGGAGTAGGAATCTCCAGAACTGAAAACATAGACATCCTAAAATCAAGCTAACCAAGAAAAGAAGATATCTGTGAGATATCTGTGGTCTTTCCTCTAGATAAAAGTTTGAGTTCTCTTACACATTCTCTTGGGGGGACCTATCAATACTGGTAACCAAAGAGAAACTTAAATCCACATGAACTAGGAATATTACTAAAACTGGTCAAAACAGGTCTGGAGTTCTAATAGAAACTGCAGGGAAATCTACCAGTTGCTCGTCCAAACTTCATTTCGCGCAGGAATTCTGGGCTTTGCCTTATGAGACGACAAGGTTTCCCAAGGAACTCTGAAAGCCAGGCTGAAACCTCCTCCCCACAATTCACGGTCAGAACTCTAGGGCAGAGGCAGATACTCAATACTCAGCAGCAACAATATTTGCATTAAACAGCTCTTTTCAGCCACAATAATAATTAAAAAAACATCCGACTGGGAAAAAAATGGAAAACTAGATATCTCTGCAACTTCATAATGCAACAATATTAATTAGTAAGTAATTGTGCACAAGCTTTGTAAAAATGCCAGTAAAAAAGTGGAATGGTTGCCAAGGTACAATTTTTTGTCACTAAGGAGGAGTCAGTAACATAATACAAAATTCCTCAATATGAGTATTATAACCCAACCCCCATGTTTCTATGATTTTCCTTAGCTAAGATAGTGATGCGCAACAATGTTTGGTACGGTAAGCAGTCTGGTTGCTATGGTGAAATACTATAATGCTCCCTTTGTCACTATAAGTTATATGAACAAACCTCCATGTTTTTATCATTTACCGAAGCTAATGAGCCAAAGATAAGAGTTTAGAGAATTTGGTTGCAAAGGTAAACAGTTTGGTTGCTAGGGAGCCTTCAGTGATGTCAAAGCATTTTATCAATGGCCATTATAAGTCAGTGGTAAATCATTTACTCTTTCCAGAGCCTGGTTCAAATACTTTTGCACATTGCTTGGTTTGTTATTGTACTGACTGCTAACCTCCACAAACGTGGTCTGTTTGAAGCTTCTAAGCGGTTCTCAGTTTGGGTTAAGTTTTACAAAATCTGACCCCATGTTATGTCAATGGAATTTTTCCCAGAATTTTCAGAGATCTCGTAGAATTCCTTCACTGGTACCAGTCTGAAAAGATATAGCAGCCAGAGTCACACCAGTTTGGATGTCTTTTTTTTAAAACATACATTATTTGTAAGGTACCTTCCAAAATGCAAAAGTCTTGAGAGATAACACACACATCTGCTACCATAACACAATAGACATTAAAAGTTTTAAAACAATTTTTAAAAATTAGTTGAAGCCTGACATATCTTAACTGGCAGAGAATCCCGCTGTGAAAACTGTTGCCCCTAGACTTAAAATTAGGACTGCCAGCAGCTTAAAATGTCGGAGGGGTCATGAGCTCTGTTATATAATTTAGTTATGGTGATGTTTATACCATTTGCAAGCCTTATTTGTTTAATTTCATGCCTTGTCTCTCAAATTACATAACTTCTAACTGCAAGGATGAGGATATTGCATGCGAGCAATGTGAGTGAAATTTGTTGAGAGAAACTGGGAGACGTCGGGAAGTTATCTGAGCTTCTTTCTACCAACTTGATGCCGAGCCAGCAATCTTATTTTCTTTAAGTGGCACCTCATGGTGTGAGATTGATAAATTTGAGTCTTCTATGACGGGTAGAGCTGGCTTTGTTTCTCCACTTGTTTCCCAAGCTGGATCCTGTATCTTCTGAAAGCTTCAGAGCCATCGCTCTAGGGGTGATGTATGTGATCATTTTAAATCAGTGTTTCAAGACACAGACTGAAAGTTAAATTCGACATTTTAGTCTGGGGCCAGAAGTATGTAGATCTCCAGTTTTACTGACACCACCAAACACTCTAGTGCCAATTAGGATTAACCTGATTTCTTGGGTGTGTTGACAAAATAAAGTCTAGGATTACTAATGTGCTAGATTATTCTAAACCAAGTAAAAAATATCTGAAAGCAAGGTTTAAGAAGCTTTAACAGAAAACATGGCTTTATTTAACTTAAACATTACATAAAAATCAGCTAAACACACGCAGCATTGAGAGAGAGAGAGAGAGAGAGAGAGAAATTACAGTGAGAAGGGATTGGAGGCTTTGTGAGGAATAGGCGATTATGATATTCTATTTAAGGAGCTTGTTGACTCCTTGTTAAAATTTGCATTTTGTGATATATTTCCTGTTCTGTCCCAGAAAATAGGATTTTAAATATATATTTTTTTCTGTCACACCAAAAACTTTCTACAGTCAAACCCTAAAAACGGGAGTTTATTACATTTGGTAATGGGCTTGGTTATCATAAGTCCATCCTCTTCACAGAGAAGTCACTGGTCTGGAATCAAACTACTGTTTATAGATCAGGTCAAAAGATCATCATTATTCAATACATTTCTAGACAGATGGGTCACTGAGAATTCATCCCTGATTAGCTCACAGCAGGATTACTTTAATTCTTTAATCTGCGTTACCTTCATTAGCTGGATCCCGTATCAAGATTCCCGTATTTTAACTTTTTTAAAGGGGAAAGGTTGTATTTGAATGCTGCTTTGTATGCGGGCCTTTAAACTTTTTTTTTACCATCTTTGTGTTTTTGACAGTTGTTTTCTCATCATGCCTAAATATATTCTGTCCAGCACCCCGGTCAACATTGGTGTTTGGGTCAGGCTTGGATTTGATTTTGATTTGAAATATGCAACTGATCTAAATCAAATATGATGAAATCGGTGTAAATGTTCTCGTTCCAGGTAAACAGACCCATCTTCTTAAAATTTATGGCTCTGTAATGATAATTATGTGCCAAGGTTTGTGCTCTAAATTCAAACTAAAACTGAACTCAAAATATTCCATCCCCATGTTTTTGTGATTGGAGCTGTATGCTTAGTAATAAGTAATTCCCATTATATCTACAACACTGTTTAGCCAACCTCAGATTTTGTTTGGTCAAATGTAGAGTTTGGGCTCAATAAACTAAAGTATTGTGGATATGTAACATTATAAAACTTGGCTAGTTTAGATGGTTCTACTCATATTTACTCCCATTTAGCATGGTGAGAAGATAATGGTTCAAATTCCATGTCCATGTCCATCACAATTAAAAAGGTTTTGGGAAATCTCATGATTGAGATTTCTAGTTCAAACATATTAGAAGGCATCTTTGTAGAAGTGGTAGCACTAGAGGGTTTGAGATTGACAGTCCCAATCATCTCTGGTTAAAGGTCTGACTCCAACAGTGTGGCAAACTAAAAGCTAGCCGCATGCTCCCTTCAAAGTCAGCTTTGATACTTTAATACGTTTTTTTTTTTGTATACCTGTCCCCGCAAACTTTGCTTTGACATATCTTCTGGGCTGTACTTTCCATACTGATGTCCAAAGGAACAGTGACTGTTTTTTCCATGCCTGAGAAAATATGAACAGGATAATTTTACATTATTTTTGAGTAAATCGAAATGTACTATAGAAATCTGGGGTGAATCGGCATGATTGCTTCGTTACAAAAAATGGCGTATGAATGTGAGTGCGAGAAGAGTGGAGTGGGTTGATTTGGCATGGAGCTAGGCGTTGATTTTATTTAAAGTTGGAACGCTGTGTGTTTGCTCTCTCCAAAACCACTCTGAGTTCAAGGAGAGTCCGCTTGGCTCAGCCTAGACAGTTTAATTAACTTTATTCACAGTGTATTTGGTTCCACTCTTTATAGAGTTAAACTGACTCTGAAGAAGTTATTTAAATGAGTTTATTTCATACATTTTTTGCAAACCTGAGGATGAAAATTCAATCTGAATGGATACTTCATTTAGTGTAGATTTTCCACCATGTCTGCCCTGGTGAGAGAATAAAGTTCACTATAAGAATGTAGCCGGATTTGGGGCTCCACCCATGATCGCTTACGGGCATGTGCAACCACCGGCTTGTAATTTTTCACATGACGCGCACAGCAGGCCCCACTCTTTATAGAGTTAAATTGACTCTGAACAAGTTAATTAGTTTAATTTATTTCATAAATTTTTTTTTTGCAAACCTGTGTATGAAAATTCAATCTTGTAGTGGTGTACCTTGTTGTTGTTGTATTATGTTTCTACAGGCTTGCTAATCATAAATGCTCATCATCACTAATGATCAAAAACACCTAAGACACCTATTTCAACTCTGTTTGGAGTGCTTTTGGTCACTCTCTGAATAGTTCATTTTTATTTAGCATTTTCATGTGCAGATTTGGAAATATATATATATATATATATATATATATATATATATATATAAAAATAGAAAATATATAATATTTCTATATAGAGTGGGGCCAAATACACTCTGAGTAGAGTTAATTTAATTCTAAGGATTTTGCTTAATTTTTTTGCGAAAACTCAATAGACCTTTTTTTTAGAAATGAATGGAAGCTTCATTTAGTGTAGATTTTCCACCATGTCTGCCCTGGTGAGAGAATAAAGTGCACTATAAGAATGTAGCCGGATTTGGGGCTCCACCCATAATCGCTTACGGGCATGTGCAACCACCAGCTTGTTGCACTTCAAGTAATTTTTCACATGATGTGCACAGCAGTAGAATGCACCATTCAGTTGGCCAGATTCATTTTTATATTATAACGCACTAATCAAATAGAGTGAATATTGTAGAGCAGGAAGTTGAAAAGATTAGAAAGGATGAGGTGAGGAAGGCCCTGGGGAGAACGAAGAGTGGAAAGGCTGTTGGTCCAGATGACATACCAGTGGAGGTGTGGAAGTGTCTAGGAGAGACAGCAGTGGAGTTCCTGTCTAGGTTATTCAACAGGATTTTAGAGAGTGAGAAGATGCCTGAGGAATGGAGGAGAAGTGTCCTAGTGCCAATCTTTAAGAACAAGGGTGATGTGCAGAGTTGTAACAACTACAGAGGCATAAAGTTGATGAGCCACACAATGAAACTTTGGAAAGAGTAGTGGAAGCTAGGTTAAGAAGGGAAGTGGATATTTGTGAACAGCAGTATGGCTTCATGCCCAGGAAGATGCAATTTTTGCTCTGAGAATGTTAATGGAGAAGTACAGAGATGGTCAGAAGGAGCTGCACTGCGTCTTTGTGGATTTAGAAAAAGCGTATGACAGGGTGCCGAGAGGGGAGCTATGGTCCTGTATGAGGAGGTCAGGAGTGGCAGAGAAGTACATCAGAGTAGTTCAGGATATGTATGATAGAAGTAAGACAGCAGTGAGATGTGCTGTGGGTCAGACAAAGGAGTTCAAGGTGGAGGTGGGGCTACATCAAGGATCAGCTTTGAGTCCCTTATTTTTTGCTATGGTGATGGACAGGTTGACAGATGAGGTCAGGCAGGAATCTCCGTGGACAATGATGTTTGCAGATGACATTGTGATTTGTAGTGAGAGCAGAGAGCAGGTGGAGGAAAACCTGGAAAGTTGGAGGTCAGCTCTAGAAAGAAGAGGAATGAAAATCAGTCGCAGCAAGACAGAATACATGTGTTTGAACGAGAGGGAGGGAAATAGAACAGTGAGGTTACAGGGGCTGAGGTCAAGAAGGTGCAGGAGTTTAGGTATTTGGGGTCAACAGTCCAGTGTAACGGGGAGTGTGGAAAAGAGGTGAAGAGACGAGTGCAGGCAGGTTGGAGTGGGTGGAGAAAAGTGTCAGGGGTGTTGTGTGACAGAGGAGGGTCAGCAAGAATCAAAGGAAAGGTGTACAGAACAGTAGTGAGACCAGCTATGATGTATGGGTTGGAGACTGTAGCAGTAAAGAAGAGACAAGAGGCAGAGCTGGAAGTAGCAGAGATAAGGATGTTGAGGTTCAGTTTAGGAGTGACGAGGATGGACAAGATTAGGAACGAGCACATCAGAGGGACAGCTCAGGTTGGTTGTTTTGGAGACAAAGTCAGAGGCCAGATTGAGATGGTTTGGACATGTGCAGAGGAGGGATAGTGGTTATATTGGTAGAAGGATGTTGGAAATGGAGATGCCAGGCAAGAGGTCAAGAGGAAGACCAAAGAGGAGATATATGGATGTGCTGAAAGAGGACATGAAGGTAGTTGGTGCAAGAGTAGAGGATACTGAGGACAGGGTTAGGTGGAAAAGGATGATTCGCTGTGGCGACCCCTAAACTGGGAACAAGCCGAAAGGAAAAGAAGAAGAA
>SRMA01026711.1:31084-46925 GCA_007224835.1 Danionella cerebrum | reverse complement strand
TTCCAGAAGAGGGAGGAACATAGAGTTACCTACAAGAGTGGAGGTAGGAGTACGCAGGTAGACTACATCCTTAGTAGACGAGCCAATCTGAGAGAGGTCAGAGACTGTAAAGTAGTGGTAGGAGAGAGTGTAGCCAGACAGCACCGGATGGTGATGTGTAGGATGGTTCTGGTGGTCAGGAAGAAGAGAAGACGAAAGATTGAAAAGAAGACCAAGTGGTGGAAGGTGAAAAAGGAAGAAGATTGTGAAGAATTCAGACAGAAGCTGAGACAGGCTTTGGGTGGTCAGGAAGAGCTTCCGGATGACTGGGAAACTACAGCAGAGTTGATCAGGGAGACAGGGAGAAAGGTGCTAGGTGTGTCAGCTGGAAGGAGGAAAGAAGATAGGGAAACATGGTGGTGGAATGAGGAAGTACAGGACATCATCCAGAGGAAGAGGCTAGCTAAAAAGAAGTGGGACATTGAAAGGACTGAAGAAAGTAGACAGGACTACAAGGAATCGCAGCGCAGAGTGAAGAGGGAGGTGGCAAAGGCCAAACAGAAAGCATATGATGAGTTGTGTGCCAGGTTAGACACGAGGGAAGGCGAGAAGGAATTGTATAGATTAGCGAGACAGAGAGACAGAGATGGGAAGGATGTGCAACAGATAAGGGTAATTAAAGATAGAGATGGAAAGGTGCTAACAAGTGAGGAGAGTGTGCTGAGAAGATGGAAGGAGTATTTTGAGGAGTTGATGAATGAGGAGAATGAAAGGGAAAGAAGGGAGGAAGAGGTGAATATTGTAGAGCAGGAAGTTGAAAAGATTAGAAAGGATGAGGTGAGGAAGGCCCTGGGGAGAATGAAGAGTGGAAAGGCCGTTGGTCCAGATGACATACCAGTGGAGGTGTGGAAGTGTCTAGGAGAGACAGCAGTGGAGTTCCTGTCTAGGTTATTCAACAGGATTGTAGAGAGCGAGAAGATGCCTGAGGAATGGAGGAGAAGTGTCCTAGTACCAATCTTTAAGAACAAGGGTGATGTGCAGAGCTGTAACAACTACAGAGGCATAAAGTTGATGAGCCACACAATGAAACTTTAGGAAAGAGTAGTGGAAGCTAGGCTAAGAAGAGAAGTGGATATTTGTGAGCAGCAGTATGGCTTCATGCCCAGGAAGAGCACTACTGATGCAATTTTTGCTCTGAGATTGTTAATGGAGAAGTACAGAGATGGTCAGAAGGAGCTGCACTGCGTCTTTGTGGATTTAGAAAAAGCGTATGACAGAGTGCCGAGAGAGGAGCTATGGTCCTGTATGAGGAGGTCAGGAGTGGCAGAGAAGTACATCAGAATAGTTCAGGATATGTATGAGAGAAGTAAGACAGCAGTGAGATGTGCGGTAGGTCAGACAAATGAGTTCAAAGTGGAGGTGGGGCTACATCAAGGATCAGCTTTGAGTCCCTTCTTATTTGCTATGGTGATGGACAGGTTGACAGATGAGGTCAGGCAGGAATCTCCGTGGACAATGATGTTTGCAGATGACATTATGATTTGTAGTGAGAGCAGAGAGCAGGTGGAGGAACACCTGGAAAGTTGGAGGTCCGCTCTAGAAAGAAGAGGAATGAAAGTCAGTCGCAGCAAGACAGAATACATGTGTTTGAACGAGAGAGAGGGAAATAGAACAGTGAGGTTACAGGGGGGCTGAGGTCAAGAAGGTGCAGGAGTTTAGGTATTTGGGGTCAACAGTCCAGTGTGACGGGGAGTGTGGAAAAGAGGTGAAGAGACGAGTGCAGGCAGGTTGGAGTGGGTGGAGAAAAGTGTCAGGGGTGTTGTGTGACAGAAGAGTGTCAGCAAGAATCAAAGGAAAGGTGTACAGAACAGTAGTTAGACCAGCTATGATGTATGGGTTGGAGACTGTGGCAGTAAAGAAGAGACAAGAGGCAGAGCTGGAAGTAGCAGAGATGAGGATGTTGAGGTTCAGTTTAGGAGTGACGAGGATGGACAAGATTAGGAACGAGCACATCAGAGGGACAGCTCAGGTTGGTTGTTTTGGAGACAAAGTCAGAGAGGCCAGGTTGAGATGGTTTGGACATGTGCAGAGGAGGGATAGTGGTTATATTGGTAGAAGGATGTTGGAGATGGAGATGCCAGGCAAGAGGTCAAGAGGAAGACCAAAGACAAGATATATGGATGTGCTGAAAGAGGACATGAAGGTAGTTGGTGCAAGAGTAGAGGATACTGAGGACAGAGTTAGGTGGAAAAGGATGATTCGCTGTGGCGACCCCTAAACTGGGAACAGCCGAAAGGAAAAGAAGAAGAAGACTATCAGGATTTTTTTTTGACAAATCCTGGCCTCTTTTTGAAACAGCATCTAAACTATGAATCCCAATGATAACTTGATGGAGACCCATTGCTTACAGTGTCATCAGATGGACGCGGTCACTTTAAGAGTGTGTGACATCAGAGTTATTCTTAGCAAGTGGCCATGTTTATATAGGCTACACAAACAAGCATTAGAAGCATGAAATGAACCAAGTACTCTGCAAAGGTCCCCTGAGAGGTGGCCTGGGTCAGAAACCGAAGATGCTTCAGTCAGAAACTCAGAACAGAGTTTCGCCATGTCTGAGCCGAGCACATTGATTAGCTAGTTATCTTTTGAAAAAATAACTGTATAAACACAATCATAAAAAAATCACATGTTGCCACCAGTGGAAAAATGATAAATAAAATTTTTAAATTTGAAGTCAAAACTGGTACTGCATCCATACCCTTTTATTACATAAATTCTTCGAAATACCTTCCTGCCCCACCAGACTAGAGGTTGCCAGATCCAGCTAGAGCTTAAATATTAGAATGTCATGACTGGAGTGAATAGGTGGTAAATCTTTATTTATTTGTGAGAAGCAACTTTGTTTTATAAGTGCCCATTTTCTGGCTGGAAATGAAATAAACATGATTTCTGAGGCCCTCTACACACACTTTAATGTCTACTGACACATCAGCCACACTTCCTGATTACTTTCCTCACATACTTCTCCTTTAATTTAGGTACTAAATGTAACATATGTTGCATAGTTTGTACACACCTTGCAGGTCAACAGAGGCTTGATCTCGGTTAGCTGGACGTCTTGTAACTCATCCATCTTTGTGTTGGTCTGTAGAGCAAAAAAAATAAAAATAAAAATCAAACCACACACTCAACATAATATCGTTTTAATGTAGAAAGTTGTTTAAACACAAACAAAAATCAAGGCATATTCCATGGGTTCCCAGTCCACAAAACCAGGGATTTTTCCGAACAGTTACGCTGTTACATGGTTTGACAGGAAACTCAATTTAACAAAAACTCGTGTTCTTGTGGACATGGTCTGCATTTAGCAGAGATCTAATCATTAGCTCCTTTGCAATCAGTGCAGTCAGCCTTTGTGTTTTTCATTAACCTGGCAGACCTGAGATGGAGTTTCAGCCCACAGCAGCATTCAGTTGCACACTCGTGGTAAACAGCAATAAAATCTAAGAGCTGCAAGGCAATGACTCTACAATTAAATCTGTCCTTTTCTGTTGCCTTGGGAACTGGGATGTTTGAAGAACGTACACTGTCTGCTAGCTTGCTAATGTATAAATGTTGAACACTTCAAGTCTCAGTTTGAGTGCTGAGCAACAAAGATGTTTTCTATTCCAAGGTTTCTCTTAATTGAACTGACATTAATTTTTGTGTTTCATTGCTAAGTAATGAGTGGTATGCAAATGGATCTGTATTTTTTTATGTCAATCCGCGGTGAGATATTCCAAAACTATCACAAAACAGGCAGCAGTATGGAAAAAATGTGAATCGTATGAATGATTCATGACATATAGAGTTGTGCTGTGGCTTAACCCACATCCACTGGCCTCATCTTTCTTCTGTCTCAGTCATTGTGACCCTCCTGACCTCGGGATGGATGCATGTTCAACTGCCTGCAGTTTACTGGATCATGTTCAAAGGACTGAGACACTGGGACCTCACACAGAGGAGCCAGATGTGAAATTATGACAAGAACATTCAGTCATTTTTTTCACTTTCATTGAACTGCTTGTACCCTTTTGGGATCATGGGCATGTTTGTGAGGATACTTCATTACAAACATTTAAGTTTAAGGAACTAATATATACTGTGGAGTTGATATACTGTGGAGTCAGTGGCCAGAGTATTTATAGTAAACAGTATAAACAGCTCCTTAGCTGAAGTTTATTTCAGATACATTCATTTAGAATTATTATGTAAAAAACGGTCAGTTTAAATTAACGGTTTTAGTTTAAATTAAACACAAAATGCAATGTGTGGAGTTATTTTATTAATAATAATGAATGGACGCTGAATGCATCCTTGATGACGCTGCTGACCGGTTGTGCGCATATACTCAGAGGACAAGCTCACATTGTACGCAAACAGGGGGCAGTGTTTGCATTTTACGTCCGAGATAAAATCAGTTTTCATTGATGCAAATCGATGTACACTGCAGAGTCGAGTAAATCAATAAAAACGCCCAACCCTAAGCTGATGGAACAAATGCCAACATCTGTCACACCTGGCAAGCCTGCTTCTCAAAGTAAAGATAAACCAAAAGGAAAGCCCAACACAGGACGGCCACATAGTGCCGTGGGAAAAAAAAGGAATCCCCTCCCAGGAGAAAAGAGTCATCATAACAGAGCTCTCCGCAGATCTCAGAGAAGACCTCATTTCTTTTTGGAAAGTCACTATCAGGGGGATGTTGAGAATACACGTATTAGTTACAGAAAAATGATATGAGTTGCAAAGAATGCAATTTGTTAGATACAGTACAGAGGGAGATTAAATAGGCTTAAAAAGCAGACAAGCAGAGAATGAGGTTGGGAAAGCAGAAGAGAGACAGGTGTAGGAAACTTGGAATTGAAGGAGATCTTGGGATATCAAGAAGCAGGGTCCTTTCTTTGTATCTTTAACACTGAGCAGCTTTTGGCAGAAGTACTAAAAATGAGGAATCAATAACAGAATGATCGGACAACCAGCAAATGTAAATCCAGCAACTCTACAGGATCGGAGTCCCAAAAACCCTCAGCTCGATCAAAAAAACCTTGCCTGGTCTTTTTACAAAATGGTTTGACCATTCAGTCACATAATGAACAATACTCTCTGCAAATCAAAACTATTCAGTGATATTTCTTAAATGCTAAAACATAATATCAATTTATTTTACATTTTTGGATGTTGTTATATATTTGCAAAAGCATTGCTCACAAAAGATATTAAATTTGAAATCACACACAGATGAGAGACAATCAGCACAAATGTACAAGAACCAACGACAGATGAAACAAGTCAAAGAGAAACAAGCACAACGAGGCAGATCCGAACACCGTAAAGTCTGGTACACTGTTGGGGATGTTTTCTCATCTGGTCCTTTCTGCTTGAGTCTGCTTAAGTTTTCCCCAGCCATGTGCTGGTTGATTGTTGGACATAGCTAGAGAGATTTTGTATTTATTTCTTTTTTTTATTTGCGTGTTTGTAATATAATCCCTTTTTTTGTGAGACACATGGCTGTCCTGTTTTCTGTTTGCCATGTGCTCGGCTATATAATGTCTTACCCCTCGTATCTCTTTGTAGGTCCATTGGTTAATAACCCCTCATGCCTTTCCTCAGATACCTTTCGATTTTGACCCCTTTATTTTCTACTGTGAAGAACGAGCTCAACACAAATAAATACTATTGAAACTACATTGTTAACACACACCAAGACAAAACATTAGTTTGAAATGAATGAAAGGTACCATGCAAAAACAGATGTATAGGAATGTATGTATGTATGTTAAGATATATGTTTCACAAATACAGCATACATAAACATCAGGAATGGTTCTAAATGTTTATGAAGAAGCAAACAACTGTACAGACCTCCAAGAGATCAATTGGCAAAGTGACTCTCGAGTGGTGTTGAAGGTACAAAACTGGATCTCAAGGTGGCTTGTTTGCTTTGTACCTGATTATAACTCTTTATGAAGCTCCAGGTTTCACCATGGTTGATGTAACTCTAACTATGAGCCATGAAAGCTGTCAAGAGTACAGAGCATTACTTATCAAGAAGAGTATACCTCTTCTTTAAGTGCACGACAAAATAAGCACACGAAAGATGGATGTGGGAATGATATGTGAGCCCTACTAGCTCTCAACATAAAAGCTCAAGGTTCTAGGCTCAACCGGGTTTGTTCTATGTTACTTTGAGCTATCTCCACACACTCTAGTTCCTTCCAGTGTTCCATAAAATGCCTGCGTGGTTGATGGATGATTTTACATTAGCCAGAGGAGTGAATGGGATTCATAAGTAGCAATAAATCCTGTTTGAATAGAATCTGAAGTAAATGCATATAGACACTGAATATGTGTAAAATAACTTCATCAATGGAATGCCAGAACATCTAAACAAACCTGCATTACATAAAGCACATGGAAACTACTAGCACAAATAAAGACGTGAAAGCTCAGGGCTGGAAATCTCCTGGCAGCAAATCCGGATGAAGGGCATTAAATAATATTTAGACAAGAAGTGGAAGAATAAAGGAAACAACAAATGCTTAGTAGCATGCCCTCCACTTCCATGTACAATCAATGAATCTGGGCCAAGGGCAAAGGCCAGACTGCAATTATGGCCCCGATTGACTAATCCCGACACTCAAGATTCAAATATAACGTTTATATAATGTGCAAACACCAGCTTCTAGATTTCAGGCCAAGAAAACTTGACTCACCAAAGCATCACTGCAATCAATGTCAGTTTGAGTTTTCCGCCAACTAGTCATGAATTCACTGAGGTGTAAAGACGAGGGCAGGAGTTTCCTATCAGAGAATGCTCCCAAAGAGATGAAGAAAAGAAATGAAAACCACCACAGAATAGCTAAAGATCCCAGAAAAAAATATATATATATATAATCAAAACATATATAAATATTTTGTCTGATGACATTTCATACATAATACTTGTCAATATTGCAACCGCTTAGAAAATAATTAACAATGATCCAGATTCTTTCCATTTAGTTAGGAGGCATTGTATGGGAAAAAACCAAAACAAGTCTAAATATTCAATTGGTTAAATAGGGGTGGGGGGAGAGGTGCCTGTTCACCTATCCGACTTCACATTTTCTGTTAGTGGCGTCAGGTTGTTCAAAAACACATAGATAAATGAAGCCATGAGCACTTGAGGTGACTTCCCATTCATTTCTGTTCAATCTTAATAGATGATCATGGAGAAATACACTGACATAATGGTTTGACAGCCTGC
Organism: Danionella cerebrum; assembly: GCA_007224835.1. Taxonomy (NCBI): domain Eukaryota; kingdom Metazoa; phylum Chordata; class Actinopteri; order Cypriniformes; family Danionidae; genus Danionella; species Danionella cerebrum. The sequence goes on along the minus strand of SRMA01026711.1, from coordinate 39,661 downwards.
AAACATATACCATTTTATATTACAGCTCAAATTGACAGGGACATTCCCATGTTATTAATACAACTGTAAAATTGATTCGTACTAAATGTTCGAACTCCCATCTGTGTGTCTAACAAATCAGCTTCACCCTTCTTCAGCGATAAGTTGGGGACATTCTTCTCCATGTAACTCTCTCTATTTTCTTCTTTTTCTCAAAACAAATGATTGTTCTTTGAGTCTAAACCTATTGTAATCTGTTTTAATGTATTGTGAAAGTGCAATAGATTCACGTGTTCAATCCTTGAAATGTAAGCTGCTTTCGGTAAAAGTATCTTATATGCATAGATATAAAAATGTTGTCTAGTAATCTTAGTTTTTCTTAATTGAACAGGTCTGTAAGTGGCAAGAAAACGATCTCACAATATGTACTTCTCCATTACTGTAAGTAACAAACATTCAGCCTCAATCAGCAAACACTTCGGAATGATTGATGGCTGTGACAAAGCCTTCCTGCATTCACCAGTCAATCCATCTATCTCTATTTCTGTCTACTTTCAGCTTAAAGCTATAAACAGCTTACAAGTCAAGAGTAGGTCAGTATGATGTGCGTGACGTGTTCCCAGATGTGGACTGATCATACAAAGGGGTTAGATTATACGACTGCAAATAAATAGTAATGTATACATAAAGAAAAACACTTTGGTACTCTGGCATTTCAAAAAGACTACTTTGAATTTTTGTATCTACAATTTACTAACGGGATTAAGAAGTTATTAAGACACAAGTGTAGCTTTATTGAGTCCCTTTAATCATTTTTATTTTTCCAAATAAAATACAATTCTTAAAGGGGAATTCTTCTAAAGGGGAAAGAAAATAAAGGGGTAAATGAAAATCATACTTTTCAAGGTGTTGACTAAAACACATATAATCAGTTTTTTTTTGTTGTTGTCGTTAAAATTGATCACATCTGCAAAAACCCAAAGTGCCAACTCACTTAACCAACCCATCATGCTCTGTCAACTCATAAACTCTATAGTAATTTGAAATAGTCCCGGAATTAATTGGTACTGGGGTGCCCAAGAAATCATGAATTATTATTCATTATCTGACGCTACACAAACTTTTATTTACAAAAATTACCACATTCCACCATTAAATCTCCAAAATATAACACACAAGCAATCAAAATTTGTGAGAAACAGATCTTTTTTAAATTTTTGGAAAGAAACTTTTTTGCAATGAATGGTTTCCACAAGCCAAGCCGATTCTGCCCATTACGCTGAGACTGGCTATACAAAGAGGCAAATACTGAGCACCAGTCCCTGAAAAAAAAGCTTGTTTAATTGTTTCCACTGTGTAAAAAATGTTTGAGGCCACTGATCTAGACCCTGAGCAGCCAAGGCTCCTATAACCCCGTAAACTGAAACATAGAAGGCAGTGGACACATTTTATTCATGAAGAAGTACATTAGGAAAGACGCATCTGTATCTACTGTTTGCAATCCAGCCACAGCTCCAGAACAGGTGAGTGCATTTATGTGTAAAGAATAGTTTCAGTATTCAACCCCAGCAGTGACAGAGAGCAAAACAGAGCATGTCTTTAATGAGGTTAAAACAACATTTGTAATAAACCCATTGAAACTTTGGTATGTTACAGACAGAGAGCAAACATATCAGATTAGAAAAAAATAAAGAAATCTAAGAAAAAAGTTCCATATAAAACAATAATATTATTATAGAGCATCTGTTGTTGAGACTAAAACAACCCCCAGCTTGTGTGTGTTTTAGGTCACCAGTATTCTCAGAAATGTCTGAGTGAGTGATGGCAGATGCTCAAATTCACCCAATTAAAGCTTTAAAACTTTTTCTACTGCAGCTAATGCTATTATTTAATATAAAAGAAAACAAAAAGATACATAATACATTTATTCTCAATTCTAATGGTCAATTTCAAGGGAGCAGCAAGTATGCATTATTAATAGCAGCACACACTCCATTAAAGTGTTAATATTCAACCTGCTTTACCCAGAGAAGGTCACTCATGTTCCCAGACATCCTGCATAGGGCAGTTACACATCTGCTCATGTGTGGAATTTAAACCAGTTCTCAACCCTCCATTTCTGTTGGTACACTGGTAGCAGGGCTCTGAGATGGAGACTGGCATTAAGGAAAAGTGCAGTGCATGCTGATTAATAGATCAGACCGTAAATATAGAACAACTTGCGTTGATAAATCTTTCAAAGCATTTAGAAACATTTTGATTAGTGCTTGTGTCTGCTTTAAAGCACTGGTTTATATTATTTTTAAAAATATAGTTCTATTGAACTAGCTGAGATATTCTCTGGTCTGCTATAGGAATGGCCCATTGTCATCTTATTGATCTAAATCAACCTGGTCTAATTGGTTTCATACCAATTGCAGTGAGTAGAAATATGAACGATTATAAAAAACTTTTTCTTTGTGTCTTTTTGACTCCTAATAAAGACTAACTACAAATAATAACAAAAAGCAAGCAACTATTATTTAAAGAGTGTCATCTGCACTGCATTTAAATACAGGGGTCTGCTGATGCCTTTCCCACCTCAAATTGTGTGAAAAATGTGATGAAGATTAGAGAGGTCACAAGTCTATTGCAAGATATTTAATATATCATGATAGCAGATTAAATGATTAACATTAGATGAGATTAACATTCATTCAAAAAGTTATTGAGCCAATGCAGTAATGAAGAAATGGGATTTTATAATTTTATAATTTCTGCAGTAGGACAGTTTTTTAATAGAAAAAAGAAACATGTTAAACCTGCTGGAAAATGAATTCTAAACCTTTCCAATCTGGCTTCCTGCTTTTATCTCATTTTCTGCGCAGGCTCCCTGTATCACTAACTGAATTAGGGGAAACCCCTGGTCTAAGCACTTGTGTACGTGACAGGGTGGCATGCGCAGTCCATCAATAGGGTTTTTGTGCTGGCGGAGGGCAGCCAATGAACTAGAATCTCTGCCAAAATAGAGGAGTTTTCATCTCATCTCTCTCTCGCCTGCCTAATAATGCCAACCATTACAACATCCCAGCATCCCAGACTTTATGCAGAACAAATGTTCTCAGGAATCTCTAAAATGTGTTTGTTTGGTAGTAAAACATTTAATCTTAAAATTATACAAACAAGCAACGGTGAATTGATTTAATGTTAAATATTTGTAGCAGTCAAAATCAGATAGTTACGTATGAGCTGATAGTAAAGGGCTAGTGTTCAGATTCAATCTTACGTTTTGGAGGTCACGGTCAATGCATTTGTGTTGGAACCTTGGAGGCCAAAGCGAGAGCCTAACTGGCCCCAAGAGCAACTTAGCTTTCCCATGAGGTCCTATACACCAACCAGGCTTAGCTAAGCTTTGGTGTGCATTCTGTGCAGGGTGAAGAGGGATATGGCTGGGGCTTTAAATGGAATGTTGGGTAATTTGTATAGTTCTGTTAGTAATTCAACGTTCTTTACAGTGCATCCGGGAAGTATTGTGATTTTTCAGGTTTTGTATTTTGAATAAATTTGCAACAATTTAAAAAAATATTTTTTCACATTGTCGTCATGGGGTATTATGGGTGGAATTTTGAGGAAATAAATGAATTTAGTCCATTTTGGAATAAGGTTCTACCATTAAAAAATGTCGAAAAAGTGAACCGCTATGAATACTTTCCGGATGCACTGTATCTGATGTTTTGTCAAATAGCGAGTCTCAAGTCTGTTTCAAGTACCGTCTCCATCTACGTTGCATCTTTTTTTGGAACTCATGTTAACAAATATTGTTTGCACATCAGCTCTATCTTTTTATGTGGTGTTAAATCTGTCTAAAGTGTGGCAGACTGCAAAAATCCACATAAATTGTGCAAAAAACGTGTTATTTAGCCAAATGTTAGCCAACTGTTTTAAATGACCAGACAAGACTATAAGCAATTTCTAAGTTTAAAACACCTAAATATTACCCCTGTCCTGCATTCCATACTTTTAGAACAATTTTTTTGTTTATTTAAAGATAAAGAGGTGAGATGCCTATTACTCAAATATTAAAAGCATTCAGTTGTTTATGATCCTCAAAACGCTTTTATAAAGAGCTGTTTGTCAAGAGCAACTTGGAATTGAGTCGCTGAGGCTGTCGGTGCTGAAGGCAAGAACCCTGTGTGTTTTTCTAATATAAGGACAACATAAGGTAACTTGAAGTTAACTTTATTTCAAAGTTACAACAGAAATTTTATTTTAATTATGTTGATATTGCCGAATACAGTTTGTTTTAGTGTTTAAATGAAATCGAAACACTGTAGATATAACCATAGCAAATGCAAAAGTCTGCATTCTGTCGACTTGTGTGCTGCAAACGTCTTCTATGTGAAAGCAAACTGGCTGCATGCTCTGTCGACCCACAGACATTACGTAAATGCCACACAGACGTAACAGACACAAATGCAGTGTCAGGGCTCTAGACTAACTTTTTGCACTGGTTGCACTGGTGCGCCTAAATTTTTTTCTTAGGTGCACCAGCACAAAAGTTAGGTGCACCCAAATTTTCAACCGCATCACATTTAACACCCCATTTTCACAAGTTCACTTTTTTAGTTATCTATTCATTTATTTTTTTTAAATCACTGTCCATATAGACAATATTGACTTGTAAATGATTAACTAACAACCTGGTCAATATAAAGTTCTTTATTTGAAGCACAATTCCACAAGAAAGGTAACTAAAACTTACTGAAAAAAGTGTTTAAAGTGCTTTACTGAGCTGAAATTTAAACTTTAAACTGATTTTGGTCCCCAAGAGCAGCAAATGCTTTCTTTGAAGCAGCATTAATTCCTAATTAAACAAATAAAAACGATAATACCATTTACTACCCAGATCAAGAGTTTATAATGCAGCCTATTTATTTATTTTTTCATTTTTAAGTATCAGAATATTATGGTTAATGCAGTAACGAGACGGTAGGCATATTATTGACATAGGCTCCATAACATGACATGGCTTACCTTGGGCATGAGCATGCTCGACCTCACTGTGTTCAATATTATATTCATCGGTCTTCCTTTCCGCAAGATACTACCGTACACAATGATGCATTTCTTTTTGGCGATATATGTGCCTCCGTCGATCAGGAATTCCATGTACGCACTGTTCACAATTTGCACAGACGTCTTTTTTTTTTCAATGTATCTGCGATGACTCCTATAAATTGGGTGCGCGTGACATCATTGCTGTACGTCGGGTTAACGTTCAAGCCATTTTTCTTCATAAGAATTATTTCGGACTTGAATTTAGTGAAGGGGAGTTCTTCTTTTGCAATATTGTAGGCAACGTAAAACTTAATTCTCATCTCGGCCTCGTCTGATGATCTGTTTGCAAAGGCAGCGGGGAGAGGGGACACTTGAGCAGTGCATTTATCGCGGCATGTTATGTGTTTTATAGAAAATTCTAAAGTTTATAGTTTCAATTCTAAATGTATTAGAGCCAGTCACAGGGGAGGTTGATGGCTCCGTGTCAGAGCATTGGTTATAATTTTTCACGATCAGGCCCTAACTTATCTTTCTTAATGAAAAATCTGTCAATCGTTCTTTTCATCTTCTCTCGTAATCCACGGCTACATCCACTGTTTACCTGATGGACTCACCTCTCTCTGTCTGACTGCATCACGTGCATTTTCAAACGTACGTTCACACACATACAGGAATATCTGGACCACGGCCAATCAGAGGGGGGTGGGACGGGATACGCTCTTCACTATCTCTGATTGGTTTAGACCACTAATGTGTGTCTGTTGTTGAACAACAGGGAGACTCACGGAGTTTCGTTTTTTTCCCCTCGAATGACGGGTCGCACCGGTGCGACCTTTGATTTTTTTTAGTCGCACCATTGAGAAATTAGGTCGCATATGCGACCAAATTGGTCGCACTCTAGAGCCCTGAGTGTGAAACAGTAATTACAATGTTCTGGATTCTTTTCACCAGCTAAATGCTTCTTATTGGTCCATGTGGCTGGTAAGGATTTAAAATGTCATTGAATTTTTTCAGTTCTTGTTTGGTTGAGCACATGGCTTTTTTATGGCTCTTGCGCATTGTGCTCTCCTGTGTAATGTATTCAAACCACCCTTCTCATTATCTGTGTTTTTTTTTCATTTATCCTTTATATAGGACAAGATCACAGTGGCGCAGTGTCGCAGTGGGTAGCATGGTGGCCTTTAAGGTTGTCGGTTCGAGGCTTGCCGGTCACCTCTGCATGTTCTCCCCGTGCTTGTGTGGGTTTCCTCCAGGTACTACGGTTTCTCCCACAATCCCAAAAACATGCGGTTAGGCTAATTGAATAATCTAAATTCATCATAGGGAATTCCTCTTATTTTCACCCCAGCGACCTGCCCAGGGTGTAACCCCACGTCTTGCCCGATGTGCACTGGAGATAGGCACCAGCAAAAACCCGAACAGGAATAAGCGGGTTAGAAGGACAAATGAATAGGACAAGACCATTTCTCTGTCTTGTGTCGGTTTAATACAGTTTTGTAATTCTGAGGCCTTTAAAATTGTATTAATATTATTTTACATTTTTGTTCTAAATTAGATTTTGTTTATTGCTTGCGTTCAGTCAAGCTCCCCACATGTGCAAGAAGCTTTAAAAGAATGAGTTCTTGGAACATGTGATCTCAGTTTGTGTTCTAAAACATGGGGATTTAATACAGTTTAAATTAGTATAAGACTTAAGACCATAAACCAGCAGATGGACGCTCTGATCTAAAACAAGTATACGAGATAGACAGCCATGAGAAGTTCTCTTTTTAGACATTTTTTTACATATGAAAAAATCAATAATCAATCAAAATCATATGGTCGTTTGGAAAGTTTCAGTTGTCATTATGATTTAAAAAGAGCAAACATGGTTGTTCAACAACAAATGGCTACTAACTACTTAACCACTAACTATGGGACTTACTATGAGTGGAAATTTGTTTTTTTAGGTTATCATGCATATTTTCAGAGAAATGGTCAAAAGCTATGTAAACTTATGAGCATAACCATTATGTTATTATGTTTTTATTATAATCCATAAAAATCTAAAAGAAAAAATGTACTGGGATCTGTGGTCAACTGTCAACTTAACTATATATATATTAGGGGTGTAACGGTTCACGGTATGTATTGAACCGTTTCGGTACGGCCTGTTCGGTTCGGGACACTTGCGTACCGTTTCGGTATTCGGTATTTTTATTAAATAATATAAATGTATTATCAGCGCGATATTAAGCGCAGCGGAACAATGTTCCTAGGCGAGTTTCCGCACGGACGCTATTGACTGACGAGCACGAGCGCGAGAATCATATCAAAAGCGAAAGAGAAGCCAGAGCTTGAAGACCCTCTCACCTCACTGCGGTCTCGTGTTTGAGAACACTTTGGCTTCTCTGTTAAAAGACATAACGGGGATAGACGAGTGGATAAATTTAAAGTTGTATGCCGACATTGTTCCACGGAGATAGTTTCCGCACGGACGCTATTGAGTGACGAGCACGAGCGCGAGAAGGAAAATTACATGGCAAAAGCGAAAGGGAAGCCAGAGCTTGAAGACCCTCTCACCTCACTACGGTCTCGTGTTTGAGAACACTTTGGCTTCTCTGTTAAAATACATAACAGGGATAGACGAGTGGATAAATTTAAAGTTGTATGCCGACATTGTTCCACGGAGATCGGGCAGGCAACACATCTAACATTTTCTACTGCTGGAGGTATTATAACCAGATCTATGCTCTCTTCAGAAAATGTGGATAGGTAATCTATCTAGTTGCCAGTATTTCATTTTTTATTTAAAAAAATGTGTTTTTCTTAATAAAGAGTGCAATTTATTTAAAATATCACCCAAATGTGTCACTTTTATTTATTTTATGCAAGAATTCTACTGTGTATTGGCAGCTTTTCAAAATAAAGATTATGTAAGTTCTTATTGTTTTGTACCGAACCGAATGAACCGAACCGAACTCTCCAAGACACTGTACCGAACCGAATACGATTTTAGCGTACCGTTACACCCCTAATATATATATATATGGGCGATATATCGATATTAAAAAATATATCGATATATTTTTAAACGAGATATGAAATTTGACCATATCGCATATATCGATATAGGCTGCGTAGTTCAAACTGCGCTGTGAGCCTGGCTCCAGCAAACTGTTTTAACCCGGAGCTCTCAGCACTACTTCGAGCGCCCCTGGCCACGCCCCTCCTCTTTCAGGCACAGAGCGGGGAGGGGCTGGACTCTGGAGCAGACAATCCGCCGGCACTCTTCAACAAACATGGAGGAAGCAACAACATCTGCTGAGCATGCGGAGAAATTAGTTTGTAAACAAAAAAGTAGCGGCTCAGTAATAAGGAGATGGTTCGGATTCAAAGTTTCTGATGAGAAACAAAACCATGTCATATGTAGGGAGTGCCATAAAGAAGTTACAGCCAGGGGTGGAAGCACTACAAATCTTTTTCACCATCTAAAACAGTGGCACAAACTGCAGTATGAAGAGTGTGTGAAACTGCGCGCTGCCGAGGCCCCAGCTGCAAGCCAACCGCAACCCGCAAAAG
>SRMA01026711.1:0-31074 GCA_007224835.1 Danionella cerebrum | reverse complement strand
AAAAAAATGTGTTTTTCTTAATAAAGAGTGCAATTTATTTAAAATATCACCCAAATGTGTCACTTTTATTTATTTTATGCAAGAATTCTACTGTGTATTGGCAGCTTTTCAAAATAAAGATTATGTAAGTTCTTATTGTTTTGTACCGAACCGAATGAACCGAACCGAACTCTCCAAGACACTGTACCGAACCGAATACGATTTTAGCGTACCGTTACACCCCTAATATATATATATATGGGCGATATATCGATATTAAAAAATATATCGATATATTTTTAAACGAGATATGAAATTTGACCATATCGCATATATCGAGATAGGCTGCGTAGTTCAAACTGCACTGTGAGCAAACTGCTTTAACCCGGAGCTCTCAGCACTACTTCGCGCGCCCCTGGCCACGCCCCTCCTCTTTCAGGCACAGAGCGGGGAGGGGCTGGACTCTGGAGCAGACAATCCGCCGGCACTCTTCAACAAACATGGAGGAAGCAACAACATCTGCTGAGCATGCGGAGAAATTAGTTTGTAAACAAAAAAGTAGCGGCTCAGTAATATGGAGATGGTTCGGATTCAAAGTTTCTGATGAGAAACAAAACCATGTCATATGTAGGGAGTGCCATAAAGAAGTTACAGCCAGGGGTGGAAGCACTACAAATCTTTTTCACCATCTAAAACAGTGGCACAAACTGCAGCATGAAGAGTGTGTGAAACTGCGCGCTGCCGAGGCCCCAGCTGCAAGCCAACCGCAACCCGCAAAAGCTCCAGCCCCGACACAAAGCTCCCTTCAAGCTTCATTTCCCCGCGGTGTACCGTTGTTGTGCCATATTTCGACTCCCCGGCAGATTCCGACTCCCCTCTTGCGTGAACGCGCATTCAATCACGTGATTACACAGACTAAGCCAATGAGAGTTCACATAAAATGTTTACTCGTGAAAAAGTTTTAATTTTTATTTTGCTTACAGCATTGAATATTTTAATAATTTATGAATGTACAGCATTATACAAACTTTAGATTTTTATATTTTATTTGCGTATTCAAATATATTTATATTTTATTCCCAAAAACAAGGGAACAGCTGAGTATTGTTTCATCCGGCCAGTTTAAATAAAACTACTTGTGAAATGTCATATTTGGGTTTGACTGTGACTAAACAATTGCTCTCACTTTTTGATAAAAATATCGGGATATATATCGTATATCGATATTCAGCCTAAATATATCGGGATATGACTTTTGGTCCATATCGCCCAGCCCTAATATATATATAAACAAGGAATGACTGATCATTACCTTTAATAAAATGTACTTTCATGAAAAAAAAGCTCATTAAAATCATAAAAACAAGATGTGTTTTTGCTTTCAACAGAGGAAATCCGTTGGGATCTGGTACAAACTTTCAACACAGGATTAAAATTCAAGAGCTGCATGAAGACACACTGAAGTAAATAAACAAAGAGCCTCTCCCATGAACTGAAAAATACGAGGTCGGTGTGAAATCCGATGATCAGTGTGATGGATTTCACAGAGACACCAGATATTGACTCATCAGGCTGACACACGTGTAGCTGTCAAGGTGAAAATGAGAAGAAGAAACATTGGGAGGCTGAGAAAACATGGCAGAAGAGCATAGATATGGCTTTCATCCAGGACAATCCACCCGACCTGAACGAATAACCTTTTGTGTAAGTCATGCGAGATTGAACTGAAATCAACTCCGATTTTAAGATTCAGGAAACACGTCAGAGAAAAACAAGCAGGGCATACAACAACCGCATCTACAAATTAAGGTCACATCGAGCTCACAAATCTTCAGACAGTCAAGCTGACATCAGAACAGTCACTCAACCAGTGCTTCTGCGTAACTCACTGAAAAAGCACAGCCGCACAGAGCAATAAGTGGAATGTTCTACTGAAAGATTTCACACTCTGAAAACAGAATCCATAAGCGCTATCATACCCTTGATGTTTGATTGTGATCCCCGCTCTCCTCTTCTTAACTGTGAAAGCTCAATAAAAATACTCCAGAATATCAAACTGGTCAAACAGACAGAAACATTTCTAGTTGTTTCTCAGTCAATCATTTTTTTAAAATAGTGTATTTTTTATTTAAAAGTGAAATACACTACAAAAACCCTAAACTTACAGAAAAAAAAACTATCATTAAGTAAAACTACGAGGGCTGTGTATAGTGACCAATTCGCCAAAACGATTCTTATTTTTATGGTTTCGATTCGATTAGCTTTAAATATTTCATTTAAAATGTTAGTTTTGCAGACATGGGATCCATATTTTGATATAAATGCTGGTAACTGAAACACTCCAACTTCCGTTTATTGTTGAAATACATATCTACATTAATGGGGTGCACACAGTTGTTTAATTTAAGTAACTTTTATTTTATTAAGAGGTGAACATTTATATCCTTTTAAGTAACCCTTTAACCCCTATAATGATACTGTAATTATAACAGTTCGCCTGGTATCGTTGTCTTGTTAACAATCATTTATAGAAAATAGTATTTGTTTAATTTTTTTTAGCCATTTTTCTTTTCAGATGTGATAAAACTTTCAAAATCTGGCAAATATTTGTTATCTTTCTGTTATAAATGCTCAGAACAGTGTGTACTAAAAAGAAAAGTAAAAAAAACCTTTTAACTGCTGTTTGTGTTGCACAAAATTCACAAGGGCTCTCCTCACTTTTGACGATTGTATAAACATCTTCTGTCACTAATCACAAGTGTTTTGTCACTGTAATCTAACACTTTAGTTTTCCGAAAATGGCAGAAGAATCCAGGGAAATAAGGAAGAAAAGATGAGTTAATGCGGAAAAAAACAGTACAGTCTAATACTAAAGAACCTAAAACTACTACTAAGACAATGCTTATACTATGATGTACAGTATAAATATAATATTTACAATGAAATCTCTGCTAAAGTGTCACAATAGGAAAGGAAAAGGAAACCAATCACTCGTTTGTAACTTCTGTCCAACGCTCCACAAACTTCCCGCCCCTGGCACACACGCAATGTCGTCAGCACCATAATAAATGTGATATTATTCGAAGGGTCTATTTCTCATCTTTCAGAATCTGTTGAGATTTTTTCAATAGTGCACACGCCACCAGAGCTATGGTTGTTTGAAGTGCACATGTCATTATTCTGTCGCAGCCACCGACAGGTTCGATGTTAAAGGGTTAAGAATCGATTCAGGATTTCCCGAATCATTTTGTTGCATTAAACTGTAGATCGATTACTGTGTGTTTATAAAACTAATGAAATTATAGATTAATTACTTATTTGTTTGTAAACCTTTTGTATTGATACAAAATAAATCAATCTATATTTCTAGCATATTTACATTTTCCTTTCTGTCTCTTGTTGTTTTCACATGTTCTCACTGTGCCTTTGACCAAAAATGGCTAAAATTGGAAGAAAGCAGCATAGTCCTCTATGGTATTTCATTGAAAACGACAGTGAAACAAAAGTGCATTGTGTCAGTGATAGGACACAACACATGAGGAAAAGGAGAAAAAAAGATGAGCTAATGGTGCAGCTGAGATTATGAAACTTAAACCTAAGACAGTCTATGTTTTTCACACACGTGACCACACCGTTAACTATTCAGAATTGTACAATTTTCTATAAACATATATCAAATACCACATATATCAAATTATGATGATGATATAACCTATTATCTATTTTTTATTATTAAATAAAATGTCTGTTTACAAATGAAAATTTATCAGAGAATCCCTAGTACTTACTTTAAAACAATGCAAACTATACTGAAATTTTCCCCATATTTTTAATGTGTAAAATCAAACTGGGGCCACATTTACACTTTTTCCACCCCGCCCCGGCCTCTTGCCCTGTATTTCCTTATAGTTTTTCTGAAAACTCAAATAAAAAGACATAGAATCAAACAGTGACAAATTGTAGCATTTATCTTTAAAGTAAGTGTAAATAATATGTAATAATAAAAATCTATGATTCTTCTGAATATGTATGAATTAGGGGTGTAACGGTACGCTAAAATCGTATTCGGTTCGGTACAGTGTCTTGGAGAGTTCGGTTCGGTTCATTCGGTTCGGTACAAAACAATAAGAACTTACATAATCTTTATTTTGAAAAGCTGCCAATACACAGTAGAATTCTTGCATAAAATAAATAAAAGTGACACATTTGGGTGATATTTTAAATAAATTGCACTCTTTATAAAGAAAAACACATTTTTTAAATAAAAAATGAAATACTGCAACTAGTTAGGATAGATAGGATAGATTAACCTATCCACATTTTCTGAAGAGAGCACAGATCTGGTTGCAGTGACAATATCTCCAGCAGTAGAAAATGTTAGATGTGTTGCCTGCCCGATCTCCGTGGAACAATGTCGGCATACAACTTTAAATTTATCCACTCGTCTATCCCCGTTATGTATTTTAACAGAGAAGCCAAAGTGTTCTCAAACACGAGACCGTAGTGAGGTGAGAGGGTCTTCAAGCTCTGGCTTCTCTTTCGCTTTTGATATGATTCCATTTTCCTACTCGCGCTCGTGCTCGTCACTCAATAGCGTCCGTGCGGAAACTCGCCTTGGAACATTGTTCCGCTGCACTTAATATCGCGCTAATAATAAATTTTAATTATTATAAAAATACTGAATACCGAAACAGTACGCAATTGTACCGAACCGAACAGGCCGTACCGAAATGGTTCAATACATACCGTGAACCGTTACACCCCTAGTATGAATTGAAAAAATATACAAAAAACTAATCAATGCAAAATTCAATAATAATGTTAAATCGACCAAACAGAATGAGAATTAAATTTGAATTAAAATTTGATCTATTGTGTGCAGATCTTTAAAGATCAAATAAATCGTAAGTATAATTATTGTTTGCAACATGTACCGCTCTGACCAGGGAAAGTATATGTATTGTAGCAATTTGTTGTTTTGATGTAGGTATTCGGAACAAGAGGTTTATCTTCCCAGTTACTAATATGACATGTTCAGAATGACCTGTTTAACACTAAGCATTTTCTCTTATCTCTGTCCAGTGCAGTGGTCAATCTTTACATTCCCCTTGTGCTGCTCCTCTGTCCAGATAATCAGGGTTTCTGAGATTAAACTGAACTGAAGCAAAGTTTAATTAAAGTTGGCTGCTCCCGAGAGCTCCAGGATTCCCTGACATCTTTCCGTCTCATCTTGCCACAGATAGCTCAAGCAACAGATACATGCTCAGCCTTGAGTAAAAATGTAATTTCGATTTTGATTTATGGGAAACATTCTGGTTTATCATTTATAAATCAAGATTTTTTTTTTTCGATTGATTTTGGTCAGATAACAAAAACATTTGTATGCATATGTAAATATATTATGCCTTATTCTTTATTGTAAGATGTTTATGTAAGCCAAAAATATGAAAACAATTAAAGGTGTTTAGTAATGCTTTTAAATAAAATATCAAGAATATATTTAATATATTTATATTTTACAGTCGTGTAACAATATATTTTGATGCAATTATTATTTTTTTTTAACCTGTCTAAATCATCTGGGATGTGCTCTTTGAGTGATGGTGCTTCTACTCACTTCTGAAACTTCTTTAAGTAGTATTTGTGTTTAATTTAATATTATATGAATGATATTACATGCTCCAGTACAAATCTAACTAGACCCTAGCTGCTGCTGTTTTAAGACGTTTTAAACTCAAGTTTTATTTCCCAAAGAAAAGTTAATTATATAGTTTATATATTTGGTTAAAATACTGTGTTGTAAAGCTTATTTTAAAATTTCTGCTTCTTTTTTTGTTTAGTTAAATAAGTAACACTGTATCGTATCATGGCCATAATAATGTGATATGCATTCCACTAAACCATCGACATAAAAACAAGATGCAGGTATAATGTTTTATTATTAAAAACATGTTTCTTGGGATACCCCAAGCCACATATAGTTATCTGGTTTAGAGACAAGAACATACTCATCTCCACTGTGTTTTTGAGTAGAAGAAGGCTGGAGATTATTTTAATTTATTTATTTATTTTGCAACTAAATATCTTGGGGTGCATATTTACTAGGGCTGGGTGATTAATTGAAAAAGCAATTGTAATATTACTTCAGAAACTATAATCATTAAAATATTTCCAGGTCGATTTTTTTCGACCGCATGTGGAGTCACCTGACCTCACTCCGTGAATGTTTTTGTGTGTTTCAATTTAAGTTGTATTGGTGTTCAATAAAGGGTCGTAGATAGTAGACTGTGTAATAATCAACTAATGTACTCTTCTTTCTAAAATCTCTCAGTGAACTATGAGAGCCAAAATAATAATTATATAACAAAATGATCATCCAAACAAGCTAAAATGTTCAATTTATTGAGATTTTGATTTTAGTTCAAATCACCAGCCCTAAAATTTACTTTCGTGCATCATCAAACGTAAAAATATTAAAGCTTTGAGGCAGAACCTAAGTGTCCTATAAATCATTTGTAAACTGTATTCCAGAAATTTCCAATCTGTGCCAGAATTGGAACATTACATACAAGGATATCCACAGTAAAAACTATAGTTATAGTCTACACTGTTCAAACCATAAAATCTAAGAGTTCAAAGTTATTTACAGTACAGATTTATTACAGTATTTAGTGCTTAAGTGAGGATGGAATTACTTTTTATGTGTCGGTTTCAGTGCAAAAACCTTCTGCACTAATTTAGTTAATGGATTAAAAAATAAATTGTGAAAAAAAATGTGAAACCTCCAAAACATTACACATGGACGTTAATGGTTGGATACTAAACAGTTGTTAATGTTTTGCCCAGCCTAAACAGATTACATACATACATACATGTCGTGTGTACAAACACAATGTGTATGCAGAACAAACAGATTTGAGCAGAAGGACTGCGAGGGAGATCTGGAGCTCAGGGTTGATGATAACAACAGGTCAGTGTTATTTGTTTCTTGTGTCAACACTAGCACACTGTCGGAGAACACGAACCAGCAGCCCACCTGCGAGCACATGGACTGCACATCATCATCTCTGCGACCTTCTCCTGAGCAGGTGACCGAGCACAATGTCATTTGTACCATGCCGGAAGTTGTCATATATCTCTATTATAGGTGTCATCTAACGTCCCACGCTTTGGTGTTTTACGAATAACTGACTTTGAGAATTTCTCTCATACATTCAGCTAAGAAACCCGCAGTGTGAATAAATACTTAGCATAAATCTACGAAACATCTGCAGCCATGGAAATTACAACCCATCACATCTGATGAGGAACAAAGTTTCTATTTTTGGCGACAGGGTTCATCATCCTGAGAGTGGGATGTGTGAGCATGAAAAATGACCGTTTTTAATTATGACATTCTTCGTGTGTGTAAACCATTGTGTCCCTTTTGATCAATATCGACATGTATGTGTCTACGGGCATTATAAAAAAAAACATGGAGGCATTTTAATGGATTTACGTTGTTCGCAGTAGAGGAAAATAAACGTACACTTTCACTCAGAATGAAAACTCTCGTCAACATTTGAGGCTACTGCCGAACTAAAATGAGGTTATAGGACTCACCTCTCAGCCTTGAGGAAGATTTCTGTATGTGGCGGTGTTGGAGTGAGCGGAGGCTGGCGGAAAGGCTCGTCGTCCACTCGCTTCTCTCTGTTCGCTGCCTCCGCCAGCCGTGTTTTGATGTCATCCGGTGGGCGGGGCTTTCTGGGCTACCCGCTTTACACATCGGGAAGATCCCTCAATCGCGATTTATCGCCCCCGTGAGGTTATCCATGATTTCTCGCTGACAAACTCAATCTGCAGTCACGTCTTTTTATTTGGTACAGCTAATTTTTATTCGAAGGAGAAAATTCGAAAGCAGACCACAGCGGTTTACTTTATATTATGCATTCATGTAACGCTCGTTTAATAATGACGTCACAGCACTTTCCCTCAAATTCCCAGCCCGAACCTTCCATGTCATGGGAGAAGCTCGGGGGGCTTTCCTTACTGCTAATTCTGAGTGACAGGCAGACACTGCTCTTGTCATGACTCTTCACAGAATCCAATATATTTTTTTCTGAGCAACTGTGGCCATGTTCTTTCTCCAGCACAACTATATAACATCAAACATGCTAATGGAGTGTAGTCACTCGTATGAATTCTATTGCATGTGTCCATATTATAACAATGTCCCTGTGTCCATGCCTCTGGGACCATCTGCATCTGCAACCCTTCCTGCTACATTTAGAATGAAACTTCCGCTATTGGTCATCAAAGTCAATCTTTTTAGACCAGTGTTTTTCAATCAGTATGCCATGAGATGCCTGGTTTGTCGTTGAAAATGATATGATTTTGCCTTGTTAAATGAAATCAACCTGGTCTAGTTAGTTTCAGACTGATTGAGTAGAAATATAGATTCCTATTTAGACACTTTAATAAGAGCTACTTTATAGTGTATTGTCAATATGGGTTGCAGAGTTTAATTTTTTAACAATTATTTCCTGTGCCTCGTAATTTTTTTAATAAAAAAAATGTGCCCTGGTACAAAAAGATAAAAAAAAATGTTTTAGACTGTTTTTAAATCTGTTGACTAACATTTACCTGTGCCATCTCACTAATTTGATCAACCTGAAAACTTGTACATCTGCCAAAAAGACCACTATGGAATTCAGGGACACTCACGATAACATCACCCACAAAACTGTTCAGTGTTTTCTTGCTCTGTTTACTAGTGCAAAATGTAAAGATTGTGATAGACGATGGCAAATCTAAGGAGGTCATGTGACAATTTGGTCTATGGGAACTTTTTATTAGATTTACAGTACTTTGCAAATGTTTTTGGCAGTTGTGAAAAATTACTGTTTACAAAGAATGCTTGATGAAATATACATGTTTTTTTGTACATTTTCAAAAAGCAAATTGAGCAAACAAAAATAAAACGAAACTCAAATCAATATTTGATGTGTACTCATCTAACCAGCTTCCATTCTTATACACACTTGGGATTTTGTAGGATTCCTGATTATAGTCAGGTTCCCAATTATACCAAACACATGCTAATGATCATCAATGTCAGACATCAGATGACAAACCCAGTCATGAACTGAAACAGAAACAGTTGTGTAAGATGCTTAAAACTGGATGAGGAAAAGCCAAACTCTGTTACCAAGGTTAGACTGAAAAAGAGTGAGCACAGCAACAAGAGGCAAGGTAGTTATACTGTATCAACAAGATACTTTCTCCCAAACAAAGATCCAAGACAGACTTGGGTTTCAAGATCTTTTGAACGTGCAACACTCTGTCAAGGAGGCTTAGTGCAGCAGATGTAAGGTATTTCAAACAAATTACACTTTGAAAATGATGATGTAATCTGCTCATAACTGGTAGCAACCAGTGGGCCCCAGGTACACTCATCTATTGTCCAGAGACGTCTGGCCAGAAGTGATCTGAAGTATAGGGTGCAGAAAAATGGCAGCAGGTGCTCTGGACTGATTTGATATATTTGTCTTAGCAGATGGCAGGAGAGAAGTACAATAATGAGTGTCTCCAGGCAACACTCAAGTATTCTTTGTACACTTTGCATTTCTGCAAACTGAGTGAGATTTGGTCAGTATTAATGTCAATGTTGAGAAATACAGGCAGGTACTTGTTCTTCAGGGAAGGTGAATTATTGGCCACCAAATATATTTAGCAGTAGAACAACGACCCCAAACAACACCAAAACTCATTAAGAACCTTCAGCGTGAAGAAAAACAAGTACGGGAAGTGATGTCAAGCTCCCACAGAGCCCTGATGTCAACACCATTGAGACTGTCTGGGATTACATCAAAGAGGTAGAAGGATGTGAGGAAGATACATATGCAGGAGATCTGTGATTAGTTCTAGAAAATGTTCTCCAACCAACCACTGTGTGCAAGTGAATCTAGAAGAATTGCTGCTGTTTTGAAGGCAAAAGGCGGACACACCAAAAATGGACTTTATTCACATTTCTGTTTTATTCAACCACTGTATTCGTAACCACAATTCGCTAACTGATGGAAATAAATGATTAAAGCTTCCATTTTGGAATCATTCTTTGTTTTTAGTACAAACCTACCAGAACTGTTGCACAATGTAATAAAAAAGCCAATCATTATAATAGTGTGGAAAAGTGTTTCAATGATCCAATATGTGAAAGATGCCAATTTTAAAATATAAAATAGATACTGAGGCGCTTCAACATCTGGAAGTTTCTTAGGGTAAAAGTGGTTGACTAAAGGATTACAGTTATAGAAGTAAATGTTTCATTCATAAAACATTTAACTATTCTACAGAGATAAAGACTTGTATAATTTCTTTTACTACACATTTAATTTCACACCCAGCCAGTCACAATACACCAGAGAATGCTCTTTGAATATGAATCATTGTTAAATAGTGGTTAATGTTTATTGCATTCTGTATTATGTTTTTTTTATAGTGAAACAAACTAAATATCTTAATTTGACATTTTGTCAGAATCACAGATAACAGCCATCACATTCAGCATGGGAGACACATTGTTCTCCATATTCTGTAGAGGTTTTGGTCAAGTTACGGAATGCATCAGTCTGAGGTAGACATCCTGCAAAGAAGCTGAATCAACCCTGGCGCCCTCATGTGGTACAGGTCCTAGCGATCTGCTGCAGTATTTCAAGTTTATTCAGCAGCTGTTTGATGCTGTGCTTCAGCTCAGGCAAACGCTCCAGCGGCTCAGGAGGCTCCAACTCTCCCGTGCAGTCCAGCCAGTTCTCGAGCACTGCAAAACAGTTGATTGGTTCAAATGTACATTATTTTTACAATGATAATAAAATGAAAACAAAAGTCCCTGAAGCCCTTTACACACCATCAAGCTCCCTTTCAATGAAGTCCATCCTCTGGATAACCTCCTCTTGTAGAGTCTCGATGTGGTCCAAAAGGTTGATCCTCCACTGCTGTGGAGCTCCACCCTTAATTCCAGCTCCATTATCACCAGTCTCACACTCCTCTGTGAAATCCTAAAAGAGTAAATACAATTTTAAACTTGTATTCAAATTAGATGAGAAAAAAAGAGTAATAAAAATATGAAATGTTTTCACTGTTAGAAAAATATTGTGACATCAATTTTAAAAACCTGTTTGTAACAGACTTTGAGCATATTTTAATCTGCTAAAAAGCTAAACACTTTGACACTGCAGTCAATAGAAATCTGCTGATTTCTGGCATCAGTCAGTTCCTATAAAGCATCTGGAGGGTCCACACTTTGGGACAAAAGGGCTCATGTAGCTCTTCTGAATTGGATTCTCATAGCATGTGTCTTCAAAATATATATGCACTTTTCTCATGGTCATATACTTTGGAATAGAAAAATTGTTGAAAAAAGTGAAGGAACAATGAAAATGTCACATTTTAGTGTCCTAAAAATGAAACAAACACCAGAAATCTAGGTTTTTATCATTATTAGACACAAACCATTTGAAAGACAAATACATCTCTCAGCAGCAATTTTAATGCAAACGAGTTGCTTTATGACTAGGTGTTAATAAGCAACTTATTGACTGGTTAAAATAAATGCAGCCACTGTTTCTACGTCTAAAAAGAAGTGCATGCAAATCCTTTTGTCACTGAAAAACATTTTGACACTCCCTGCAAAACCTCAAACATGATTAACAGAGTTTCCTTCTTCATATTACAAGCAAAATGAGTGTTTGCTGGCACTTGGAAAAACAGGACGAGAGCCTGTATATAAAGCTCACTGGATAAAAGGGATGATTTTGTATCTGGCTTTAGAAAAAAATGACACAAACAATTTTTTTTTCGTCATACTGGCCAGGTATTTTAGGGTTCCAATGTTGTATATTCCTCAAAGTGGAAATATAGAGACACTAACTGTTGAGGTTTATGTTTATGAAGATTGTATACTTAAATTTACAGCACTGATCAAAAATATTAGGATGGTGTGGGGAAATGCTACAAACACAAAATGCGAAACATTTTTTAAAAATGTCATCACTTTTAACTTATTTTTCAATCAAATAACAAAATAGAGTTATTTCAAAACAGTAGCAATTCTTTTAGGTACACTTGCACATAGTGCTTGAAGGAACTCTACTGGTGGGTTGGAGAACTTCTTCTAGAACTAACCACAGATCCTCTGTAGATGAAGCTTTCTCACATCTTTCTGTCTCTTCGTGTAATCCATGATACATCTGATGATGTTGAGATGTGGGCTCTGTGGGGCCCCAACTTCCAGTGTTTCTTGCTTTTCTTTATCTTTAAGATTGTTCTTTAAGCTTTTGGGGTTGTTGTCCAGCTGCAGAATAATATGGGGCCAATAAAATGCCTCCCTAATGGTATTGGATAAGGGATAAGCATGGATAAGAAAAGGGTGTGTTTCTCAGCATCGAGAACACCAATAGTTAATTTACTTATCTACACGCAATTTCATTTTCCTAAGCCTTTTTTATGTGCTATGTTATAATCATTTGAGTATTCTTCTTTTATTATTAAACTAAGTGAGAAAAAGAAATTGTGATTATTGTGTATTTTTTGATACTTGAATGAATCAATTTGATGACTTCAAACATAAGACCAAAGAAAATCCACCATTTCACCACCAAAACTCAGGCACGTAGTCGACCAAAATATGCAAATAGAACACTATGCCCAAACTAATTTGCATTTTTAAAGAAAGCTTAAAAGACCAAGTCACCAGGGAGAGTTTTGTTGGGGTCCGGGGGCACAACAACGTTTTGGCATTCTGTAACTTAGTTAGCAAACCCAGATATCTGCACATGTGTTATTCATTAATGTTTAGTAAGTATTTGGGCCTTTTATCCTCTCCTTTCTTTTCTGTAATATAATATTTTGTAATTCCAATAAACTCCATGTCCAATATACCAGCCGCAAATATGCAAGTAACGTTATTGTGTTGCTCTAAAGTCCTTCTGTTACAGCCAAATCATTCCAAATCAACACAAAACACCGCAGTTTGTATGTTTTTTCGTGCTTGATTGAGTTACCTGGACATTTACCATCAGCTCCATAGATTTTGCTTTGCTGAACACTTTGTCTATGATCCTCAAAATTGCCAGTTTTTGAGGTTCTTCAAATGAGCTTGAACAACACACCTAAAACACGCAATCTGCTTTGAAACCATTGTCTTGGAGAGACCTTGTTGATGCAGTATAATGTTGCTGTGCTCAATCTTGCTATGAGAAGAAACTTTCTCTCAACTTCACCTGGGTAGCAGAGTTTGGCTGTTCCTCACCCAGTTTTAATCCTTCTAATTAACGGTTTCTGTTTAAGTTCATGATTGGATTTTAACCTATGTATGGCATTGATGATCATTATCACCTGTGTGGTACAACTGGTTAATCACACACCTGAATACATTTCTACAAAATCCCAGATTTTATGCAAATGTGCCTCTAAGAATGGATGCTGGTTTGTTGCATTGTAACAAGAGTGAGTAACCTTTGAGTTCTTCTGGGTGCAGTAGTGCTGCTGGCTTTGACAAATAATATCCCCATTGTTAAGCCCCATTAGGAGGAAAGTGAATTTGCATGTTCTCTTCTTTCTTTAATGTATGACTTCCAATCTACATTGGACCAAGTAATCCTAAATCTGAATAGTTACTTGGAAGTATTACTATGTTCGTATCAACTTTAGCAGTCAAATCGATACTACGTTTTGATCATTTAGACTTCAATATTTGAGTGAAAATGTGATATCTGGTAAATTCATATCTCTGTCATTCCCGCACATTTCAAGATTTCATTTTATGCTATTAATCGTAAACTCTGCTGATCAAGGAAGGCTACATATTTTTTACTCCGAAATGATAATTTGTAAGTTGTTCACAAAAATAGACTGTGATGACAATCACCTTGTTCTGGTTGAAGAGCTGAGCGCAAGAAGGGTTCAGAGATGCTCCATTGTACTCATGCTCATGGTTGCGTCCTCCATCTTCCAGGAGCACCCGCCTCGGCTCTAGAACTTTGCACAGTGTTTGTGGTTTTTGATAGCAGTGTTCACTGCTAATGTAGTCCTGGAAAGATGGAGACAAATGCTCTCCATGGTGAAATACTTTGAAGCAAACTGAAGAAGAGATTGTTTTCGCATTAGGAATAGCCATGCTTTTTATCCTGGATCTTTCAGTTGGCTTCCATTCCTTCCTCCACAACCCCAGGTCTGGATGAGTCTGGCTCCTGGAGAAAAGTGAAATAAGTCTCATGGATTCATAAAAGTTTTGTCAAATACTGATCATCACTCACTGTAGCAAACTGATTTTGAGTTGCAGGCCATAGAGCACCTCCCCCACATGCTGAACGTCACCTAAGAGTTGGTGAGTAGACGTCATCTTCCTGCTGTTCTGATGGGAGTAGTTCTCTAGGAAGGAGAGCCCGTATATGTGACCCTTGCTTAGCCAGCTGCTTTCGTACCAGTGCCTCAGACTCTGTCTCTGACCTCTGATCTGACCTAGAGCCATGAAAGTGCAATGATAGGGATAAAGCTGAATTAAATGAAGCAGCAGTCTTCAGTCAGAAAGGTCACTAATGGAACCTAGTCACATGCACGTTTAATTTGTATCTCTGTGGTTTAGTAAAGATTAGAGTAGAGGGTGTTGTAACCATATATGTCTATGGGATAACCCATGAGGGGAGGAGTAAGAACTTGATGGACACTGAAGATCTAACACAACTATAAATCAAGAGGTTACAGAGAGGTAACCACCGGCCATGACTCCACTGAGCTTCTACTGCTGCTGGTTGACCATAAATGGACAGTAAAGAGGTTACAAGAGTTTGCAAAATTCATGACTTCAACTTAAAATTTTTCTAGGGGTTTCCAAGAATCTTGGTATAAAAGCCAGCACCAAACATTCCTCTTCCGACTCTCAGACCAAGAGTCTTCGAAATTTGAGATTCCAAAGCTGAGGAGAGCTTGAAGGACAAACGGAAAAGAACTTAGTGCCTAGAGAACTCGATTTTATTTTTCATTCGATGTTACGTCACATTATAAAAATGTAAAAAAAATTACATAAATTCAATTGACAACAAACACTGTCTAATGAACGTTTCTATAAAAGATTTTAAGAAATAAGAGAACCTTTTGACCAAGTTTTAAGAAATTACAATACTTAAAACTTAGGGAAGATTTGACTTACCTAACCTAATTTAAGAATAATAAATATTAAGATTAAAGGTGTTAAAAAGATATTCCGTAAATATAAGGTACAGAAGCTGCGTCTGTCTGTCACTCAGGAGTCAGCCCTCGTAGAGGAATTACATTCCAGCTGTTACCAACATGGTGACAGTTTGAGAACATTCCAGTAGGTTTTGAGGTCACGTAGGAACTGTTTACTAACCCTTAGAAGTCTTTGCACACAACACTGATTTAAGTAGGAATGACACAAGAGTGATACCACATAATTTAAGGTAATAATGTGAGAAAATGTGCGATTTGGTGCCTCTGTTAATTTTACAGGCACTAAATTGGCGCCATCACTGTCATCTAGTGGTGAAAAGAAGGGATAACTACAAAGCCTGTAAGATGATTTGTGTTTTTCAAAGTTCTGGCACAAAAAGGCACAATCGCACAAAAAATGCTTGGAACAATGTATAAAGTTTACGTAAGAAGTGAACAATTTTGACAATGTTATGACAATGTCTTTGCTTTTTTGAGGGGATTTGTGAATGGGGGATTTATTGAACCTTTTGAGTTGTTAGCTAAAGTAACATTAGTTTCAAACCTGATGAATCTCTGCAAACAAAGCAAGAATACTGATCTGGAACATTCCCCTCCAGGAGCCCCATACAGGATCCATGCTGCCAGTGCAGGCACTCTTCACACTATGTGAGAAAAAAGAAAAAAAAAATCTACATATTACTCAATGGTGCAAAGTAAAATCGTTCCTATTTCTGTTATTGTTCAGATTAAGGTTCGGGTTAAATATATCCTCACTCCAAAACTATCTATGGATTTTTTTTGTCGTTCCCCACAAATACTTCATACTAATTTTTACTGCAGATCATCAGAGGAAAACAGATTTCAAGTAAAGAATTTAATAAGCTACAACTTGAGTAACCAATGTTTCAATTGGTCTAAGAATACCACACTTCTTTGAAACTGCCTTACTGAAAATAGATATTTTGTAAAACTAGACATGCTTTGCAAGAACTTTCTGCTTCTTAAGATTTTTTCTTCTTATGAAAATGTTACACTGTCTATAAAGATATTCTTATTCATGCTCTTGCTTTGCCCTTTCTTGATTACAACACAGTCTCAAAACCTCAAAAGAAAACCACACAGCTTTTATTAAATTGTTGCTTATCATTAAATACTTTTACAAACTAATAACCTACTGAATTCTTGAACTATATCTTCAACCTCAGAAGTTTATATCTTGAAGTGACTTTGCAACATTGAGGTTCAATCAAGGGTTATGTGTAGGATCCTTAAACTTGTGATGTCACAAATAAAGGAGTCCGAGAATGGTGTGTTTTTAGAAGGTATTAAAGATTTATGGTGATAAACAAACGCACTGGGTTGATTTTTGGGAGGCGTATTTAATTCAAGCTCTTATTTATGTATGTTCACACCAGGTGTAAATGAAGCGTTAACCATGAACGATTTACATGTTAAGTCAATGGAGAGAGTCAGTGACCTGGTATAATAGAAAGAAAAAAGATGCTTTATTATATATATATATGTGTGTGTGTGTGTGTGTGTGTGCGTGTGCGTGCGTGTGTGTGTGTGCGTGTGTGCGCGCGTGTGTGTGTATATATTCATTGCTATTTATTTAGTAATGTGTATTTTAAAATGTTTTTCATTTAAACTTACCATTTAGGTTTTTTTTTATATATATAAAATGTAGAAAATTTCACATTGGCCAGCGTTCAAATTCTAAGAAGTACTAATGTACATTATGAACAGTGTTTCCTTATCTACAACTGTAGTGTATAATGCGTTTCTTTATTTGTAGCAATCATAAAACGCAGACGTAATGACCCAGTTGAGGCACTCTGTTCTCATGATAGGTCAAAATAAATTAAAAGCTACATAGTTTGCCAAACGCAGTTGTTGTGTTCAGCCTCATTTTCTAAAGGACCATTGCATATCGAAACTCAAGAACATTTCCAAATCACTTTTCAATCAAAGCAGAAGATAATTACTCAAGGAAGACCAACGCTGGAGTTAGGTTTGCTATATACAACTGTTCCAGGACATACTTTTAAAACTGGAGAAAGAAAAAGAACACTTCTACAAACAAGATTCTTTTCTTCAGAAGGAGCACCACATGGACTTCAATTATTAGTAAAAGGCAGGTCAATGATATAAAGTTTTTTGTGTATGCTACAGTTTGACATTTTTTATTTAAATGTTGACGTGGACAGTTGTCTGGATAGAGCACCAATCAAAGATGATCAAAAAAATACTGGCGGGAGATTCTGGCTTTATACCATTTAAGGTGGTATTTGAGACATTGAGGAGCTAGATGGTCAAAGTTCACGAGTTTGCTCTTTTGTTTATTTAGCAGAATCTCTTATCCAGATTTGTAGCTTTGGGTATCGTTAAATAGAAATCACTGACGTTTAGTTCTTTCAGGGACTTTCAAAAGGCAGCATTGAGTCAACAAATGGTCACCTGTAACATGAAATTATCTTCTTCTTCTGCTTCACACACACAGCGGATGGTTTCCTCACTTCCTTTGCAAGAGGACGCTAGAGAGCTGCAGCTGAGAGGCGATGTCATGACATTCAGATCTTCCTCCATTTCATCTTCACTCCAGCCACAGCTGTCAGAAGAACAATCAGAGATACTGTCCTCATCTGGAAAGACAATACTCAACATGAGAGAGTGATTGGGAAAATGTCAACACACATTAACTTGATCAGCAGCACGAGTGTAGGACTAGTAGAGACTCAATGTTACTGGAGAATGTGTTGTATGGGATTAGACCACACATATGTGTTGCGTTTAAGTGATCAACGGGAAGTGGTGAAAAAAAAATGGTTTAACAATATAAAACTATAAATGAATCATAAAATAATTATAATAATACCATTTAACTGTATTTTAATGTAGTAAATTCTGAACTGTGTGCAAGAAAAACAACTGGGACAAAACTGTAGACCTGCACAAGGCTGGGACAATAGACAAACCCCTTGGTGAGAGGCAACTGTTTGTCGATGATATTCAAGATGACTTGTATTTGGATTTGAGCTGGAACATTCATTTAGTCATTTTCTCCAGAATAATCACAGACACATAAACTAGTTTATTGAATAGTTGATGTGCCTTCACTGATTATAGATTCAATCACAGTTATCAATTCGTTCTAGGACAGTTTTTATTAATAAAAACGATAAGGCTACGCAATCTTTCACATTTTAGGCAACGGTTCCACTCCCGATAGGGGTAGTAGTGATTTTTAAAATAGTTTTTAATTTATTTTTGTCGTTTTGCTTGAATATTTTTTTCTCACCAAATAAAACAAGATCGTATTTCATTGATGACTACAGCTTATGAACTTAAGAGGCAGCTTCATTTGGTTGAAAAAATCTTTTTTTTCTGTTTTCCTCTCAAATAGTCTCTGGCACAAACATTTCAGATCAGATCACCGAATGAAAACGCATGCTTCACGCAACCCTTCTCTCTAGTTGGTCTTGATGTAATGAAGTAATTTTTAGTGCCTTATTTATTTATTATTTATTTATTTATTGCGTATATTTCTGCTGAAGTTGAATAATCCGGGGCTAATGATAAACGTTCGATGCTCAGACCAGGCAAGGCCACAGGTAATATACATCACACCCTCATGAGGTAAAATACTGCAGTGCACTCTTGGTACCCCTGGTCAAATCAGCACATGTCCACATGCATGTGAATGATCCAGAGGAGGCAAGGGAGAGGGGCATAAGACTGTTTTTTATAAACTCCACTTTTATAAACACCACCAGCTACAATCCCAAGAAAAGCATCCTAAACATGAAGCACGGGTGTGGAAATATGGATTTGGAAATGGTTTTCTGCAAAGAAGACTGGACAACCTCAACCCCCTCATTAAGACAGGTTATGTTTACTTTTCAGCATGACGATGACCAAAACACAATCTGGATCACTAAGAAACGGCCTTTGAATGGTGTAGCATGATTTCAGATCTCAACTTAATCTTTGGAGGAACCGGTAATAATGTCTGTTGTGGAGGAGTGGGGCAACATCTTTGGGGCATTCCTGGGGAACTCCAGGAAACATAAGACCTCTGCTTTTTTTTCAGTACCAAATATTTTATAAAACAGTTATAATTGAAATTTACAGATTCCTCCATTCTTTGCAAGCTGTAAATGTGAACAATAAAAGTTAGTCTTCATAGATTCTTTACCTGATGTGGTTTTTCTGCTCATTTTCCGTTCTATCAACTTTAAACTCGGGAAGCATCTAGACGGTTTCTTTTTCAATCCATCTCGGCTCTCCAAACCGTCTACAAAGTTAGAAAGAAAAAATGGTTCACTTTGACGGTGCAGCATCTGAAATCCTATCAGAAAGTCTAAGGAATTTCTTAAGCCATACCTAAGCTCATAAATCTCCCCCTTCTGTCTTTTTTGGAGTGTCTTTGGATACTTTCTAATAGCAGATTGTCTCTGGTGTTGTCTTTCAGTGAATCCAATCGAAGGTCACGGATACCCCGGGACACTAGAGAGCATCTCTTAACGGTCACATGTGGGCTCTCATTTGATGTCACACTACTCTTCTGACTGTGAGTTCCCCAGGTCTGGTCTGAATTTATCACCTGATCTTCTCCATGGTAGTACTTCATGTGATAGTGCAGGAGTTTAGCTTTCCGGAAATATTTTGAACAACCAGGAGTGCTGCATTTAAATGAACAATGATCCAAGTTGAGTGACAACACTGGTGGCAGCTGGTTTCTGGAGACTTTGCATACTGTAAGAAGGACATTGATGATCATTGCGACTATCTGAAAATCAAAATTGATTTGGTAATTCTGCTCTCGTTCTTACTCACATGGCTCTCTGCTGAACCGGTTGGGGTTGTGGATTGGTCGCTTTCTGGTCGCTATGGGTAAAACATCACAAAAAACATATTCGAGTAATTACATATTCGAAAGATGCAGTGTGTGTAAGCTTACTTATAGGCCTGGAGGATTCAGATTGAGAGGCATCTTGAGCTTTTCCCATACCATTCGTTGGTTGATTGAGATGCAATGGGGCAGGTTTGAATCCAGGAGAATCACTTTTTTCTGCATAATAAAGATGATAATAAGGAAAACATGGAACATACTATTTACATACCAGTAAAATCATACCTGGTCCTGGCTTCCTTTTTTGGGAACTCCATCGTTTTGCAGCTAAGTTCCTCTTCCCTAGTGGATAACACAAGATCCCATAAAGTACAGCACAAAGTAAAGATGCCTATCGTGTGGGTTTTTCTAAATTCATAAAGTCAAAATAGCATATTCATTTTCTAATAACTCTACTACTACACATAAAAATAAAAATGCTAATACCTTTCATTTATATTGCACTTTTCCAAAGATGTAAATCACTATAAAGTAAGAAAAGGGTCTCCTAGTCTCACATCAGTGTGCAGCATTCACATGCATTACCAAAAGACTACATGGCACTCAATACACCTGCTGGCACACTGGTGAATAGGGGTCTAAAGCCACGTTTACACTGCCTGTCGAATGTGACCAAATTATGACTCAGATCTACAAACAGGACAAAACACATACATCCACATTTTGCATAAAAGAGGCTGTCATGTAAACAGGAATGGTTTTCTGATTCATTGCGCCTCAATGTCAGTAAACTGACAATGATGTCACCTTGAAAGTGCCATAGCCATCAAATCAAACTGAGCATCAATACCTGCGCTGTTAATGAGGCCTAAGTGGAGTAGGAATTATTCAGAGCACTATTGATCTCTAACTAGGTGGAATTTCATGTAGCTCCCCATATGAATTAGAATTTAGAGTGTGGGTTTTCCCACACAATTAAAAACACATGGTCCAATTATTCTTAATTGCCCATTTTAACTAAAATCTAATTTTAAAAAGTTTAATGTTCTAGAGTATGTGAACAATAACTAAAAATTATGGTTAGTCAGATATACATTAAGAGTAGCCTTGATAGACTGAGACCAGTGGGTAAATTTGACCAGGATGCAGGAGTTACACCCATACTCTTTTCAAATTAATATTTTAGGATTTTTGTAATGAGCCACAGAAAGTAGGGACTCAATTTAATCTAAGGACAATGCTTCTTTGCAACAGTGTTCCAGTCTCTGTAGTAGGGCTCTAGGACCCACACGGACCACAGTGTAAGCCTCACTAGCGCTACTTCCCACATCAATCTGGTTTTCCCAGGCTTAGCCCAGCTTTGCTCTAGTGAGCAACCAGTCTGGGGCTGCATAGACCTGGAGTCTGATATTAAAGTTAACAAGGGTCATAAATGTAGTACAACTTTCATATTTTGTTTTGTTCTCATCGTGTGTGAACCCCTTTCACGAAGCACATCATACTCTTTGGATTACCTCTTATTTTCCATGGCTCTTTGACTCAACAACACCACTCAGAGTTGAGGAAATGTATTGGTTGCAGCATAGGTGGCAGACTGAATGACTAGCTACATGTTCTTACAGTGATTTGAACACCTGAATTGAATCCTTTGGATGGATGAGCTTGTATATTTAGCGGACAGTCTCCAAAAGCTTTTCATATTCACTAAATGGTAAGACTTGATGATGATTAGGAAGTAAAATAAGTTTAGACAGTTAGGATCCTAATGTTTTATTGTTTGCTCTGTTTGTTCTTGCTCATTTGAAATTTAACATCACATCAGATCATAAAGAACAACCCCTGATGAGTTTAGTACCTACTCCTTATTTGCTGTCTCTGAGCCATTCTGTGAAGAGGAGGATATTCCGTTTTGACCTCCACTCTTTTTCCCTCCTGAACTTCTGGTTCCTCCATCGATCCAAGGCCCCCACTACAGTTCTCGGTTGAGTCAATCAGCTCAGAGTCCTCAATCTTCACCAAAGCTTCCTCTTCTTTCTTCTCTAGCCTTGGGGCCTTCGTCCCTCGAGGCTTACTGTAGTTGTGCTGCTCTAGTTCCTCTAAGATCGTCTCCTCTTTGCTCGTCTCAGTAACACAGCAGATCATCTGTTCAGCTTTTTCTCCATCCGAATCTGAGACCTTGACTTCTTGTTTCTCATTTTTGATGGGCTCATTAATGCTGGATTCTGGCTTTTTTACCAATGGCATCTCTCCCGGTTTATTCATGAGTCCCTTTCTTTTCTGAATGGACATATAGAGTTTGAACACAAGGATACAGAAATGAAACAGACAGAACATGAGATGAAGTACAGCATCAACCTCTCTGGTGAAGGGCTTCACATGGATTCCTTTGACCGTTTGGACCACACCATCGTAGAACTTCACAGCGTAAGATGCTGAGGGATGGGTTTGTAGATTAAAAATCACATGAAAGAATAAAACTTCAGTTATGTATAAGTTGTCAGGCCAAAATTTACCGTCTTTGTTGACAGCTAGAACCTTTGCAGGATAAAAACGACAGTCCGACCAACTGGCAAGAACTTTTTCGTTAACCTGGAACCCCTGGAAAAAGCATCCATTCAATCATTTAATTTATAACACTCTTGTCATTTGTGAACAAGTCCCAGAGTGCTACAATTAAAACCATTATAAAAATAATCAAATAACAAAAAAGCATGTAAGAGGGGCGATTACAGGCTAAAATATCTAAAAATACAAATACCAGTAATATTTAAAATGTACGTTGAGGAGCCCTTCAATGATTTGGAAGGGCATTCAGAGACGGTAGGCAGCAAAAGCCCTATCTTCCACATCTTTTATGTGTTCTGGGCTGATGGGGAGAGTACATTTGGCCGGACCGAGTTTTGAATCTGTCGTTTGAGTAAAGAGTGTAGGTAGACTGGAGCCTACCTTGGTACAAGCAAAGGTGAGTATGCAGTAGAATTTAGTATTCAAAGTGATGGTAGACTGGAAACCAGTCAATGAATCGGTATAGGTATTTACAAAGGCCAACAATCAGAAAAAAAAAATGTTGATCAGACGGGGTCTGCACAGCCCCTCATGACAACTGCTTAGGGTCACAGAGTTCAGATTATAAATATGAAATGAAAAACAAACTTTACATTACTAGTGCCATTCAAAACTATATTTTAAATGTTGCCAGTCACTATGAGCAACATAAGCCAATGATTTTCCTAAGCTGAGACAGAGCTATACCAAATAGGTTGCTACAGTAAACAGTCTGGTTGCTATGGAAGGGTCAGTGATATATAATGTTCTCCATGTCAATAATAGTAAAGTAAACTAACCCAAACCAATATAGATAAGCAAAGTCCGGTTAAACAAAGCCCAAATAAACAAACCCCAAATTACAAAAGCATCAGGGGCCATTATGTGAATTGTGGGACAGCGTCAAAACTATGCTTGTAACTGGTACTATGGTTCAGGAAACTGAAAACCATGAAAGCTATTGTCTGCCTTTTGAGGAAGAAGCCATTTTGGAGAGAACTTCAAGCCTATGTTTGGCACGGTCATAAAACGTGTTTTTATCTCAAAAGATAAAAGGATTTAAAAACTATTTGCATATTTGCACAGCAGCAAAAATTAGAATTAAAGGGAAAACTTTTCAACAGTTTTTCAAAAGGCTCTTCAGGAAATCCTGGATCAATTCAAAGGTTTCCAAGACAGTATTGTTATAAACATGACCTGATGCAAGTAACCTGATGCTATTTTGGATTATATTGTTTAACGACTAATGAAAACTGCATACATTTTACCAAACAATAAAATAGAATTTAAGAGATACATAAAATAGATATTTAATAAAAAAAATATATATATACATAAATATATATATATTATATCTACATTCTTTATTGTGGCAATATTCAGTTGAAATGACTGCTTTCATATTATTGTAGATTCTCCATTTTAAAAAAAGGTCCAGCTATTGACTCACCGGGTTTAGGTCATGGTCCGGTCGCCCCTCTCTCCTGAGCTGGACCCTCTCCACTGCTCGCAGATATGGACTGTCCCAGTCAAACCATTCATCATGGCGGTGGCTCCACTGCCGATAGTGGACCAAGACCTTCTCACCTTTATAGTCAATCTTCTCTATGTTTGCGGAATACCTGGAAGCCATCACAAAGAGGATTCACAGTACGACTGTGAAAAAAGAAAGAAAATAAAATCCAGGCTGGCAAGTGGTGTATTGGTGGTTTTTGTTGTCCTAGAACCAGAAGGTTGGCGGTTTGATCCCAGCCGGGTCCATTCTGCCATTGGGCAAGCCACTTCACCCACATTGCCCTGTATGAATGTGTGTAACTGTGACTGGTGGGGTGTTTTCATTGGTAGGCAGTAGGCTGTATGTGCAAAATGGCAGCCACATTCTGTCAGCAGCAGGATGTGAATGTGTAGTGAATGAATAATGCTCTGAAAATTGTAAAGCACTATTTAAAATGAAGGCATTATTATTTCATTATTTGTTTTTAAGAGTGTCACTTACCAGTTCCTCAGACTGTCGCGTGCTTGAAGTGCAGCCCCCACTTCAAAACTTATCCCTCGTCTAGTTGGAGGTGTTTTGCTAATAACGTCAGCCATCGCCTACAGTGAAACCTCATGTGAGCTTTACATGCACATAGAATCAATTTCTACGCAGGTTTTAAAAGGATGTGGAGAAGATGTGTATTTTTTATATTTGGACACAGGTAATTCTGAATGTTTTCAGAGAAAGCACTATGTGAGGAACACCAAAAAAAATATGAACATTATTTTCCTCACCAGGCATAATAAATAACCTGGTCAAAACGGTCAGGACCTTAATAAAATACAGAACTCTTTTAGGTGTCTGTCAAATACCAACTTGAACCACAGTATTGCTGGGATAAACCCTAATCCGTAGCATTTAACAAGTGAACTGGATTCAGGTCATGGCATTAATGACAAAGTCTGATATCAATAGCCTACTTACAGCTACCTAAGCCTATTTGACTTTTAAGTTTAGATATTCTTCTGTCCAAATGAACCTATCATTTAGATGTTTAACTTGTATTTATGTATATACATACATCATACATATGTGAGTGTATACACAGCAGTACTTTGCTAAATTCATTTTCATTGAGGAACTAATTGCATTAAATAATGATAAAAAAAAGAAACACACATCAAATCAACACCCTTACCTTCAAAACAGCGGTTCTTCTAAATATGCTTGAACAGTGAAGGATTGCTTCAAAAACCTTTTGAACTAACCACAGATCATCCGTTGATGTAGCTTTTTCACACCCTTCGGTCTATTCATGTAATCCCAGATACATCCAACAGTGATCATGTTTTTATTCTTCTATTCACTGAAGATTAATTACTTTGAATGTTTGTTTATGGTCGTTGTCCTGCTGCACAATCAATTTAGGGCCAAACGTGTTTTCCTGATGGAATTGCATGATGAATAAATATCTACCTAAATAGCTCAACACCATTAATCCCAAATATCCATGTGCATTTTCACAAACGCAACCCCAAGTGTTTAAGTAACCTCCGCCATGCTTCGCTGTTGCCTGCAAACACTCATTACTGTACAACTGCTACTGTAAAATATTTAAACAAATTCGCATTTTCAGTCGTTAGGTTTTGTTCCCACTTTCGAGGTTTGACTGTTGTGGGTATAGCTTGAACAGAGAACTAAAAGTCTTATTATTTCTATACACTCACCTGCCACTTTATTATATACACCCAGCTAATACCAGGATTGACCCTTTTTGCCTTTAGAACTGTCACCCTTAAAAGATTCAACGGGGTAACGTTGCTGTGAATTTATGTGAATTTATATACATAAAAAGTAATCAAATTATTGAATTGTTGTAATATTATTATAAACCATGTGCCAGACGACGGCAAAGGAAACAATAGATGGATGGAATTTAGCAAATCAACACCGAGGTTTAGTATTTCCTAGGAACTGATTTCTCATAGTCTAAGCTCCAGTAGACAGAAGAAATCCCCGCAAACATTTGATCACTCGAGCAGACCGTAAGTTCCCGTCTGATGATCCACACCCTCCACGAGGAATAACGCTAGAAAGGCTCGGACTGGGCGAGTTCACCGCGGTTCAACGCCACTCCCACTAACACAACATGTCTATTACAAAGATATGTTTACACTTCTTTCAACTTATTTCCACAAATAATTAATTAACATAAAAAAAATTAACCAGACTCTTGGAACAGCTTAGTCGAATAAAGTATTTCTTTGGTGATATAATTTCATTTCATATGTTCATTACCTGCGGTGATGTCCGTCTCTTTAACTGTGGATGCAATTCGTCTCTGTATAAAACTGCGTTTAGTCTGAAACTCGGGAGGAAATCCACGCACTATTTTCCAATGTGTTCCTCACAGACTACCGGTGTGAACAATACCGCCACCGCGCATGCGCCACCGGCCTTCACAAAGACCTGCCACATAACATTTAATCTGAGCCGGTTTAATACAAATTTGGGGGGCTCGAAGAAAACAGTTCTTTTTATGTATATTAAATTACATAAATGTCAATAATAAATCAGCTTTTAAGGGATACGAGCAAACATGCAGATTCCAATTAGAAAATTTGTAGTCTAAAAGCAGCCTGGAAGTCTGCTTACCAATAGAGGTTTGCGTTAGTAACAAAGTGCGAGGTCATTAAAAAACCGTTTCTTAGATTTTATTCTGATTTTGAGCTCCATTGTGCAGAAAATGATGTTCTGTAATTGTTTGTGGATTTCATTAATAGTCAAATATTTAGGGTGATATTGGAATTTGGGTTGAAATTCCATATCCATAACATAAACTGGAAAACCTCATTGGCTTCTGTATCAGACTGAAATAAAATAGACAGCTGAAAAAAATAAAGCGGACGTTAAATAGCACACCCCAGATCTAACTGATTGGAATATTCTTATTAAATATGTTGTTCTTTACATAGTTGAAGGTGATCAACGGAATCAAATGTATGTCTGAAGTGATTGTTATTACATTTAGTAAAGCAAGATTTACCAGCTCTTTACATAATTTGAGGTCAAACCACTCTTGCTGTTCTTCTTTAGTTCATTTAGAATTAGAATTCTTACTAATGTAATCTACATTTTGTAAATTGTAGTCAGTTTTATGATATGGAACTCTATCATGTATGTCTACTAAAAACAAAAAGCATTGGAAACCTGTAATATAATAAAAAATGATACCGGAAGAAATGTGATTATGAAAAGAATGGAGTCATGTTAATATTTCTTACCAGTTTAATCCTACATCATGATAGGAACCCAAAGTATTTAAATCAGGGGTCAGTAGAGGATTCTGAGTGCTGAACCCCATTGAGCTGCTGTGGGAACAGTTTGAACATGAGGATAAAGCCAATTGATCTTGTGGGAGATTTACCAGAAAGTAAAGTTTTAAAAGATTGTTCTGCACAAAGACAGCTAGAATGCCCAATGTCTGGTAGAGCTTTGGTGTAGAAAGCTTTTCCATTAAACCCAATCCATTTGTGCACAGGGCACCAATTGTCATGTTTTGGAAATAAGTCTGACATGATTCGTGCTTTATGACAGTATCCTGCAGGAAGTAGCCATTGGAAGTGGTCATTAAGAGATGGACATGGTCAGCAACAATACTCAGGTAGGCTGTGGAAAAGTGGAAAAAAAAAACATTTATGAACCATGTTTTAATGTTGTTGATGCCAATTCTACCATTCGAATGTCACAGCAGTAACCGAGACCCGTCAGACCAGTCCAATTTTGGTGAGCCTGTGTAAATTGTAGCTTCCATTTCCTGTTCTTAGCCAAGTTATTTGAATTATAGTAGCCTTTCCATCAGCTCAAACCAGTCTTGCCTTTGTCCTCTGGCATTACCAAGGCATTTGAATAAACAGAACTACCACTCACTGGATATTTTCAAACCATTCTTTGTAAACCCTTGAAATGGTTGTTTATGAAAATCCCAGTAGATCGGCTTATATTTCTGAAATACTCCGACCAGCCTGTCTGGCACCAACAACCATGCCACATACAATGTCATGTAAATCCCCCTTTTTCAATTCTGATCCTTGGTTTGAAATGCAGCAGATAGTCTTGACCATATTTACGTGCCTAGATTGCGCTAATGAGCAGTTGGACGAGTGCACCTAATAAAGTTGGAGATGAGTGTATATGTGATTCCAAACATTAATGAGTGAATATTTTGGGTTTCTATTCTTTATTTTGTTCAAGGCAGTTTGGAATAAAGAGCGTGCCATAAAGAGATTACAATGTTTGAAATCCCTCCGAAATAGTTGGAAACTAATATATTTATTCAACATTCATTTCACACAGGATACTTACACCATCCAGAGTTTGTATAGGATATTCCAATCAAACATAATTAGGCCGTAGCTTAGAACACTGTTGCGTTTCGTTCCATCTATAAGCCAGCAACAGACCAGCGCTCTCTTCCATTTACAAAGAACATCGGTAATCCAAGCAGCACTATTTACAAGCATTATTTACAAACAAAAAAAAAATCACAAAGAACATAATTATAGTGAGGGTACCTGTGCCTTTTCATAAGTGGTATTGTGTACTCTTTTGTTTCTCGTTTCACCAGAAGCTATTTCTCAAGCATCCTGATATATACACTACACTGCCTTTACCATTTAAAAAGTTTTAATCATTATAAACAAACCTTACCAAAAGGCGATGTGAAAGGTGGTAATGTACCATTTGTGTCTTGGGACAATTTTGCAAAAACACAATTAAACGTCTTAATATCTGTATGTGTTGGTGAACAAATAAACAGCTTAAATATACCAGAAAACAACCATTTTTCTTCTGCCTCTAGTTAAAGTTTTCAGATAAAACTTACAAATACTACAATTATCCCACACATAAACATTTTCTTTTCTTAAAAGTCCACAAACAGACAGAAAAGATTCCAAATACAACTCTTTTTAGGCCGTCACTTATTATACAAAACAATCAAACAACGACTCCATGCGGTAACCCTTGCAATGCCGATTCCACTCGTAATTTATAATCAGGAAATAACAAAATTAACTCTTTTTTTTTACATTTCTTAAACATGCAGAGAGTTGAACCCCTGACCTCTTACTTATGAAAATCAACAGAGCTTCTTCAGTCAGTATATGGAGCAGGAAACACAAACATTTTTGGAGAGTTTTCCTCTTTAAATGAAACAAAGTTCCTTTAACGAGTTTGAATTGCTTTAAACAATGCCCTCTACAAAAGTTGTGTCCAGATGAACAATGAGCATCCGCAAGAAAGACATCTCCTTGCGAGTATTCTCGAAGATGACACGAGGGTCGTCTGACTGGCACCGAAGGCAGTTAGGAGCCATTACCATGGCAAGGTTGTTTACATCCATCTTAGTGACTGCAACATTTGAAGGCTGAGCAAAAACCTAAGGATGAGAGAGAACGTGTTCAAGCAAATCGATGCGTGCACTTCAAAGCATTGCAACCCGTCGTGTGTTTGACGTTACCTGGAGGAAGTTGATGAAATAGCAAAGCACCAGTCGATTGAGTTCAGGCAGGGACTGCACCACACTGATTGCAGCTCCAGGATCATCGTAGTTACTGACACACTGCTTGTAGAAACTCATGGGAATGAGAGGCTCCTCCAGTTCCCGGTACCACAGCTTCATCAGAGATGCTGAGAAAATCATGAGCAAAGATGCTGAAAATACAAGCGTTTCCCTTCAGCTGAGATAAGATGTAAGCATCACTCACCAGGTACATTGGGGTCAGACAGATTCTCCGGAATCCTCCACTGGTCCACCTGCAGCTTTAGAGCATTCACCTCATCGATGTCACCAGGGACCCTACAGAACGGGATGATATTACAATTCCAACCACCAGAGGGGGACATCACCACATAAATGAGCATCAACTGAGACGACGATAAGGAATTGTGATTCTCTAAATTATGTTTATCTCATGTTCAGTGTCGATGTGTCTTAAAAGATGACTTAACACAGTTCTCTGCCAACTGTTGAACGCTAGCATCAGTACATACTGTTAGCATGATTTTTCCCCTAGACCTTTTGAACTACATGAGTCAAAAGCAGAGAAGTAAATTACATTTACTGTTTTCTGGTGAAAACTGCTGTCAAAGCATCACAGCTTTGAAAATGACTTGAATGCCAGAGCTCAGTCAGGCTAATTAGTAGCAGACGAAGCAGGTCTTACCTGAAAATGCCCTCAGTCTGTGCTCCACCCAGAGCTAGGACATACTGAGACAACTGCACTTGCACCCACGGCAACTTTCTGTCTGGGAAGAGTTCACTCTGTCGCTCCATCACTTCCTCTAGCGAGCTGCCGAAGAGTGAAGGGGTCAAGATGGCACGCCGACTATGATCCACCTCCTCCAAACTAGGCTTACGCAGACCCTTTACAGGAAAAGATTAACAATATTATTCACTTTCTTTTAAAACCCACCAACTGCAGCAATAGAAACACGTAAATAAACTAAATACCTGAATCTTAGAACACTTTACATATGTAAGAAACAGAAGGTATTGAAGTAATTCATTCCCACTCAAATAATGTAATTTTATAGAGCATCGGCTGGTTTTTATTGAAATAAACATCACATTTATAGAAATCATAAAATTTTCAAATAGAATATAAAAAAAAAATAGTATACGTATTACGTATAAGTATAGTGTATTAGCCTGCAGCATCACAGTTCCTCATGCAACCAATCCTGTCTTTAGAAAAGGCCGCCCACATAATTAGCTCAGGGACCAAAAAAATGAAGAGAAAAGTTTGTAAAACATAAATACAGTTGTTTTGAAATGTAAAAATACATAAATTCATTCTTTTATTTACACTTGATTACATTTATTTATGTATTTATATATTTGTTTCCTATATATATATATATATGTAGGAGATATAACAGCAGATATGAAACTTTGTTCTCCAGAAACTTTTTCCTGCTGTTATTTACCTGAGAGCAAGAGAGGTAGAGA
>SRMA01026710.1:18922-51844 GCA_007224835.1 Danionella cerebrum | reverse complement strand
CAGGGTTCAAGTCCCTGTTTGGGCGGGTAAGAACAAACTGACCTTTTGATAACACTTTAAGTACTTTTAGCAGTCTCATCATTCCAAAAAGCTTTTTGTCAGAGGATAATCTTTAGAAACCAGGATTATCACTACAGCCAATAAACAACTAGAGCCCAGATAGCTCAGTTGGTAGAGCATCAGACTTTAAATCTGAGGGTCGAGGTTTCAAGTCCCTATTTAGAAGAGCAAGAACAATCCACAGTCCCTAAAAGGAAACACACTGTTGGAGTAGGCCATCCTTAAGAAGGAAAATGTTAACTTAATCAGCTTTGTGTGGTGGAGCCTGAATAGGTACAGTCTGTAGAACAAATGTCTTCCATTTTAGTGCAAGGCAATGTTTTAGTTGACAAAATTTTTAAGCAATATTTGTCTTTTCAATTGAGGTTATTTTATGGCAAACAAAACAATCCAAGTACTAGATGTCCCTTTATAGAACATTTTGCCAGAGGAATATCTTAAGACACCAGGATTATCACTGAAGCCAAACTGCCAACTAGAGCCCAGATAGCTCAGTCTGTAGAGCATCAGACTTTAATCTGAGGGACCATGGTCCAGACCGCAGTTTCGGCAGGCAAGGACAATCCTTCCATTTGATAACACTTTAAGTACTTTTAGCAATCTCATCATACAAAGTACACGCAGTTTCTTGAGAGAAACACACTGTAGGAGGAATATTTTTAGGAACCAGGATTATCACTAAATCCAAAATGCATTCAAGAGCCCAGATAGCTCAGTCAGTAGAGCATAAGACTTTTAATCTAATAGTCCAGGGTTCAAGTCCTTGTTTGGGCAGGGGAGAACAATTCTACCTTATGATAACAATTTAAGTACTTTTAGCAGTCTCATCATACAAAAAGCTTTTTGCCAGAGGATAATCTTTAGAAACCAGGATTATCACTATAGCCAACAAAACAACTAGAGCCCAGATAGCTCAGTCGGTAGAGCATCAGACTTTTAATCTGAGGGTCCAGGGTTCAAGTCCCTGTTTGGGCGGGTAAGAACAAACCTACCATTTGATAACACTTTAAGTACTTATAGCAATCTCATTATACAAGAAGCTCTCTGCCCGAGGATAATCTTTAGAAACCAGGATTATCAGTTAAGACAACACACCAGGTTGGTAGAGCATCAGACTTTAAATATGAGGGTCCAAGTTTAATTCCCTGTTTGGAAGCGCAAGAACAATCCGCAGTTTCTTATAAGTAAAGTATTGTAGGAGGTGGCCATCCTTAAGAAGGAAAATGTTCCCTTAAACAGTATTTGTGGTAGAGTCTGGATAGGTCAGTCTGTAGAGCAAATGTCTTCCATTTCAGTTCAAGGCAATGTTTTAGTTTACAAAAAATTTTTGCAATTTTTGTCTTTTTAATTAGGGTTGTTTTATGGCAAACACAACAATCCAAGAACTAGATGTCCCTTTATAGAACATTTTGCCAGAGGTATATCTTAAGACACCAGGATTATCACTGAAGCCAAACTACCAACTAGAGTTCAGATGGCATTGTCAGTAGAGCATAAGACTTTAAATCTGAGGGTCAAGGGTCCAGGTCCCTGTTTGAGAGGGCAATAACAATCCTATCTTTTGATAACACTTTAAGTACTTTTAGCAATCTCATCATACAAAGTACACGCAGTTTCTTGAGAGAAACACATTGTAGGAGGAATATTTTTAGGAACCAGGATTATCACTAAATCCAAAGTACATTCAAGAGCCCAGATAGCTCAGTCGGTAGAGCATCAGACTTTTAATCTGAGGGTCCAGGGTTCAAGTCCCTGTTTGGGCGGGGAAGAACAAACTGACCTTTTGATAACACTTTAAGTACTTTTAGCAGTCTCATCATCCAAAAAGCTTTTTGCCAGAGGATAATCTTAGAAACCAGGGTGATCACTACAGCCAACACACCAACTAGAGCCCAGATAGTTCAGTTGGTAGAGCATCAGACTTTAAATCTGAGGGTCGAGGTTTCAAGTCCCTATTTAGAAGAGCAAGAACAATCCACAGTCTCTAAAAGGAAACACACTGTTGGAGTAGGCCATCCTTAAGAAGTAAAATGTTAACTTAATCAGTTTTTTGTGGTGGAGCCTGAATAGGTACAGTCTGTAGAACAAATGTCTTCCATTTTAGTGCAAGGCAATGTTTTAGTTGACAAAAATTTTTAGCAATATTTGTCTTTTCAATTGAGGTTATTTTATGGCAAACAAAACAATCCAAGTACTAGATGTCCCTTTATAGAACATTTTGCCAGAGGAATATCTTAAGACACCAGGATTATCACTGCAGCCAAACTACCAACTAGAGCCCAGATAGCTCAGTCGGTAGAGCATCAGACTTTTAATCTGAGGGACCATGGTCCAGACCGCAGTTTCGGCAGGCAAGGACAATCCTTCCATTTGATAACACTTTAAGTACTTTTAGCAATTTCATCATACAAAGTACACACAGTTTCTTGAGAGAAACACATTGTAGGAGGAATATTTTTAGGAACCAGGATTATCACTAAATCCAAAATGCATTCAAGAGCCCAGATAGCTCAGTCAGTAGAGCATCAGACTTTTAATCTGAGGGTCCAGGGTTCAAGTCCCTGTTTGGTGGGGAAAGAACAAACCTACCTTTTGATAACACTTTAAGTATTTATAGCAATCTCATCATACAAGAAGCTCTCTGCCAGAGGATAATCTTTAGAAACCAGGATTATCAGTTAAGACAACACACCAACTAGAGCCCAGATAGCTCAGTTGGTAGAGCATCAGACTTTAAATATGAGGGTCCAAGTTTAATTCCCTGTTTGGAAGAGCAAGAACAATCCACAGTTTCTTATAAGTAAAGTATTGTAGGAGGTGGCCATCCTTAAGAAGGAAAATGTTCACTTAAACAGTATTTGTGGTAGAGTCTGGATAGGTCAGTCTGTAGAGCAAATGTCTTCCATTTCAGTTCAAGGCAATGTTTTAGTTTACAATTTTTTTTTGCAATTTTTGTCTTTTTAATTGAGGTTGTTTTATGGCAAACACAACAATCCAAGAACTAGATGTCCCTTTATAGAACATTTTGCCAGAGGAATATCTTAAGACACCAGGATTATCACTGAAGCCAAACTACCAACTAGAGTTCAGATGGCATTGTCAGTAGAGCATAAGACTTTAAATCTGAGGGTCAAGGGTCCAGGTCCCTGTTTGAGAGGGCAATAACAATCCTATCTTTTTATAACACTTTAAGTACTTTTAGAAATCTCATCATACAAAGTACACGCAGTTTCTTGTTAGAAACACATTGTAGGAGGAATATTTTTAGGAACCAGGATTATCACTAAATCCAAAGTGCATTCAAGAGCCCAGATAGCTCAGTCGGTAGAGCATCAGACTTTTAATCTAATGGTCCAGTGTTCAAGTCCTTGTTTGGGCAGTGGAGAACAATTCTACCTTATGATAACAATTTAAGTACTTTTAGCAGTCTCATCATACAAAAAGCTTTTTGCCAGAGGATAATCTTTAGGAACCAGGATTATCACTAAATCCAAAGTGCATTCAAGAGCCCAGATAGCTCAGTCGGTAGAGCATCAGACTTTTAATCTGAGGTTCAAGGGTTCAAGTCCCTGTTTGGGCGGGTAAGAACAAACTGACCTTTTGATAACACTTTAAGTACTTTTAGCAGTCTCATCATCCAAAAAGCTTTTTGCCAGAGGATAATCTTAGAAACCAGGGTGATCACTACAGCCAACAAAACAACTAGAGCCCAGATATCTCAGTCGGTAGAGCATCAGACTTTTAATCTGAGGGTCCAGGGTTCAAGTCCCTGTTTGGGCGGGTAAGAACAAACTGTCCTTTTGATAACACTTTAAGTACTTTTAGCAATCTCATCATACAAAGTACACTCAGTTTCTTGAGAGAAACACATTGTAGGAGGAATATTTTTAGGAACCAGGATTATCACTAACTCCAAAATGCATTCAAGAGCCCAGATAGCTCAGTCAGTAGAGCATAAGACTTTTAATCTAATGGTCCAGGGTTCAAGTCCTTGTTTGGGCAGGGGAGAACAATTCTACCTTATGATAACACTTTAAGTACTTATAGCAATCTCATTATACAAGAAGCTCTCTGCCAGAGGATAATCTTTAGAAACCAGGATTATCAGTTAAGACAACACACCAACTAGAGCCCAGATAGCTCAGTTGGTAGAGCATCAGACTTTAAATATGAGGGTCCAAGTTTAATTCCCTGTTTGT
Source organism: Danionella cerebrum (assembly GCA_007224835.1). Lineage (NCBI taxonomy): Eukaryota > Metazoa > Chordata > Actinopteri > Cypriniformes > Danionidae > Danionella > Danionella cerebrum. The sequence goes on along the minus strand of SRMA01026710.1, from coordinate 47,585 downwards.
AAGAGCAAGAACAATCCACAGTTTCTTAAAAGAAAAGTATTGTAGGAGGTGGCCATCCTTAAGAAGGAAAATGTTCACTTAAACAGTATTTGTGGTAGAGTCTGGATAAGTCAGTCTGTAGAGCAAATGTCTTCCATTTCAGTTCAAGCCAATGTTTTAGTTTTAATTTTTTGCAATTTTTGTCTTTTTAACTGGGGTTGTTTTATGGTAAACACAACAATCCAAGAACTAGATGTCCCTTTATAGAACATTTTGCCAGAGGAATATCTTAAGACACCAGGATTATCACTGAAGCCAAACTACCAACTAGAGTTCAGATGGCATTGTCAGTAGAGCATAAGACTTTAAATCTGAGGGTCAAGGGTCCAGGTCCCTGTTTGAGAGGGCAATAACAATCCTATCTTTTGATAACACTTTAAGTACTTTTAGCAATCTCATCATACAAAGTACATGCAGTTTCTTGAGAGAAACACATTGTAGGAGGAATATTTTTAGGAACCAGGATTATCACTAAATCCAAAGTGCATTCAAGAGCCCAGATAGCTCAGTCGGTAGAGCATCAGACTTTTAATCTGAGGGTCCAGGGTTCAAGTCCCTGTTTGGGCGGGTAAGAACAAACTGACCTTTTGATAACACTTTAAGTACTTTTAGCAGTCTCATCATCCAAAAATCTTTTTGCCAGAGGATAATCTTAGAAACCAGGGTGATCACTACAGCCAACACACCAACTAGAGCCCAGATAGCTCAGTTGGTAGAGCATAAGACTTTAAATCTGAGGGTCGAGGTTTCAAGTCCCTATTTAGAAGAGCAAGAACAATCCACAGTCTCTAAAAGGAAACACACTGTTGGAGTAGGCCAGCCTTAAGAAGGAAAATGTTAACTTAATCAGTTTTTTGTGGTGGAGCCTGAATAGGTACAGTCTGTAGAACAAATGTCTTCCATTTTAGTGCAAGGCAATGTTTTAGTTGGCAAAAAATTTTTGCAATATGTGTCTTTTCAATTGAGGTTATTTTATGGCAAACAAAACAATCTAAGTACTAGATGTCCCTTTATAGAACATTTTGCCAGAGGAATATCTTAAGACACCAGGATTATCACTTAAGCCAAACTACCAACTAGAGCCCAGATAGCTCAGTCTGTAGAGCATCAGACTTTTAATCTGAGGGACCATGGCCCAGACCGCAGTTTCGGCAGGCAAGGACAATCCTTCCATTTGATAACACTTTAAGTACTTTTAGCAATCTCATCATACAAAGTACACACAGTTTCTTGAGAGAAACACATTGTAGGAGGAATATTTTTAGGAACCAGGATTATCACTAAATCCAAAATGCATTCAAGAGCCCAGATAGCTCAGTCAGTAGAGCATCAGACTTTTAATCTGAGGGACCATGGTCCAGGCCGCTGTTTTGGCAGGCAAGGACAATCCTACCTTTTGATAACACTTTAAGTACTTTGAGCAATCTCATTATACAAAGAGCACACAGTTTCTTGAGAGAAACATATTGTAGAAGGAAAGTTTTTAGGAACCAGGATTGTCACTACAGCCAACAAAACAACTAGAGCCCAGATAGCTCAGTTGGTAGAGCATCAGCCTTTAAATCTGACGGTCCAAGTTTAATTCCCTGTTTGGAAGAGCAAGAACAATCCACAGTTTCTTAAAAGTAAAGTATAGTAGGAGATGGCCATCCTTAAGAATGAAAATGTTCACTTAAACAGTATTTGTGGTAGAGTCTGGATAGGTCAGTCTGTAGAGCAAATGTCTTCCATTTCAGTTCAAGGCAATGTTTTAGTTGACAAAAAAATTTTGCAATATTTGTCTTTTCAATTGGGGTTGTTTTATGGCAAACACAACAATCCAAGAACTAGATGTCCCTTTATAGAATATTTTGCCAGAGGAATATCTTAAGACACCAGGATTATCACTGAAGCCAAACTACCAACTAGAGTTCAGATGGCATTGTCAGTAGAGCATAAGACTTTAAATCTGAGGGTCAAGGGTCCAGGTCCCTGTTTGAGAGGGCAATAACAATCCTATCTTTTGATAACACTTTAAGTACTTTTAGCAATCTCATCATACAAAGTACACGCAGTTTCTTGAGAGAAACACATTGTAGGAGGAATATTTTTAGGAACCAGGATTATCACTAAATCCAAAATGCGTTCAAGAGCCCAGATTGCTCAGTCAGTAGAGCATAAGACTTTTAATCTAATGGTCCAGTGTTCAAGTCCTTGTTTGGGCGGGGGAGAACAATTCTACCTTATGATAACAATTTAAGTACTTTTAGCAGTCTCATCATACAAAAAGCTTTTTGCCAGAGGATAATCTTTAAAAACCAGGATTATCACTACAGCCAACACAACAACTAGAGCCCAGATAGCTCAGTCGGTAGAGCATCAGACTTTTAATCTGAGGGTCCAGGGTTCAAGTCCCTGTTTGGGCGGGTAAGAACAAACCGACCTTTTGATAACACTTTAAGTACTTTTAGCAGTCTCATCATCCAAAAAGCTTTTTGCCAGAGGATAATCTTAGAAACCAGGGTTATCACTACAGCCAACACAGCAACTAGAGCCCAGATAGCACAGTTGGTAGAGCATCAGACTTTAAATCTGAGGGTCGAGGTTTGAAGTCCCTTGTTTAGAAGAGCAAGAACTATCCACAGTTTCTCAAAGGAAACACACTGTAGGAGGTGGCCATCCTTAAGAAGGAAAATGTTAACTTAATCATTTTTTTTGTGGTGGAGCCTGAATAGGTACAGTCTGTAGAACAAATGTCTTCCTTTTTAGTGCAAGGCAATGTTTTAGTTGACAAAATTTTTTTAGCAATATTTGTCTTTTCAATTGAGGTTATTTTATGGCAAACAAAACAATCCAAGTACTAGATGTCCCTTTATAGAACATTTTGCCAGAGGAATATCTTAAGACACCAGAATTATCACTGAAGCCAAACAACCAACTAGAGCCCAGATAGCTCAGTCGGTAGAGCATCAGACTTTTAATCTGAGGGACCATGGTCCAGGCCGCTGTTTCGGCAGGCAAGGACAATCCTATCTTTTGATAACACTTTAAGTACTTTGAGCAATCTCATTATACAAAGAGCACACAGTTTCTTGAGAGAAACATATTGTAGGAGGAAAAGCTTTAGGAACCAGGATTGTCACTACAGCCAACAAAACAACTAGAGCCCAGATAGCTCAGTTGGTAGAGCATCAGCCTTTAAATCTGACGGTCCAAGTTTAATTCCCTGTTTGGAAGAGCAAGAACAATCCACCGTTTCTTAAAAGTAAAGTATAGTAGGAGATGGCCATCCTTAAGAAGGAAAATGTTCACTTAAACAGTATTTGTGGTAGAGTCTGGATAGGTCAGTCTGTAGAGCAAATGTCTTCCATTTCAGTTCAAGGCAATGTTTTAGTTGACAAACAAATTTTGCAATATTTGTCTTTTCAATTGGGGTTGTTTTATGGCAAACACAACAATCCAAGAACTAGATGTCCCTTTATAGAACATTTTGCCAGAGGAATATCTTAAGACACCAGGATTATCACTGAAGCCAAACTACCAACTAGAGTTCAGATGGCATTGTCAGTAGAGCATAAGACTGTAAATCTGAGGGTCAAGGGTCCAGGTCCCTGTTTGAGAGGGCAATAACAATCCTATCTTTTGATAACACTTTAAGTACTTTTAGCAATCTCATCATACAAAGTACACGCAGTTTCTTGAGAGAAACACATTGTAGGAGGAATATTTTTAGGAACCAGGATTATTACTAAATCCAAAATGCGTTCAAGAGCCCAGATTGCTCAGTCAGTAGAGCATAAGACTTTTAATCTAATGGTCCAGGGTTCAAGTCCTTGTTTGGGCAGGGGAGAACAATTCTACCTTATGATAACAATTTAAGTACTTTTAGCAGTCTCATCGTACAAAAAGCTTTTTGCCAGAGGATAATCTTTAGAAACCAGGATTATCACTACAGCCAATAAAACAACTAGAGCCCAGATAGCTCAGTCGGTAGAGCATCAGACTTTTAATCTGAGGGTCCAGGGTTCAAGTCCCTGTTTGGGCGGGTAAGAACAAACCTACCTTTTGATAACACTTTAAGTACTTATAGCAATCTCATTATACAAGAAGCTCTCTGCCAGAGGATAATCTTTAGAAACCAGGATTATCATTTAAGACAACACACCAACTAGAGCCCAGATAGCTCAGTTGGTAGAGCATCAGACTTTAAATATGAGGGTCCAAGTTTAATTCACTGTTTGGAAGAGCAAGAACAATCCACAGTTTCTTAAAAGAAAAGTATTGTAGGAGGTGGCCATCCTTAAGAAGGAAAATGTTCACTTAAACAGTATTTGTGGTAGAGTCTGGATAGGTCAGTCTGTAGAGCAAATGTCTTCCATTTCAGTTCAAGGCAATGTTTTAGTTTACAAAAAATTTTTGCAATTTTTGTCTTTTTAATTGGGGTTGTTTTATGGCAAACACAACAATCCAAGAACTAGATGTCCCTTTATAGAACATTTTGCCAGAGGAATATCTTAAGACACCAGGATTATCACTGAAGCCAAACTACCAACTAGAGTTCAGATGGCATTGTCAGTAGAGCATAAGACTTTAAATCTGAGGGTCAAGGGTCCAGGTCCCTGTTTGAGAGGGCAATAACAATCCTATCTTTTGATAACACTTTAAGTACTTTTAGCAATCTCATCATACAAAGTACACGCAGTTTCTTGAGAGAAACACATTGTAGGAGGAATATTTTTAGGAACCAGGATTATCACTAAATCCAAAGTGCATTCAAGAGCCCAGATATCTCAGTCGGTAGAGCATCAGACTTTTAATCTGAGGGTCCAGGGTTCAAGTCCCTGTTTGGGCGGGTAAGAACAAACTGACCTTTTGATAACACTTTAAGTACTTTTAGCAGTCTCATCATCCAAAAAGCTTTTTGCCAGAGGATAATTTTAGAAACCAGGGTTATCACTACAGCCAACACACCAACTAGAGCCCAGAGCCCAGATAGCTCAATTGGTAGAGCATCAGACTTTAAATCTGAGGGTCGAGGTTTAAAGTCCCTATTTAGAAGAGCAAGAACAAACCACAGTCTCTAAAAGGAAACACACTGTTGGAGTTGGCCATCCTTAAGAAGGAAAATGTTAACTTAATCAGTTTTTTGTGGTGGAACCTGAATAGGTACAGTCTGTAGAACAAATGTCTTCCATTTTAGTGCAAGGCAATGTTTTAGTTGACAAAAATTTTTAGCAATATTTGTCTTTTCAATTGAGGTTATTTTATGGCAAACAAAACAATCCAAGTACTAGATGTCCCTTTATAGAACATTTTGCCAGAGGAATATCTTAAGACACCAGGATTATCACTGAAGCCAAACTACCAACTAGAGCCCAGATAGCTCAGTCGGTAGAGCATCAGACTTTTAATCTGAGGGACCATGGTCCAGACCGCAGTTTCGGCAGGCAAGGACAATCCTCCCATTTGATAACACTTTAAGTACTTTTAGCAATCTCTTCATACAAAGTACACGCAGTTTCTTGAGAGAAACACATTGTAGGAGGAACATTTTTAGAAACCAGGTCACTACAGCCAACAAAACAACTAGAGCCCAGATAGCTCAGTTGGTAGAGCATCAGCCTTTAAATCTGACGGTCCAAGTTTAATTCTCTGTTTGGAAGAGCAAGAACAATCCACAGTTTCTTAAAAGAAACGTATTGTAGGAGGTGGCCATCCTGAAGAAGGAAAATGTTCACTTAAACAGTATTTGTGGTAGAGTCTGGATAGGTCAGTCTGTAGAGCAAATGTCTTCCATTTCAGTTCAAGGCAATGTTTTAGTTGACAAAAAAGTTTAGCAATTTTTGTCTTTTCAATTGGGGTTGTTTTATGGCAAACACAACAATCCAAGAACTAGATGTCTCTTTATAGAACATTTTGCCAGAGGAATATCTTAAGACACCAGGATTATCACTGAAGCCAAACTACCAACTAGAGTTCAGATGGCATTGTCAGTAGAGCATAAGACTTTAAATCTGAGGGTCAAGGGTCCAGGTCCCTATTTGAGAGGGCAATAACAATCCTATCTTTTGATAACACTTTAAGTACTTCTAGCCATCTCATCATACAAAGTACACGCAGCTTTTTGAGAGAAACACATTTTAGGAGGAATATTTTTAGGAACCAGGATTATCACTAAATCCAAAATGTATTCAAGAGCCCAGATAGCTCAGTCAGTAGAGCATAAGACTTTTAATCTGATGGTCCAGGGTTCAAGTCCTTGTTTGGGCGGGAGAGAACAATTCTACCTTATGATAACAATTTAAGTACTTTTAGCAGTCTCATCATACAAAAAGCTTTTTGCCAGAGGATAATCTTTAGAAACCAGGATTATCACTACAGCCAAAAAAACAACTAGAGCCCAGATAGCGCAGTCGGTAGAGCATCAGACTTTTAATCTGAGGGTCCAGGGTTCAAGTCCCTGTTTGGGTGGGTAAGAACAAACCTACCTTTTGATAACACTTTAAGTACTTATAGCAATCTCATCATACAAGAAGCACTCTGCCAGAGGATATTCTTTAGAAACCAGGATTATCAGTTAAGACAACACACCAACTAGAGCCCAGATAGCTCAGTTGGTAGAGCATCAGACTTTAAATATGAGGGTCTAAGTTTAATTCCCTGTTTGGAAGAGCAATAACAATCTGCAGTTTCTTATAAGTAAAGTATTGTAGGAGGTGGCCATCCTTAAGAAGGAAAATGTTCACTTAAACAGTATTTGTGGTAGAGTCTGGATAGGTCAGTCTGTAGAGCAAATGTCTTCCATTTCAGTTCAAGGCAATGTTTTAGTTTACAAAAAATTTTTGCAATTTTTGTCTTTTTAATTGGGGTTGTTTTAAGGCAAACACAACAATCCAAGAACTAGATGTCCCTTTATAGAACATTTTGCCAGATGGATTTATCTTAAGACTCCAGGATTATCACTGAAGCCAAACTACCAACTAGAGTTCAGATGGCATTGTCAGTAGAGCATAAGACTTTTAATCTAATGGTCCAGGGTTCAAGTCCTTGTTTGGGCAGGGGAGAACAATTCTACCTTATGATAACACTTTAAGTACTTTTAGCAATCTCATTATACAAAGTACACGCAGTTTCTTGAGAGAAACACATTGTAGGAGGAATATTTTTAGGAACCAGGATTATCACTAAATCCAAAGTGCATTCAAGAGCCCAGATAGCTCAGTCGGTAGAGCATTAGACTTTTAATCTGAGGGTCCAGGGTTCAAGTCCCTGTTTGGGCGGGTAAGAACAAACTGACCTTTTGATAACACTTTAGGTACTTTTAGCAGTCTCATCATCCAAAAAGCTTTTTGCCAGAGGATAATCTTAGAAACCCGGGTGATCACTACAGCCAACACACCAACTAGAGCCCAGATAGCTCAGTTGGTAGAGCATCAGACTTTAAATGTGAGGGTCGAGGTTTCAAGTCCCTATTTAGAAGAGCAAGAACAATCCACAGTCTCTAAAAGGAAACACACTGTTGGAGTAGGCCATCCTTAAGAAGGAAAATGTTAACTTAATCAGCTTTTGGTGGTGGAGCCTGAATAGGTACAGTCTGTAGAACAAATGTCTTCCATTTTAGTGCAAGGCAATGTTTTAGTTGACAAAAATTTTTAGCAATATTTGTCTTTTCAATTGAGGTTATTTTATGGCAAACAAAACAATCCAAGTACTAGATGTCCCTTTATAGAACATTTTGCCAGAGGAATATCTTAAGACACCAGGATTATCACTGAAGCCAAACTACCAACTAGAGCCCAGATAGCTCAGTCTGTAGAGCATCAGACTTTTAATCTGAGGGACCATGGTCCAGACCGCAGTTTCGGCAGGCAAGGACAATCCTCCCATTTGATAACACTTTAAGTACTTTTAGCAATCTCTTCATACAAAGTACACGCAGTTTCTTGAGAGAAACACATTGTAGGAGGAACATTTTTAGGAACCAGGATTATCACTAAATCCAAAATGCATTCAAGAGCCCAGATTCCTCAGTCAGTAGAGCATAAGACTTTTAATCTAATGGTCCAGTGTTCAAGTCCTTGTTTGGGCGGGGGAGAACAATTCTACCTTATGATAACAATTTAAGTACTTTTAGCAGTCTCATCGTACAAAAAGCTTTTTGCCAGAGGATAATCTTTAGAAACCAGGATTATCACTACAGCCAACACAACAACTAGAGCCCAGATAGCTCAGTCGGTAGAGCATCAGACTTTTAATCTGAGGGTCCAGGGTTTAAGTCCCTGTTTGGGCGGGTAAGAACAAACCTACCTTTTGATAACACTTTAAGTACTTATAGCAATCTCATTATACAAGAAGCTCTCTGCCAGAGGATAATCTTTAGAAACCTGGATTATCAGTTAAGACAACACACCAACTAGAGCCCAGATAGCTCAGTTGGTAGAGCATCAGACTTTAAATATGAGGGTCCAAGTTTAATTCCCTGTTTGGAAGAGCAAGAACAATCCACAGTTTCTTAAAAGAAAAGTATTGTAGGAGGTGGCCATCCTTAAGAAGGAAAATGTTCACTTAAACAGTATTTGTGGTAGAGTCTGGATAGGTCAGTCTGTAGAGCAAATGTCTTCCATTTCAGTTCAAGGCAATGTTTTAGTTGACAAAAAATGTAGCAATATTTGTCTTTTCAATTGGTGTTGTTTTATGGCAAACACAACAATCCAAGAACTAGATGTCTCTTTATAGAACATTTTGCCAGAGGAATATCTTAAGACTCCAGGATTATCACTGAAGCCAAACTACCAACTAGAGTTCAGATGGCATTGTCAGTAGAGCATAAGACTTTCAATCTGAGGGTCAAGGGTCCAGGTCCCTGTTTGAGAGGGCAATAACAATCCTATCTTTTGATAACACTTTAAGTACTTTTAGCAATCTCATCATACAAAGTACACTCAGTTTATTGAGAGAAACACATTGTAGGAGGAATATTTTTAGGAACCAGGATTATCACTAAATCCAAAATGCATTCAAGAGCCCAGATAGCTCAGTCAGTAGAGCATAAGACTTTTAATCTGATGGTCCAGGGTTCAAGTCCTTGTTTGGGCAGGAGAGAACAATTCTACCTTATGATAACAATTTAAGTACTTTTAGCAGTCTCATCATACAAAAAGCTTTTTGCCAGAGGATAATCTTTAGAAACCAAGATTATCACTACAGCCAACAAAACATCTAGAGCCCAGATAGCTCAGTCGGTAGAGCATCAGACTTTTAATCTGAGGGTCCAGGGTTCAAGTCCCTGTTTGGGCGGGTAAGAACAAACTGACCTTTTGATAACACTTTAAGTACTTTTAGCAGTCTCATAATTTTAAAAAGCTTTTTGCCAGAGGATAATCTTAGAAACCAGGGTGATCACTACAGCCAACACACCAACTAGAGCCCAGATAGCTCAGTTGGTAGAGCATCAGACTTTAAATCTGAGGGTCGAGGTTTCAAGTCCCTATTTAGAAGAGCAAGAACAATCCACAGTTTCTCAAAGGAAACACACTGTAGGAGGTGGCCATCCTTAAGAAGGAAAATGTTAACTTAATCATTTTTTTTGTGGTGGAGCCTGAATAGGTACAGTCTGTAGAACAAATGTCTTCCATTTTAGTGCAAGGCAATGTTTTAGTTGACAAAAATTTTTAGCAATATTTGTCTTTTCAATTGAGGTTATTTTATGGCAAACAAAACAATCCAAGTACTAGATGTCCCTTTATAGAACATTTTGCCAGAGGAATATCTTAAGACACCAGGATTATCACTGAAGCCAAAGTACCAACTAGAGCCCAGATAGCTCAGTCGGTAGAGCATCAGACTTTTAATCTAATGGTCCAGTGTTCAAGTCCTTGTTTGGGCAAGGGAGAACAATTCTACCTTATGATAACAATTTAAGTACTTTTAGCAGTCTCATCATACAAAAAGCTTTTTGCCAGAGGATAATCTTTAGGAACCAGGATTATCACTAAATCCAAAGTGCATTCAAGAGCCCAGATAGCTCAGTCGGTAGAGCATCAGACTTTTAATCTGAGGGTCCAGGGTTCAAGTCCCTGTTTGGGCGGGTAAGAACAAACTGACCTTTTGATAACACTTTAAGTACTTTTAGCAGTCTCATCATCCAAAAAGCTTTTTGCCAGAGGATAATCTTAGAAACCAGGATTATCACTACAGCCAACAAAACAACTAGAGCCCAGATAGCTCAGTTGGTAGAGCATCAGACTTTTAATCTGAGGGTCCAGGGTTCAAGTCCCTGTTTGGGCGGGTAAGAACAAACCTACCTTTTGATAACACTTTAAGTACTTATAGCAATCTCATTATACAAGAAGCTCTCTGCCAGAGGATAATCTTTAGAAACCAGGATTATCAGGTAAGACAACACACCAACTAGAGCCCAGATAGCTCAGTTGGTAGAGCATCAGACTTTAAATATGAGGGTCCAAGTTTAATTCCCTGTTTGGAAGAGCAAGAACAATCCACAGTTTCTTAAAAGAAAAGTATTGTAGGAGGTGGCCATCCTTAAAAAGGAAAATGTTCACTTAAACAGTATTTGTGGTAGAGTCTGGATAAGTCAGTCTGTAGAGCAAATGTCTTCCATTTCAGTTCAAGCCAATGTTTTAGTTTACAAAAATTTTTTGCAATTTTTGTCTTTTTAACTGGGGTTGTTTTATGGTAAACACAACAATCCAAGAACTAGATGTCCCTTTATAGAACATTTTGCCAGAGGAATATCTTAAGACACCAGGATTATCACTGAAGCCAAACTACCAACTAGAGTTCAGATGGCATTGTCAGTAGAGCATAAGACTTTAAATCTGAGGGTCAAGGGCCCAGGTCCCTGTTTGAGAGGGCAATAACAATCCTATCTTTTGATAACACTTTAAGTACTTTAAGCAATCTCATCATACAAAGTACACGCAGTTTCTTGAGAGAAACACATTGTAGGAGGAATATTTTTAGGCACCAGGATTATCACTAAATCAGACTTTTAATCTGAGGGACCATGGTCCAGACCGCAGTTTCGGCAGGCAAGGACAATCCTTCCATTTGATAACACTTTAAGTACTTTTAGCAATCTCATCATACAAAGTACACACAGTTTCTTGAGAGAAACACATTGCAGGAGGAATATTTTTAGGAACCAGGATTATCACTAAATCCAAAATGCATTCAAGAGCCCAGATAGCTCAGTCAGTAGAGCACAAGACCTTTAATCTAATGGTCCAGGGTTCAAGTCCTTGTTTGGGCAGGGGAGAACAATTCTACCTTTTGATAACAATTTAAGTACTTTTAGCAGTCTCATCGTACAAAAAGCTTTTTGCCAGAGGATAATCCTTAGAAACCAGGATTATCACTACAGCTAATAAAATAACTAGAGCCCAGATAGCTCAGTTGGTAGAGCATCAGACTTTAAATCTGAGGGTCGAGGTTTCAAGTCCCTATTTAGAAGAGCAAGAACAATCCACAGTCTCTAAAATGAAACACACTGTTGGAGTAGGCCATCCTTAAGAAGGAAAATGTTAACTTAATCAGCTTTTTGTGGTGGAGCCTGAATAGGTACAGTCTGTAGAACAAATGTCTTCCATTTTAGTGCAAGGCAATGTTTTAGTTGACAAAAATTTTTAGCAATATTTGTCTTTTCAATTGAGGTTATTTTATGGCAAACAAAACAATCCAAGTACTAGATGTCCCTTTATAGAACATTTTGCCAGAGGAATATCTTAAGACACCAGGGTTATCACTGAAGCCAAACTACCAACTAGAGCCCAGATAGCTCAGTCTGTAGAGCATCAGACTTTTAATCTGAGGGACCATGGTCCAGACCGCAGTTTCGGCAAGCAAGGACAACCCTTCCATTTGATAACACTTTAAGTACTTTTAGCAATCTCATCATACAAAGTACACGCAGTTTCTGGAGAGAAACACATTGTAGGAGGAATATTTTTAGGAACCAGGATTATCACTAAATCCAAAATGCATTCAAGCGCCCAGATAGCTCAGTCAGTAGAGCATAAGACTTTTAATCTAATGGTCCAGTGTTCAAGTCCTTGTTTGGGCAGGGGAGAACAATTCTACCTTATGATAACAATTTAAGTACTTTTAGCAGTCTCATCGTACAAAAAGCTTTTTGCCAGAGGATAATCTTTAGAAACCAGGATTATCACTACAGCCAATATAACAACTAGAGCCCAGATAGCTCAGTCGGTAGAGCATCAGACTTTTAATCTGAGGGTCCAGGGTTCAAGTCCCTGTTTGGGCGGGTAAGAAGAAACCTACCTTTTGATAACACTTTAAGTACTTATAGCAATCTCATTATACAAGAAGCTCTCTGCCCGAGGATAATCTTTAGAAACCAGGATTATCAGTTAAGACAACACACCAAGTTGGTAGAGCATCAGACTTTAAATATGAGGGTCCAAGTTTAATTCCCTGTTTGGAAGAACAAGAACAATCCGCAGTTGCTTATAAGTAAAGTATTGTATGAGGTGGCCATCCTTAAGAAGGAAAATGTTCACTTAAACAGTATTTGTGGTAGAGTCTGGATAGGTCAGTCTGTAGAGCAAATGTCTTCCATTTCAGTTCAAGGCAATGTTTTAGTTTACAAAAAATTTTTGCAATTTTTGTCTTTTTAATTGGGGTTGTTTTATGGCAAACACAACAAACCAAGAACTAGATGTCCCTTTATAGAACATTTTGCCAGAGGAATATCTTAAGACACCAGGATTATCACTGAAGCCAAACTACCAACTAGAGTTCAGATGGCATTGCCAGTAGAGCATAAGACTTTAAATCTGAGGGTCAAGGGTCCAGGTCCCTGTTTGAGAGGGCAATAACAATCCTATCTTTTGATAACACTTTAAGTACTTTTAGCAATCTCATCATACAAAGTACACGCAGTTTCTTGAGAGAAACACATTGTAGGAGGAATATTTTTAGGAACCAGGATTATCACTAAATCCAAAGTGCATTCAAGAGCCCAGATAGCTCAGTCGGTAGAGCATCAGACTTTTAATCTGAGGGTCCAGGGTTCAAGTCCCTGTTTGGGCGGGTAAGAACAAACTGACCTTTTGATAACACTTTAAGTACTTTTAGCAGTCTCATCATCCAAAAAGCTTTTTGCCAGAGGATAATCTTAGAAACCAGGGTGATCACTACAGCCAACACACCAACTAGAGCCCAGATAGCTCAGTTGGTAGAGCATCAGACTTTAAATCTGAGGGTCGAGGTTTCAAGTCCCTATTTAGAAGAGCAAGAACAATCCACAGTCTCTAAAAGGAAACACACTGTTGGAGTAGGCCATCCTTAAGAAGGAAAATGTTAACTTAATCAGTTTTTTGTGGTGGAGCCTGAATAGGTACAGTCTGTAGAACAAATGTCTTCCATTTTAGTGCAAGGCAATGTTTTAGTTGACAAAAATTTTTAGCAATATTTGTCTTTTCAATTGAGGTTATTTTATGGCAAACAAAACAATCCAAGTACTAGATGTCCCTTTATAGAACATTTTGCCAGAGGAATATCTTAAGACACCAGGATTATCACTGAAGCCAAACTACCAACTAGAGCCCAGATAGCTCAGTCTGTAGAGCATCAGACTTTTAATCTGAGGGACCATGGTCCAGGCCGCTGTTTCGGCAGGCAAGGACAATCCTACCTTTTAATAAAACTTTAAGTACTTTGAGCAATCTCATTATACAAAGAGCACACAGTTTCTTGAGAGAAACATATTGTAGGAGGAAAATTTTTATTATCACAAAATCCAAAATGCATTCAAGAGCCCAGATAGCTCAGTCAGTAGAGCATAAGACTTTTAATCTAATGGTCCAGGGTTCAAGTCCTTGTTTGGGCAGGGGAGAACAATCCTACCTTATGATAACAATTTAAGTACTTTTAGCAGTCTCATCGTACAAAAAGCTTTTTGCCAGAGGATAATCTTTAGAAACCAGGATTATCACTACAGCCAATAAAACAACTAGAACCCAGATAGCTCAGTCGGTAGAGCATCAGACTTTTAATCTGAGGGTCCAGGGTTCAAGTCCCTGTTTGGGCGCGTAAGAACAAACTGACCTTTTGATAACACTTTAAGTACTTTTAGCAGTCTCATCATCCAAAAAGCTTTTTGCCAGAGGATAATCTTAGAAACCAGGGTTATCACTACAGCCAACACAGCAACTAGAGCCCAGATAGCACAGTTGGTAGAGCATCAGACTTTAAATCTGAGGGTCGAGGTTTCAAGTCCCTATTTAGAAGAGCAAGAACAATCCACAGTCTCTAAAAGGAAACACACTGTTGGAGTAGGCCATCCTTAAGAAGGACAATGTTAACTTAATCAGTTTTTTGTGGTGGAGCCTGAATAGGTACAGTCTGTAGAACAAATGTCTTCCATTTTAGTGCAAGGCAATGTTTTAGTTGACAAAATTTTTTAGCAATATTTGTCTTTTCAATTGAGGTTATTTTATGGCAAACAAAACAATCCAAGTACTAGATGTCCCTTTATAGAACATTTTGCCAGAGGAATATCTTAAGACACCAGGATTATCACTGAAGCCAAACTACCAACTAGAGGCCAGATAGCTCAGTCTGTAGAGCATCAGACTTTTAATCTGAGGGACCATGGTCCAGACCGCAGTTTCGGCAGGCAAGGACAATCCTTCCATTTGGTAACACTTTAAGTACTTTTAGCAATCTCATCATACAAAGTACACACAGTTTCTTGAGAGAAACACATTGTAGGAGGAATATTTTTAGGAACCAGGATTATCACTAAATCCAAAGTGCATTCAAGCGCCCAGATAGCTCAGTCGGTAGAGCATCAGACTTTTAATCTGAGGGTCCAGGGTTCAAGTCCCTGTTTGGGTGGGTAAGAACAAACTGACCTTTTGATAACACTTTAAGTACTTTTAGCAGTCTCATCATCCAAAAAGCTTTTTGCCAGAGGATAATCTTAGAAACCAGGGTTATCACTGCAGCCAACACACCAACTAGAGCCCAGATAGCTCAGTTGGTAGAGCATCAGACTTTAAATCTGAGAGTCGAGGTTTGAAGTCCCTTGTTTAGAAGAGCAAGAACTATCCACAGTTTCTCAAAGGAAACACACTGTAGGAGGTGGCCATCCTTAAGAAGGAAAATGTTAACTTAATCAGTTTTTTTTGTTTTGGAGCCTGAATAGGTACAGTCTGTAGAACAAATGTCTTCCATTTTAGTGCAAGGCAATGTTTTAGTTGACAAAATTTTTTAGCAATATTTGTCTTTTCAATTGAGGTTATTTTATGGCAAACAAAACAATCCAAGTACTAGATGTCCCTTTATAGAACATTTTGCCAGAGGAATATCTTAAGACACCAGGATTATCACTGAAGCCAAACAACCAACTAGAGCCCAGATAGCTCAGTCGGTAGAGCATCAGACTTTTAATCTGAGGGACCATGGTCCAGGCCGCTGTTTCGGCAGGCAAGGACAATCCTACCTTTTGATAACACTTTAAGTACTTTGAGCAATCTCATTATACAAAGAGCACACAGCTTCTTGAGAGAAACATATTGTAGGAGGAAAAGCTTTAGGAACCAGGATTGTCACTACAGCCAACAAAACAACTAGAGCCCAGATAGCGCAGTTGGTAGAGCATCAGCCTTTAAATCTGACGGTCCAAGTTTAATTCCCTGTTTGGAAGAGCAAGAACAATCCACAGTTTCTTAAAAGTAAAGTATAGTAGGAGTTGGCCATCCTTAAGAATGAAAATGTTCACTTAAACAGTATTTGTGGTAGAGTCTGGATAGGTCAGTCTGTAGAGCAAATGTCTTCCATTTCAGTTCAAGGCAATGTTTTAGTTTACAAAAAATTTTTGCAATTTTTGTCTTTTTAATTGGGGTTGTTTTATGGCAAACACAACAATCCAAGAACTAGATGTCCCTTTATAGAACATTTTGCCAGAGGAATATCTTAAGACACCAGGATTATCACTGAAGCCAAACTACCAACTAGAGTTCAGATGGCATTGTCAGTAGAGCATAAGACTTTAAATCTGAGGGTCAAGGGTCCAGGTCCCTGTTTGAGAGGGCAATAACAATTCTATCTTTTGATAACACTTTAAGTACTTTTAGCAATCTCATCATACAAAGTACACACAGTTTCTTGAGAGAAACACATTGTAGGAGGAATATTTTTAGGAACCAGGATTATCACTAAATCCAAAATGCATTCAAGAGCCCAGATAGCTCAGTCAGTAGAGCATAAGACTTTTAATCTGATGGTCCAGGGTTCAAGTCCTTGTTTGGGCGGGAGAGAACAATTCTACCTTATGATAACAATTTAAGTACTTTTAGCAGTCTCATCATACAAAAAGCTTTTTGCCAGAGGATAATCTTTAGAAACCAGGATTATCACTACAGCCAACAAAACAACTAGAGCCCAGATAGCTCAGTCGGTAGAGCATCAGACTTTTAATCTGAGGTTCAAGGGTTCAAGTCCCTGTTTGGGCGGGTAAGAACAAACTGACCTTTTGATAACACTTTAAGTACTTTTAGCAGTCTCATCATCCAAAAAGCCCTTTGCCAGAGGATAATCTTAGAAACCAGGGTTATCACTGCAGCCAACACACCAACTAGAGCCCAGATAGCTCAGTTGGTAGAGCATCAGACTTTAAATCTGAGGGTCGTGGTTTGAAGTCCCTTGTTTAGAAGAGCAAGAACTATCCACAGTTTCTCAAAGGAAACACACTGTAGGAGGTGGCCATCCTTAAGAAGGAAAATGTTAACTTAATCAGTTTTTTGTTTTGGAGCCTGAATAGGTACAGTCTGTAGAACAAATGTCTTCCATTTTAGTGCAAGGCAATGTTTTAGTTGACAAAATTTTTTAGCAATATTTGTCTTTTCAATTGAGGTTGATTTATGGCAAACAAAACAATCCAAGTACTAGATGTCCCTTTATAGAACATTTTGCCAGAGGAATATCTTAAGCCACCAGGATTATCACTGAAGCCAAACTACCAACTAGAGTTCAGATGGCATTGTCAGTAGAGCATAAGACTTTAAATCTGAGGGTCAAGGGTCCAGGTCCCTGTTTGAGAGGGCAATAACAATCCTATCTTTTGATAACACTTTAAGTACTTTTAGCAATCTCATCATACAAAGTACACGCAGTTTCTTGAGAGAAACACATTGTAGGAGGAATATTTTTAGGAACGAGGATTATCACTAAATCCAAAGTGCATTCAAGAGCCCAGATAGCTCAGTCGGTAGAGCATCAGACTTTTAATCTGAGGGTCCAGGGTTCAAGTCCCTGTTTGGGCGGGTAAGAACAAACTGACCTTTTGATAACACTTTAAGTACTTTTAGCAGTCTCATCATCCAAAAAGCTTTTTGCCAGAGGATAATCTTAGAAACCAGGGTGATCACTACAGCCAATAAAACAACTAGAGCCCAGATAGCTCAGTCGGTAGAGCATCAGACTTTTAATCTGAGGGTCCAGGGTTCAACTCCCTGTTTGGGCGGGTAAGAACAAACCTACCTTTTGATAACACTTTAAGTACTTATAGCAATCTCATTATACAAGAAGCTCTCTGCCAGAGGATAATCTTTAGAAACCTGGATTATCAGTTAAGACAACACCCCAACTAGAGCCCAGATAGCTCAGTTGGTAGAGCATCAGACTTTAAATATGAGGGTCCAAGTTTAATTCACTGTTTGGAAGAGCAAGAACAATCCACAGTTTCTTAAAAGAAAAGTATTGTAGGAGGTGGCCATCCTCAAGAAGGAAAATGTTCACTTAAACAGTATTTGTGGTAGAGTCTGGATAGGTCAGTCTGTAGAGCAAATGTCTTCCATTTCAGTTCAAGGCAATGTTTTAGCTGACAAAATTTTTTTGCAATATTTGTCTTTTCAATTGGGGTTGTTTTATGGCAAACACGACAATCCAAGAACTAGATGTCCCTTTAAAGAACATTTTGCTAGAGGAATATCTTAAGACTCCAGGATTATCACTGAAGCCAAACTACCAACTAGAGTTCAGATGGCATGGTCAGTAGAGCATAAGACTTTAAATCTGAGGGTCAAGGGTCCAGGTCCCTGTTTGAGAGGGCAATAACAATCCTATCTTTTGATAACACTTTAAGTACTTTTAGCAATCTCATCATACAAAGTACACGCAGTTTCTTGAGAGAAACACATTGTAGGAGGAATATTTTTAGGAACCAGGATTATCACTAAATCCAAAGTGCATTCAAGAGCCCAGATAGCTCAGTCGGTAGAGCATCAGACTTTTAATCTGAGGGTCCAGGGTTCAAGTCCCTGTTTGGGCAGGTAAGAACAAACTGACCTTTTGATAACACTTTAAGTACTTTTAGCAGTCTCATCATCCAAAAAGCTTTTTGCCAGAGGATAATCTTAGAAACCAGGGTGATCACTACAGCCAACACACCAACTAGAGTCCAGATAGCTCATTTGGTAGAGCATCAGACTTTAAATCTGAGGGTCGAGGTTTCAAGTCCCTATTTAGAAGAGCAAGAACAATCCACAGTCTCTAAAAGGAAACACACTGTTGGAGTAGGCCATCCTTAAGAAGGAAAATGTTAACTTAATCAGCTTTTTGTGGTGGAGCCTGAATAGGTACAGTCTGTAGAACAAATGTCTTCCATTTTAGTGCAAGGCAATGTTTTAGTTGACAAAAATTTTTAGCAATATTTGTCTTTTCAATTGAGGTTATTTTATGGCAAACAAAACAATCCAAGTACTAGATGTCCCTTTATAGAACATTTTGCCAGAGGAATATCTTAAGACACCAGGATTATCACTGAAGCCAAACTATCAACTAGAGCCCAGATAGCTCAGTCTGTAGAGCATCAGACATTTAATCTGAGGGACCATGGTCCAGACCGCAGTTTCAGCAGGCAAGGACAATCCTTCCATTTGATAACACTTTAAGTACTTTTAGCAATCTCATCATACAAAGTACACACAGTTTCTTGGTTTCTTGGTACCAGGATTATCACTACAGCCAATAAAACAACTAGAGCCCAGATAGCTCAGTCGGTAGAGCATCAGACTTTTAATCTGAGGGTCCAGGGTTCAAGTCCCTGTTTGGGCGGGTAAGAACAAACCAACCTTTTGATAACATTTTAAGTACTTATAGCAATCTCATTATACAAGAAGCTCTCTGCCCGAGGATAATCTTTAGAAACCAGGATTATCAGTTAAGACAACACACCAAGTTGGTAGAGCATCAGACTTTAAATATGAGGGTCCAAGTTTAATTCCCTGTTTGGAAGAGCAAGAACAATCCGCAGTTTCTTATAAGTAAAGTATTGTAGGAGGTGGCCATCCTTAAGAAGGAAAATGTTCACTTAAACAGTATTTGTGGTAGAGTCTGGATAGGTCAGTCTGTAGAGCAAATGTCTTCCATTTCAGTTCAAGGCAATGTTTTAGTTTACAAAAAATTTTTGCAATTTTTGTCTTTTTAATTGGGGTTGTTTTATGGCAAACACAACAATCCAAGAACTAGATGTCCCTTTATAGAACATTTTGCCAGAGGAATATCTTAAGACACCAGGATTATCACTGAAGCCAAACTACCAACTAGAGTTCAGATGGCATTGTCAGTAGAGCATAAGACTTTAAATCTGAGGGTCAAGGGTCCAGGTCCCTGTTTGAGAGGGCAATAACAATCCTATCTTTTGATAACACTTTAAGTACTTTTAGCAATCTCATCATACAAAGTACACGCAGTTTCTTGAGAGAAACACATTGTAGGAGGAATATTTTTAGGAACCAGGATTATCACTAAATCAGACTTGTAATCTGAGGGACCATGGTCCAGACCGCAGTTTCGGCAGGCAAGGACAATCCTTCCATTTGATAACACTTTAAGTACTTTTAGCAATCTCATCATACAAAGTACACACAGTTTCTTGAGAGAAACACATTGTAGGAGGAATATTTTTAGGAACCAGGATTATCACTAAATCCAAAATGCATTCAAGAGCCCAGATAGCTCAGTCAGTAGAGCACAAGACCTTTAATCTAATGGTCCAGGGTTCAAGTCCTTGTTTGGGCAGGGGGGAACAATTCTACCTTATGATAACAATTTAAGTACTTTTAGCAGTCTCATCGTACAAAAAGCTTTTTGCCAGAGGATAATCCTTAGAAACCAGGATTATCACTACAGCCAATAAAACAACTAGAGCCCAGATAGCTCAGTTGGTAGAGCATCAGACTTTAAATCTGAGGGTCGAGGTTTCAAGTCCCTATTTAGAAGAGCAAGACCAATCCACAGTCTCTAAAAGGAAACACACTGTTGGAGTAGGCCATCCTTAAGAAGGAAAATGTTAACTTAATCAGTTTTTTGTGGTGGAGCCTGAATAGGTACAGTCTGTAGAACAAATGTCTTCCATTTTAGTGCAAGGCAATGTTTTAGTTGACAAAAATTTTTAGCAATATTTGTCTTTTCAATTGAGGTTATTTTATGGCAAACAAAACAATCCAAGTACTAGATGTCCCTTTATAGAACATTTTGCCAGAGGAATATCTTAAGACACCAGGATTATCACTGAAGCCAAACTACCAACTAGAGCCCAGATAGCTCAGTCTGTAGAGCATCAGACTTTTAATCTGAGGGACCATGGTCCCAGACACTTGTTGACGGCAAGGACAATCCCTATCTTTTGATAACACTTTAAGTACTTTTAGCAATCTCATCATACAAAGTACCGCGTTTCTTGAGAGAAAACACATTGTAGGAGGAATATTTTTAGGAACCAGGATTATCACTAAATCAGACTTTTTTAATCTGAGGGACATGGTCAGACACGCAGTTTGACAGGGGGAACAATCCTTCCATTTTGATAACACTTTAAGTACTTTTAGCAATCTCATCATACAAAGTACACGCAGTTTCTTGAGAGAAACACATTGTAGGAGGAATATTTTTAGGAACCAGGATTATCACTAAATCCAAAGTGCATTCAAGAGCCCAGATAGCTCAGTCGGTAGAGCATCAGACTTTTAATCTGAGGGTCCAGGGTTCAAGTCCTTGTTTGGGCAGGGGAGAACAATTCTACCTTATGATAACAATTTAAGTACTTTTAGCAGTCTCATCGTACAAAAAGCTTTTTGCCAGAGGATAATCTTTAGAAACCAGGATTATCACTACAGTCAATAAAACAACTAGAGCCCAGATAGCTCAGTCGGTAGAGCATCAGACTTTTAATCTGAGGGTCCAGGGTTCAAGTCCCTGTTTGGGCGGGTAAGAACAAACCTACCTTTTGATAACACTTTAAGTACTTATAGCAATCTCATTATACAAGAAGCTCTCTGCCCGAGGATAATCTTTAGAAACCAGGATTATCAGTTAAGACAACACACCAACTAGAGCCTAGATAGCTCAGTTGGTAGAGCATCAGACTTTAAATATGAGGGTCCAAGTTTAATTCCCTGTTTGGAAGAGCAAGAACAATCCGCAGTTTCTTATAAGTAAAGTATTGTAGGAGGTGGCCATCCTTAAGAAGGAAAATGTTCACTTAAACAGTATTTGTGGTAGAGTCTGGATAGGTCAGTCTGTAGAGCAAATGTCTTCCATTTCAGTTCAAGGCAATGTTTTAGTTTACAAAAATTTTTTGCAATTTTTGTCTTTTTAATTGGGGTTGTTTTATGGCAAACACAACAATCCAAGAACTAGATGTCCCTTTATAGAACATTTTGCCAGAGGAATATCTTAAGACACCAGGATTATCACTGAAGCCAAACTACCAACTAGAGTTCAGATGGCATTGTCAGTAGAGCATAAGACTTTAAATCTGAGGGTCAAGGGTCCAGGTCCCTGCTTGAGAGGGCAATAACAATCCTATCTTTTGATAACACTTTAAGTACTTTTAGCAATCTCATCGTACAAAAAGCCAATAAAACAACTAGAGCCCAGATAGCTCAGTCGGTAGAGCATCAGACTTTTAATCTGAGGGTCCAGGGTTCAAGTCCCTGTTTGGGCGGGTAAGAACAATCCTACCTTTTGATAACACTTTAAGTACTTATAGCAATCTCATTATACAAGAAGCTCTCTGCCCGAGGATAATCTTTAGAAACCAAGATTATCAGTTAAGACAACACACCAACTAGAGCCTAGATAGCTCAGTTGGTAGAGCATCAGACTTTAAATATGAGGGTCCAAGTTTAATTCCCTGTTTGGAAGAGCAAGAACAATCCGCAGTTTCTTATAAGTAAAGTATTGTAGGAGGTGGCCATCCTTAAGAAGGAAAATGTTCACTTAAACAGTATTTGTGGTAGAGTCTGGATAGGTCAGTCTGTAGAGCAAATGTCTTCCATTTCAGTTCAAGGCAATGTTTTAGTTTACAAAAAATTTTTGCAATTTTTGTCTTTTTAATTGGGGTTGTTTTATGGCAAACACAACAATCCAAGAACTAGATGTCCCTTTATAGAACATTTTGCCAGAGGAATATCTTAAGACACCAGGATTATCACTGAAGCCAAACTACCAACTAGAGCCCAGATAGCTCAGTCTGTAGAGCATCAGACTTTTAATCTGAGGGACCATGGTCCAGACCGCAGTTTCGGCAGGCAAGGACAATCCTTCCATTTGATAACACTTTAAGTACTTTTAGCAATCTCATCATACAAAGTACACACAGTTTCTTGAGAGAAACACATTGTAGGAGGAATATTTTTAGGAACCAGGATTATCACTAAATCCAAAATGCATTCAAGCGCCCAGATAGCTCAGTCAGTAGAGCATAAGACTTTTAATCTAATGGTCCAGTGTTCAAGTCCTTGTTTGGGCGGGGGAGAACAATTCTACCTTATGATAACAATTTAAGTACTTTTAGCAGTCTCATCATACAAAAAGCTTTGTGCCAGAGGATAATCTTTAGAAACCAGGATTATCACTACAGCCAACAAAACAACTAGAGCCCAGATAGCTCAGTCGGTAGAGCATCAGACTTTTAATCTGATGGTCCAGGGTTCAAGTCTCTGTTTGGGCAGGAGAGAACAATTCTACCTTATGATGACAATTTAAGTACATTTAGCAGTCTCATCATACAAAAACCTTTTTGCCAGAGGATAATCTTTAGAAACCAGGATTATCACTACAGCCAACAAAACAATTAGAGCCCAGATAGCTCAGTCGGTTGAGCATCAGACTTTTAATCTGAGGGTCCAGGGTTCAAGTCCATGTTTGGGCGGGTAAGAACAAACCGACCTTTTGATAACACTTTAAGTACTGTTAGCAGTCTCATCATCAAAAAAGCTTTTTGCCAGAGGATAATTTTAGAAACCAGGGTTATCACTACAGCCAACACACCAACTAGAGCCCAGATAGCTCAGTTGGTAGAGCATAAGACTTTAAATCTGAGGGTCGAGGTTTCAAGTCCCTATTTAGAAGAGCAAGAACAATCCACAGTTTCTCAAAGGAAACACACTGTAGGAGGTGGCCAATATTAAGAAGGAAAATGTTAACTTAATCAGTTTTTTGTGGTGGAGCCTGAATAGGTACAGTCTGTAGAACAAATGTCTTTCATTGTAGTGCAAGGCAATGTTTTAGTTGACAAAAATTTTTAGCAATATTTGTCTTTGCAATTGAGGTTATTTTATGGCAAACAAAACAATCCAAGTACTAGATGTCCCTTTATAGAACATTTTGCCAGAGGAATATCTTAAGACACCAGGATTATCACTGAAGCCAAACTATCAACTAGAGTTCAGATGGCATTGTCAGTAGAGCAATAGACTTTAAATCTGAGGGTCAAGGGTCCAGGTCCCTGTCTGAGAGGGCAAAAACAATCCTATCTTTTGATAACACTTTAAGTACTTTTAGCAATCTCATCATACAAAGTACACGCAGTTTCTTGAGAGAAACACATTGTAGGAGGAATATTTTTAGGAACCAGGATTATCACTAAATCCAAAATGCAGAATCCAAAAAGCTTTTTGCCAGAGGATAATCTTAGAAACCAGGGTTATCACTACAGCCAACAAAACAACTAGAGCCCAGATAGCTCAGTTGGTAGAGCATCAGCCTTTAAATCTGACGGTCCAAGTTTAATTCTCTGTTTGGAAGAGCAAGAACAATCCACAGTTTCTTAAAAGAAACGTATTGTAGGAGGTGGCCATCCTGAAGAAGGAAAATGTTCACTTAAACAGTATTTGTGGTAGAGTCTGGATAGGTCATTCTGTAGAGCAAATGTCTTCCATTTCAGTTCAAGGCAATGTTTTAGTTGACAAAAAAGTTTAGCAATTTTTGTCTTTTCAATTGGGGTTGTTTTATGGCAAACACAACAATCCAAGAACTAGATGTCTCTTTATAGAACATTTTGCCAGAGGAATATCTTAAGACACCAGGATTATCACTGAAGCCAAACTACCAACTAGAGTTCAGATGGCATTGTCAGTAGAGCATAAGACTTTAAATCTGAGGGTCAAGGGTCCAGGTCCCTATTTGAGAGGGCAATAACAATCCTATCTTTTGATAACACTTTAAGTACTTCTAGCCATCTCATCATACAAAGTACACGCAGCTTTTTGAGAGAAACACATTTTAGGAGGAATATTTTTAGGAACCAGGATTATCACTAAATCCAAAATGTATTCAAGAGCCCAGATAGCTCAGTCAGTAGAGCATAAGACTTTTAATCTGATGGTTCAGGGTTCAAATCCTTGTTTGGGCGGGAGAGAACAATTCTACCTTATGATAACAATTTAAGTACTTTTAGCAGTCTCATCATACACAAAGCTTTTTGCCAGAGGATAATCTTTAGAAACCAGAATTATCACTACAGCCAACAAAACAACTAGAGCCCAAATAGCTCAGTCGGTAGAGTATCAGACTTTTAATCTGAGGGTCCAGGGTTCAAGTCCATGTTTGGGCGGGTAAGAACAAACCTACTTTTTGATAACACTTTAAGTACTTATAGTAATCTCATCATACAAGAAGCACTCTGCCAGAGGATATTCTTTAGAAACCAGGATTATCAGTTAACCTCTTAAGCCCGAGAGTCCCCGGTACCGGGGACTTGCCCCCTTGTGCGTTACATTTTCACTCATAGCTCACTAACCCTGAGAATAACCCACACATATTAAATACTGTTGTGTTCAGCGGAAACTCCTCTAAAAACGTATCTAATTCAATTTCATATCCGTTAACCACAGCTCGAACGCCATGCAAATAAACAACAACATGTCCGGAGTATAATTCATGACCACGTTTTTGTTTATGTGCGATATGTATCCACAATATAAACGGAAACACCCAAACCATTACATTAAATGAAAGCTAACAACCAGCTGAATCCAGTGATATGCAACTCATTAACATTGCATGAAGTATTTCAGAGCAGGGAGTGAAAGTTCCACGAAAAAACGCCAGCGAAAACCAAGCAAGCATGTAAATCTTGTCTTACCTTTGCCGTTTTTTTCAACAAAAAGTTATTTCCACAGCGATAAAAGTCCGTTTGTTGTTATGTCCGGTCGATAGCTTCGCGAAAAGTCCATTTTGTGTTTTTTCTGTTGCTCCAGTGCTCCTCTTACGTCACCAAATATGGAATGACTCCCCGTGCGTAAGAGCACGTCTCTCCACGCTGCGCGTCGTGTGATTCGTCGGCGATCCAGTCAGTCTCAAAATGGTTGAGCTGATTGGTTTCCTCAGAATCAGAGCTTTCCAGCGATGTATAGAGCTCCCGGATTGGACAGATGGTCGGGGGGTAGGGACACGCAGAAGCTCGACGTCAAAGCGTTTGTGAATGAAATGTTCCCAAAGCGCAGCAAGATGGCGTAAATGAGCTTCTACCCCCCTTTTACAGTGTTTCTTTAGGAGGTTTTTTGCTGAAATCATGTCCTATAAGCAACAAAAGAAGACTATTAACGTAGCTGAAGCTTTGGACAAGATTTTTTCCATATTTCAATTATTGTGCCAAATTGTGCCAAACTGTGCCAACATGGATTACGCCTGAACTTTGTTCAATCAAAACCTTTACAGAATATTACTTTCTTGTAGTATGAACACCAAACTTGCTACAGATGTCCTTGACATGTAGTGGTTACAATTGATTGTGTTTATTTGCTTCATTATAAGTAAAATAAGGAGATATTGGAGGAAACATGTTTTTTTTTTTTTTAGACGGAGTTCATTTTTTGGCCATTCCAACATCAATTACTCTTACCCAGTGTTCTTGACTGTCAAATTAACTCATCCACACTATTCCCCAAGAACCTATCTTCATTTTGATACCAAGATTTGCAGTTTAGGCCTTGTAAAAGCTGGGAAATGCCTTAAAAAGTAAAAGTATAGGATTTTCGGAAAATAGGCCTCAGGGCTTAAGAGGTTAAACAGTATTTGTGGTAGAGTCTGGATAGGTCAGTCTGTAGAGCAAATGTCTTCCATTTCAGTTCAAGGCAATGTTTTAGTTTACAATTTTTTTTTGCAATTTTTGTCTTTTTAATTGAGGTTGTTTTATGGCAAACACAACAATCCAAGAACTAGATGTCCCTTTATAGAACATTTTGCCAGAGGAATATCTTAAGACACCAGGATTATCACTGAAGCCAAACTACCAACTAGAGTTCAGATGGCATTGTCAGTAGAGCATAAGACTTTAAATCTGAGGGTCAAGGGTCCAGGTCCCTGTTTGAGAGGGCAATAACAATCCTATCTTTTTATAACACTTTAAGTACTTTTAGAAATCTCATCATACAAAGTACACGCAGTTTCTTGTTAGAAACACATTGTAGGAGGAATATTTTTAGGAACCAGGATTATCACTAAATCCAAAGTGCATTCAAGAGCCCAGATAGCTCAGTCAGTAGAGCATCAGACTTTTAATCTGAGGGTCCAGGGTTCAAGTCCCTGTTTGGGCGGGTAAGAACAAACTGACCTTTTGATAACACTTTAAGTACTTTTAGCAGTCTCATCATCCAAAAAGCTTTTTGCCAGAGGATAATCTTAGAAACCAGGGTTATCACTACAGCCAACACACCAACTAGAGCCCAGATAGCTCAGTTGGTAGAGCATAAGACTTTAAATCTGAGGGTCGAGGTTTCAAGTCCCTATTTAGAAGAGCAAGAACAATCCACAGTCTCTAAAAGGAAACACACTGTTGGAGTTGGCCATCCTTAAGAAGGAAAATGTTAACTTAATCAGTTTTTTGTGGTGAAGCCTGAATAGGTAGAACAAATGTCTTCCATTTTAGTGCAAGGCAATGTTTTAGTTGACAAAAATTTTTAGCAATATTTGTCTTTTCAATTGAGGTTATTTTATGGCAAACAAAACAATCAAAGTACTAGATGTCCCTTTATAGAACATTTTGCCAGAGGAATATCTTAAGACACCAGGATTATCACTGAAGCCAAACTACCAACTAGAGCCCAGATAGCTCAGTCGGTAGAGCATCAGACTTTTAATCTGAGGGTCCAGGGTTCAAGTCCCTGTTTGGGCGGGTAAGAACAAACCTACCTTTTGATAACACTTTAAGTACTTATAGCAATCTCATTATACAAGAAGCTCTCTGCCAGAGGATAATCTTTAGAAACCAGGATTATCAGTTAAGACAACACACCAACTAGAGCCCAGATAGCTCAGTTGGTAGAGCATCAGCCTTTAAATCTGACGGTTCAAGTTTAATTCCCTGTTTGGAAGAGCAAGAACAATCCACAGTTTCTTAAAAGTAAAGTATAGTAGGAGATGGCCATCCTTAAGAAGGAAAATGTTCACTTAAACAGTATTTGTGGTAGAGTCTGGATAGGTCAGTCTGTAGAGCAAATGTCTTCCATTTCAGTTCAAGGCAATGTTTTAGTTGACAAACAAATTTTGCAATATTTGTCTTTTCAATTGGGGTTGTTTTATGGCAAACACAACAATCCAAGAACTAGATGTCCCTTTATAGAACATTTTGCCAGAGGAATATCTTAACCTCTTAAGCCCTGAGGCCTATTTTCCGAAAATCCTATACTTTTACTTTTTAAGGCATTTCTCAGCTTTTACAAGGCCTAAACTGCAAATCTTGGTATCAAAATGAAGATAGGTTCTTGGGGAGTGGTGTGGATGAGTTAATTTGACAGTCAAGAACACAGGGTAAGAGCAATTGATGTTGGAATGGCCAAAAAATGAACTCCGCCTAAAAAAAAAACACATGTTCCCTCCAATATCTCCTTATTTTACTTATAACGAAGCAAATAAACACAATCAATTGTAACCACTACATGTCAAGAACATCTGTAGCAAGTTTGGTGTTCATACTACAAGAAACTAATATTCTGTAAAGGTTTTGATTGAACAAAGTTCAGGCGTAATCCATGTTGGCACAGTTTGGCACAATTTGGCACAATAATTGAAATATGGAAAAAATCTTGTCCAAAGCTTTAGCTACGTTAATAGTGTTCTTTTCTTGCTTATGGGACATGATTTCAGCAAAAAAAACTCCTAAAGAAACGCTGTAAAGGGGGGGTAGAAGCTCATTTACGCCATCTTGCTGCGCTTTTGGGAACGTTTCACTCACAAACGCTTTGACGTCGAGCTTCTGCGTGTCCCTACCCCCCCGACCATCTGTCCAATCCAGAAGATCTATATATCGACGGAAAGCTCTGATTCTATGGAAACCAATCAGCTCAACCATTTTGAGACTGACGGGATCGCC
>SRMA01026710.1:0-18902 GCA_007224835.1 Danionella cerebrum | reverse complement strand
TGATAACACTTTAAGTACTTTTAGCAATCTCATTATACAAAGTACACGCAGTTTCTTGAGAGAAACACATTGTAGGAGGAATATTTTTAGGAACCAGGATTATCACTAAATCCAAAGTGCATTCAAGAGCCCAGATAACTCAGTCTGTAGAGCATCAGACTTTTAATCTGAGGGTCCAGGGTTCAAGTCCCTGTTTGGGCGGGTAAGAACAAACTGACCTTTTGATAACACTTTAAGTACTTTTAGCAGTATCATTATCCAAAAAGCTTTTTGCCAGAGGATAATCTTAGAAACCAGGGTGATCACTACAGCCACCACACCAACTAGAGCCCAGATAGCTCAGTTGGTAGAGCATCAGACTTTAGATCTGAGGGTCGAGGTTTCAAGTCCCTATTTAGAAGAGCAAGAACAATCCACAGTCTCTAAAAGGAAACACACTGTTTGAGTAGGCCATCCTTAAGAAGGAAAATGTTAACTTAATCAGCTTTTTGTGGTGGAGCCTGAATAGGTACAGTCTGTAGAACAAATGTCTTCCATTTTAGTTTAAGGCAATGTTTTAGTTGACAAAAATTTTTAGCAATATTTGTCTTTTCAATTGAGGTTATTTTATGGCAAACAAAACAATCCAAGTACTAGATGTCCCTTTATAGAACATTTTGCCAGAGGAATATCTTAAAACACCAGGATTATCACTGAAGCCAAACTACCAACTAGAGCCCAGATAGCTCAGTCTGTAGAGCATCAGACTTTTAATATGAGGGACCATGGTCCAGACCGCAGTTTCGGCAGGCAAGGACAATCCTTCCATTTGATAACACTTTAAGTACTTTTAGCAATCTCATCATACAAAGTACACACAGTTTATTGAGAGAAACACATTGTAGGAGGAATATTTTTAGGAACCAGGATTATCACTAAATCCAAAGTGCATTCAAGAGCCCAGATAGCTCAGTCGGTAGAGCATCAGACTTTTAATCTGAGGGTCCAGGGTTCAAGTCCCTGTTTGGGCGCGTAAAAACAAACTGACCTTTTGATAACACTTTAAGTACTTTTAGCAGTCTCATCATCCAAAAAGCTTTTTGCCAGAGGATAATCTTAGAAACCAGGGTGATCACTACAGCCAATAAAACAACTAGAGCCCAGATAGCTCAGTCGGTAGAGCATCAGACTTTTAATCTGAGGGTCCAGGGTTCAAGTCCCTGTTTGGGTGGATAAGAACAAACCTACCTTTTGATAACACTTTAAGTACTTATAGCAATCTCATTATACAAGAAGCTCTCTGCCAGAGGATAACCTTTAGAAACCAGGATTATCAGTTAAGACAACACACCAACTAGAGCCTAGATAGCTCAGTTGGTAGAGCATCAGACTTTAAATATGAGGGTCCAAGTTTAATTCCCTGTTTGGAAGAGCAAGAACAATCCGCAGTTTCTTATAAGTAAAGTATTGTAGGAGGTGGCCATCCTTAAGAAGGAAAATGTTCACTTAAACAGTATTTGTGGTAGAGTCTGGATAGGTCAGTCTGTAGAGCAAATGTCTTCCATTTCAGTTCAAGGCAATGTTTTAGTTTACAAAAATTTTTTGCAATTTTTGTCTTTTTAATTGGGGTTGTTTTATGGCAAACACAACAATCCAAGAACTAGATGTCCCTTTATAGAACATTTTGCCAGAGGAATATCTTAAGACACCAGGATTATCACTGAAGCCAAACTACCAACTAGAGCCCAGATAGCTCAGTCTGTAGAGCATCAGACTTTTAATCTGAGGGACCATGGTCCAGACCGCAGTTTCGGCAGGCAAGGACAATCCTTCCATTTGATAACACTTTAAGTACTTTTAGCAATCTCATCATACAAAGTACACACAGTTTCTTGAGAGAAACACATTGTAGGAGGAATATTTTTAGGAACCAGGATTATCACTAAATCCAAAATGCATTCAAGAGCCCAGATAGCTCAGACAGTAGAGCATAAGACTTTTAATCTAATGGTCCAGGGTTCAAGTCCTTGTTTGGGCAGGGGAGAACAATTCTACCTTATGATAACAATTTAAGTACTTTTAGCAGTCTCATCGTACAAAAAGCTTTTTGCCAGAGGATAATCTTTAGAAACCAGGATTATCACTACAGCCAATAAAACAACTAGAGCCCAGATAGCTCAGTCGGTAGAGCATCAGACTTTTAATCTGAGGGTCCAGGGTTCAAGTCCCTGTTTGGGCGGGTATGAACAAACCTACCTTTTGATAACACTTTAAGTACTTATAGCAATCTCATTATACAAGAAGCTCTCTGCCAGAGGATAATCTTTAGAAAGCAGGATTATCAGTTAAGACAACACACCAACTAGAGCCTAGATAGCTCAGTTGGTAGAGCATCAGACTTTAAATATGAGGGTCCAAGTTTAATTCCCTGTTTGGAAGAGCAAGAACAATCCGCAGTTTCTTATAAGTAAAGTATTGTAGGAGGTGGCCATCCTTAAGAAGGAAGATGTTCACTTAAACAGTATTTGTGGTAGAGTCTGGATAGGTCAGTCTGTAGAGCAAATGTCTTCCATTTCAGTTCAAGGCAATGTTTTAGTTTACAAAAATTTTTTGCAATTTTTGTCTTTTTAATTGGGGTTGTTTTATGGCAAACACAACAATCCAAGAACTAGATGTCCCTTTATAGAACATTTTGCCAGAGGAATATCTTAAGACACCAGGATTATCACTGAAGCCAAACTACCAACTAGAGCCCAGATAGCTCAGTCTGTAGAGCATCAGACTTTTAATATGAGGGACCATGGTCCAGACCGCAGTTTCGGCAGGCAAGGACAATCCTTCCATTTGATAACACTTTAAGTACTTTTAGCAATCTCATCATACAAAGTACACACAGTTTCTTGAGAGAAACACATTGTAGGAGGAATATTTTTAGGAACCAGGATTATCACTAAATCCAAAATGCATTCAAGAGCCCAGATAGCTCAGACAGTAGAGCATAAGACTTTTAATCTAATGGTCCAGGGTTCAAGTCCTTGTTTGGTCAGGGGAGAACAATTCTACCTTATGATAACAATTTAAGTACTTTTAGCAGTCTCATCGTACAAAAAGCTTTTTGCCAGAGGATAATCTTTAGAAACCAGGATTATCACTACAGCCAATAAAACAACTAGAGCCCAGATAGCTCAGTCGGTTGAGCATCAGACTTTTAATCTGAGGGTCCAGGGTTCAAGTCCCTGTTTGGGTGGGTAAGAACAAACCTACCTTTTGATAACACTTTAAGTTCTTATAGCAATCTCATTATACAAGAAGCTCTCTGCCAGAGGATAATCTTTAGAAACCAGGATTATCAGTTAAGACAACACACCAACTAGAGCCTAGATAGCTCAGTTGGTAGAGCATCAGACTTTAAATATGAGGGTCCAAGTTTAATTCCCTGTTTGGAAGAGCAAGAACAATCCACAGTTTCTTAAAAGAAAAGTATTGTAGGAGGTGGCCATCCTTAAGAAGGAAAATGTTCACTTAAACAGTATTTGTGGTAGAGTCTGGATAGGTCAGTCTGTAGAGCAAATGTCTTCCATTTCAGTTCAAGGCAATGTTTTAGTTTACAAAAAATTTTTGCAATTTTTGTCTTTTTAATTGGGGTTGTTTTATGGCAAACACAACAATCCAAGAACTAGATGTCCCTTTATAGAACATTTTGCCAGAGGAATATCTTAAGACACCAGGATTATCACTGAAGCCAAACTACCAACTAGAGTTCAGATGGCATTGTCAGTAGAGCATAAGACTTTAAATCTGAGGGTCAAGGGTCCAGGTCCCTGTTTGAGAGGGCAATAACAAACCTACCTTTTGATAACACTTTAAGTACTTATAGCAATCTCATTATACAAGAAGCTCTCTGCCAGAGGATAATCTTAGAAACCAGGGTGATCACTACAGCCAACACACCAACTAGAG
Organism: Danionella cerebrum; assembly: GCA_007224835.1. Taxonomy (NCBI): domain Eukaryota; kingdom Metazoa; phylum Chordata; class Actinopteri; order Cypriniformes; family Danionidae; genus Danionella; species Danionella cerebrum. Next base: position 14,963 of record SRMA01026710.1, on the reverse strand, counting down.
CCCAGATAGCTCAGTTGGTAGAGCATCAGACTTTAAATCTGAGGGTCGAGGTTTCAAGTCCCTATTTAGAAGAGCAAGAACAATCCACAGTCTCTAAAAGGAAACACACTGTTGGAGTAGGCCATCCTTAAGAAGGAAAATGTTAACTTAATCAGCTTTTTGTGGTGGAGCCTGAATAGGTACAGTCTGTAGAACAAATGTCTTCCATTTTAGTGCAAGGCAATGTTTTAGTTGACAAAAATTTTTAGCAATATTTGTCTTTTCAATTGAGGTTATTTTATGGCAAACAAAACAATCCAAGTACTAGATGTCCCTTTATAGAACATTTTGCCAGAGGAATATCTTAAGACACCAGGATTATCACTGAAGCCAAACTACCAACTAGAGCCCAGATAGCTCAGTCTGTAGAGCATCAGACTTTTAATCTGAGGGACCATGGTCCAGACCGCAGTTTCGGCAGGCAAGGACAATCCTTCCATTTGATAACACTTTAAGTACTTTTAGCAATCTCATCATACAAAGTACACACAGTTTCTTGAGAGAAACACATTGTAGGAGGAATATTTTTAGGAACCAGGATTATCACTAAATCCAAAATGCATTCAAGAGCCCAGATAGCTCAGACAGTAGAGCATAAGACTTTTAATCTAATGGTCCAGGGTTCAAGTCCTTGTTTGGGCAGGGGAGAACAATTCTACCTTTTGATAACAATTTAAGTACTTTTAGCAGTCTCATCGTACAAAAAGCTTTTTGTCAGAGGATAATCTTTAGAAACCAGGATTATCACTACAGCCAATAAAACAACTAGAGCCCAGATAGCTCAGTCGGTAGAGCATCAGACTTTTGATCTGAGGGTCCAGGGTTCAAGTCCCTGTTTGGGCGTGTAAGAACAAACCTACCTTTTGATAACACTTTAAGTACTTATAGCAATCTCATTATACAAGAAGCTCTCTGCCAGAGGATAATCTTTAGAAACCAGGATTATCAGTTAAGACAACACACCAACTAGAGCCTAGATAGCTCAGTTGGTAGAGCATCAGACTTTAAATATGAGGGTCCAAGTTTAATTCCCTGTTTGGAAGAGCAAGAACAATCCGCAGTTTCTTATAAGTAAAGTATTGTAGGAGGTGGCCATCCTTAAGAAGGAAAATGTTCACTTAAACAGTATTTGTGGTAGAGTCTGGATAGGTCAGTCTGTAGAGCAAATGTCTTCCATTTCAGTTCAAGGCAATGTTTTAGTTTACAAAAATTTTTGCAATTTTTGTCTTTTTAATTGGGGTTGTTTTATGGCAAACACAACAATCCAAGAACTAGATGTCCCTTTATAGAACATTTTGCCAGAGGAATATCTTAAGACACCAGGATTATCACTGAAGCCAAACTACCAACTAGAGTTCAGATGGCATTGTCAGTAGAGCATAAGACTTTAAATCTGAGGGTCAAGGGTCCAGGTCCCTGTTTGAGAGGGCAATAACAATCCTATCTTTTGATAACACTTTAAGTACTTTTAGCAATCTCATCATACAAAGTACACGCAGTTTCTTGAGAGAAACACATTGTAGGAGGAATATTTTTAGGAACCAGGATTATCACTAAATCCAAAGTGCATTCAAGAGCCCAGATAGCTCAGTCTGTAGAGCATCAGACTTTTAATCTGAGGGTCCAGGGTTCAAGTCCCTGTTTGGGCGGGTAAGAACAAACTGACCTTTTGATAACACTTTAAGTACTTTTAGCAGTCTCATCATCCAAAAAGCTTTTTGCCAGAGGATAATCTTAGAAACCCGGGTGATCACTACAGCCAACACACCAACTAGAGCCCAGATAGCTCAGTTGGTAGAGCATCAGACTTTAAATGTGAGGGTCGAGGTTTCAAGTCCCTATTTAGAAGAGCAAGAACAATCCACAGTCTCTAAAAGGAAACACACTGTTGGAGTAGGCCATCCTTAAGAAGGAAAATGTTAACTTAATCAGTTTTTTGTGGTGGAGCCTGAATAGGTACAGTCTGTAGAACAAATGTCTTCCATTTTAGTGCAAGGCAATGTTTTAGTTGACAAAATTTTTTAGCAATATTTGTCTTTTCAATTGAGGTTATTTTATGGCAAACAAAACAATCCAAGTACTAGATGTCCCTTTATAGAACATTTTGCCAGAGGAATATCTTAAGACACCAGGATTATCACTGAAGCCAAACTACCAACTAGAGCCCAGATAGCTCAGTTGGTAGAGCATCAGACTTTTAATCTGAGGGACCATGGTCCAGGCCGCTGTTTCGGCAGGCAAGGACAATCCTACCTTTTGATAACACTTTAAGTACTTTGAGCAATCTCATTATACAAAGAGCACACAGTTTCTTGAGAGAAACATATTGTAGGAGGAAAAGCTTTAGGAACCAGGATTGTCACTACAGCCAACAAAACAACTAGAGCCCAGATAGCTCAGTTGGTAGAGCATCAGCCTTTAAATCTGACGGTCCAAGTTTAATTCCCTGTTTGGAAGAGCAAGAACAATCCACAGTTTCTTAAAAGTAAAGTATAGTAGGAGATGGCCATCCTTAAGAAAGAAAATGTTCACTTAAACAGTATTTGTGGTAGAGTCTGGATAGGTCAGTCTGTAGAGCAAATGTCTTCCATTTCAGTTCAAGGCAATGTTTTAGTTGACAAAAAAATTTTGCAATATTTGTCTTTTCAATTGGGGTTGTTTTATGGCAAACACAACAATCCAAGAACTAGATGTCTCTTTATAGAACATTTTGCCAGAGGAATATCTTAAGACACCAGGATTATCACTGAAGCCAAACTACCAACTAGAGTTCAGATGGCATTGTCAGTAGAGCATAAGACTTTACATCTGAGGGTCAAGGGTCCAGGTCCCTGTTTGAGAGGGCAATAACAATCCTATCTTTTGATAACACTTTAAGTACTTTTAGCAATCTCATCATACAAAGTACACACAGTTTCTTGAGAGAAACACATTGTAGGAGGAATATTTTTAGGAACCAGGATTATCACTAAATCCAAAATGCATTCAAGAGCCCAGATAGCTCAGTCAGTAGAGCATAAGACTTTTAATCTGATGGTCCAGGGTTCAAGTCCCTGTTTGGGCGGGAGAGAACAAACCTACCTTTTGATAACACTTTAAGTACTAATAGCAATCTCATTATACAAGAAGCTCTCTGCCAGAGGATAATCTTTAGAAACCAGGATTATCAGTTAAGACAACACACCAACTAGAGCCCTGATAGCTCATTTGGTAGAGCATCAGACTTTAAATATGAGGGTCCAAGTTTAATTCCCTGCTTGGAAGAGCAAGAACAATCCACAGTTTCTCAAAGGAAACACACTGTAGGAGGTGGCCATCCTTAAGAAGGAAAATGTTAACTTAATCAGTTTTTTGTGGTGGAGCCTGAATAGGTACAGTCTGTAGAACAAATGTCTTCCATTTTAGTGCAAGGCAATGTTTTAGTTGACAAAAATTTTTAGCAATATTTGTCTTTTCAATTGAGGTTATTTTATGGCAAACAAAACAATCCAAGTACTAGATGTCCCTTTATAGAACATTTTGCCAGAGGAATATCTTAAGACACCAGGATTATCCCTGAAGCCAAACTACCAACTAGAGCCCAGATAGCTCAGTCGGTAGAGCATCAGACTTTTAATCTGAGGGACCATGGTCCAGACCGCAGTTTCGGCAGGCAAGGACAATCCTTCCATTTGATAACACTTTAAGTACTTTTAGCAATCTCATCATACAAAGTACACGCAGTTTCTTGAGAGAAACACATTGTAGGAGGAATATTTTTAGGGACCAGGAATATCACTAAATCCAAGTGATAATTCAAGAGCCCAGATAGCTCAGTCAGTAGAGCATAAGACTTTTAATCTGACGGTCCAAGTTTAATTCCCTGTTTGGAAGAGCAAGAACAATCCACAGTTTCTTAAAAGTAAAGTATAGTAGGAGATGGCCATCCTTAAGAAGGAAAATGTTCACTTAAACAGTATTTGTGGTAGAGTCTGGATAGGTCAGTCTGTAGAGCAAATGTCTTCCATTTCAGTTCAAGGCAATGTTTTAGTTTACAAAAAATTTTTGCAATTTTTGTCTTTTTAATTGGGGTTGTTTTATGGCAAACACAACAATCCAAGAACTAGATGTCCCTTTATAGAACATTTTGCCAGAGGAATATCTTAAGACACCAGGATTATCACTGAAGCCAAACTACCAACTAGAGTTCAGATGGCATTGTCAGTAGAGCATAAGACTTTAAATCTGAGGGTCAAGGGTCCAGGTCCCTGTTTGAGAGGGCAATAACAATCCTATCCTTTGATAACACTTTAAGTACTTTTAGCAATCTCATCATACAAAGTACACGCAGTTTCTTGAGAGAAACACATTGTAGGAGGAACATTTTTAGGAACCAGGATTATCACTAAATCCAAAATGCATTCAAGAGCCCAGATTGCTCAGTCAGTAGAGCATAAGACTTTTAATCTATCGGTCCAGTGTTCAAGTCCTTGTTTGGGCGGGGGAGAACAATTCTACCTTATGATAACAATTTAAGTACTTTTAGCAGTCTCATCGTACAAAAAGCTTTTTGCTAGAGGATAATCTTTAGAAACCAGGATTATCACTACAGGAACCAGGATTATTACTAAATCCAAAATGCGTTCAAGAGCCCAGATTGCTCAGTCAGTAGAGCATAAGACTTTTAATCTAATGGTCCAGTGTTCAAGTCCTTGTTTGGGCGGGGGAGAACAATTCTACCTTATGATAACAAATTAAGTACTTTTAGCAGTCTCATCATACAAAAAGCTTTAGAAAAGCATAGAAAAGAAAAGCATAGAGCATCAGACTTTAAATCTGAGGGTCGAGGTTTCAAGTCCCTATTTAGAAGAGCAAGAACAATCCACAGTTTCTCAAAGGAAACACACTGTAGGAGGTGGCCATCCTTAAGAAGGAAAATGTTAACATAATCATTTTTTTGTGGTGGAGCCTGAATAGGTACAGTCTGTAGAACAAATGTCTTCCATTTTAGTGCAAGGCAATGTTTTAGTTGACAAAATTTTTTAGCAATATTTGTCTTTTCAATTGAGGTTATTTTATGGCAAACAAAACAATCCAAGTACTAGATGTCCCTTTATAGAACATTTTGCTAGATGAATATCTTAAGACACCAGGATTATCACTGAAGCCAAAGTACCAACTAGAGCCCAGATAGCTCAGTCGGTAGAGCATCAGACTTTTAATCTAATGGTCCAGTGTTCAAGTCCTTGTTTGGGCAGTGGAGAACAATTCTACCTTATGATAACAATGTAAGTACTTTTAGCAGTCTCATCATACAAAAAGCTTTTTGCCAGAGGATAATCTTTAGGAACCAGGATTATCACTAAATCCAAAGTGCATTCAAGAGCCCAGATAGCTCAGTCGGTAGAGCATCAGACTTTTAATCTGAGGGTCCAGGGTTCAAGTCCCTGTTTGGGCGGGTAAGAACAAACTGACCTTTTGATAACACTTTAAGTACTTTTAGCAGTCTCATCATCCAAAAAGCTTTTTGCCAGAGGATAATCTTAGAAACCAGGATTATCACTACAGCCAACAAAACAACTAGAGCCCAGATAGCTCAGTCGGTAGAGCATCAGACTTTTAATCTGAGGGTCCAGGGTTCAAGTCCCTGTTTGGGCAGGTAAGAACAAACCTTCCTTTTGATAACACTTTAAGTACTTATAGCAATCTCATTATACAAGAAGCTCTCTGCCAGAGGATAATCTTTAGAAACCAGGATTATCAGTTAAGACAACACACCAACTAGAGCCCAGATAGCTCAGTTGGTAGAGCATCAGACTTTAAATATGAGGGTCCAAGTTTAATTTCCTGTTTGTAAGAGCAAGAACAATCCACAGTTTCTTAAAAGAAAAGTATTGTAGGAGGTGGCCATCCTTAAGAAGGAAAATGTTCACTTAAACAGTATTTGTGGTAGAGTCTGGATAAGTCAGTCTGTAGAGCAAATGTCTTCCATTTCAGTTCAAGCCAATGTTTTAGTTTACAAAAATTTTTTGCAATTTTTGTCTTTTTAACTGGGGTTGTTTTATGGTAAACACAACAATCCAAGAACTAGATGTCCCTTTATAGAACATTTTGCCAGAGGAATATCTTAAGACACCAGGATTATCACTGAAGCCAAACTACCAACTAGAGTTCAGATGGCATTGTCAGTAGAGCATAAGACTTTAAATCTGAGGGTCAAGGGTCCAGGTCCCTGTTTGAGAGGGAAATAACAAGCCTATCTTTTGATAACACTTTAAGTACTTTTAGCAATCTCATCATACAAAGTACATGCAGTTTCTTGAGAGAAACACATTGTAGGAGGAATATTTTTAGGAACCAGGATTATCACTAAATCCAAAGTGCATTCAAGAGCCCAGATAGCTCAGTCGGTAGAGCATCAGACTTTTAATCTGAGGGTCCAGGGTTCAAGTCCCTGTTTGGGCGGGTAAGAACAAACTGTCCTTTTGATAACACTTTAAGTACTTTTAGCAATCTCATCATACAAAGTACACTCAGTTTCTTGAGAGAAACACATTGTAGGAGGAATATTTTTAGGAACCAGGATTATCACTAAATCCAAAATGCATTCAAGAGCCCAGATAGCTCAGTCAGTAGAGCATAAGACTTTTAATCTGATGGTCCAGGCTTCAAGTCCTTGTTTGGGCGGCATAGAACAATTCTACCTTATGATAACACTTTAAGTACTTTTAGCAGTCTCATCATCCAAAAAGCTTTTTGCCAGAGGATAATCTTAGAAACCAGGGTTATCACTGCAGCCAACACACCAACTAGAGCCCAGATAGCTCAGTTGGTAGAGCATCAGACTTTAAATCTGAGGGTCGAGGTTTGAAGTCCCTTGTTTAGAAGAGCAAGAACTATCCACAGTTTCTCAAAGGAAACACACTGTAGGAGGTGGCCATCCTTAAGAAGGAAAATGTTAACTTAATCATTTTTTTTGTGGTGGAGCCTGAATAGGTACAGTCTGTAGAACAAATGTCTTCCATTTTAGTGCAAGGCAATGTTTTAGTTGACAAAAATTTTTAGCAATATTTGTCTTTTCAATTGAGGTTATTTTATGGCAAACAAAACAATCCAAGTACTAGATGTCCCTTTATAGAACATTTTGCCAGAGGAATATCTTAAGACACCAGGATTATCACTGAAGCCAAACTACCAGCTAGAGCCCAGATAGCTCAGTCAGTAGAGCATAAGACTTTAAATCTGAGGGACCATGGTCCAGACCGCAGTTTCGGCAGGCAAGGACAATCCTTCCATTTGTTAACACTTTAAGTACTTTTAGCAATCTCATCATACAAAGTACACACAGTTTCTTGAGAGAAACACATTGTAAGAGGAATATTTTTAAGAACCAGGATTATCACTAAATCCAAAATGCATTCAAGAGCCCAGATAGCTCAGTCAGTAGAGCATAAGACTTTTAATCTAATGGTCCAGGGTTCAAGTCCTTGTTTGGGCAGGGGAGAACAATTCTACCTTATGATAACAATATAAGTACTTTTAGCAGTCTCATCGTACAAAAAGCTTTTTGCCAGAGGATAATCTTTAGAAACCAGGGTTATCACTACAGCCAACACAACAACTAGAGCCCAGATAGCTCAGTCGGTAGAGCATCAGACTTTTAATCTGAGGGTCCAGTGTTCAAGTCCCTGTTTGGGCGGGTAAGAACAAACCTACCTTTTGATAACACTTTAAGTACTTATAGCAATCTCATTATACAAGAAGCTCTCTGCCAGAGGATAATCTTTAGAAACCAGGATTATCAGTTAAGACAACACACCAACTAGAGCCTAGATAGCTCAGTTGGTAGAGCATCAGACTTTAAATATGAGGGTCCAAGTTTAATTCCCTGTTTGAAAGAGCAAGAACAATCCGCAGTTTCTTATAAGTAAAGTATTGTAGGAGGTGGCCATCCTTAAGAAGGAAAATGTTCACTTAAACAGTATTTGTGGTAGAGTCTGGATAGGTCAGTCTGTAGAGTTCAAGGCAATGTTTTAGTTTACAAAAAATTTTTGCAATTTTTGTCTTTTTAATTGGGGTTGTTTTATGGCAAACACAACAATCCAAGAACTAGATGTCCCTTTATAGAACATTTTGCCAGAGGAATATCCTAAGACACCAGGATTATCACTGAAGCCAAACTACCAACTAGAGTTCAGATGGCATTGTCAGTAGAGCATAAGACTTTAAATCTGAGGGTCAAGGGTCCAGGTCCCTGTTTGAGAGGGCAATAACAATCTTATCTTTTGATAACACTTTAAGTACTTTTAGCAATCTCATCATACAAAGTACACGCAGTTTCTTGAGAGAAACACATTGTAGGAGGAATATTTTTAGGAACCAGGAGTATCACTAAATCCAAAGTGCATTCAAGAGCCCAGATAGCTCAGTCGGTAGAGCATCAGACTTTTAATCTGAGGGTCCAGGGTTCAAGTCCCTGTTTGGGCGGGTAAGAACAAACTGGCCTTTTGATAACACTTTAAGTACTTTTAGCAGTCTCATCATCCAAAAAGCTTTTTGCCAGAGGATAATCTTAGAAACCAGGGTGATCACTACAGCCAACACACCAACTAGAGCCCAGATAGCTCAGTTGGTAGAGCATCAGACTTTAAATCTGAGGGTCGAGGTTTCAAGTCCCTATTTAGAAGAGCAAGAACAATCCACAGTCTCTAAAAGGAAACACACTGTTGGCGTAGGCCATCCTTAAGAAGGAAAATGTTAACTTAATCAGCTTTTTGTGGTGGAGCCTGAATAGGTACAGTCTGTAGCACAAATGTCTTCCATTTTAGTGCAAGGCAATGTTTTAGTTGACAAAAAATTTTAGCAATATTTGTCTTTTCAATTGAGGTTATTTTATGGCAAACAAAACAATCCAAGTACTAGATGTCCCTTTATAGAACATTTTGCCAGAGGAATATCTTAAGACACCAGGATTATCACTGAAGCCAAACTACCAACTAGAGCCCAGATAGCACAGTCTGTAGAGCATCAGACTTTTAATCTGAGGGACCATGGTCCAGACCGCAGTTTCAGCAGGCAAGGACAATCCTTCCATTTGATAACACTTTAAGTACTTTTAGCAATCTCATCATACAAAGTACACACAGTTTCTTGAGAGAAACACATTGTAGGAGGAATATCTTTAGGAACCAGGATTATCACTAAATCCAAAATGCATTCAAGAGCCCAGATAGCTCAGTCAGTAGAGCATAAGACTTTTAATCTAAGGGTCCAGGGTTCAAGTCCTTGTTTGGGCAGGGGAGAACAATTCTACCTTATGATAACACTTTAAGTACTTTTAGCAATCTCATCATACAAAGTACACACAGTTTCTTGAGAGAAACACATTGTAGGAGGAATATTTTTAGGAACCAGGATTATCACTAAATCCAAAGTGCATTCAAGAGCCCAGATAGCTCAGTCGGTAGAGCATCAGACTTTTAATCTGAGGGTCCAGGGTTCAAGTCCCTGTTTGGGCGGGTAAGAACAAACTGACCTTTTGATAACACTTTAAGTACTTTTAGCAGTCTCATCATCCAAAAGGCTTTTTGCCAGAGGATAATCTTAGAAACCAGGGTGATCACTACAGCCAACACACCAACTAGAGCCCAGATAGCTCAGTTGGTAGAGCATCAGACTTTAAATCTGAGGGTCGAGGTTTCAAGGCCCTATTTAGAAGAGCAAGAACAATCCACAGTCTCTAAAAGGAAACACACTGTTGGAGTAGGCCATCCTTAAGAAGGAAAATGTTAACTTAATCAGTTTTTTTGTGGTGGAGCCTGAATAGGTACAGTCTGTAGAACAAATGTCTTCCATTTTAGTGCAAGGCAATGTTTTAGTTGACAAAAAATTTTAGCAATATTTGTCTTTTCAATTGAGGTTATTTTATGGCAAACAAAACAATCCAAGTACTAGATGTCCCTTTATAGAACATTTTGCCAGAGGAATATCTTAAGACACCAGGATTATCACTGAAGCCAAACTACCAACTAGAGGCCAGATAGCTCAGTCTGTAGAGCATCAGACTTTTAATCTGAGGGACCATGGTCCAGACCGCAGTTTCGGCAGGCAAGGACAATCCTTCCATTTGGTAACACTTTAAGTACTTTTAGCAATCTCATCATACAAAGTACACACAGTTTCTTGAGAGAAACACATTGTAGGAGGAATATTTTTAGGAACCAGGATTATCACTAAATCCAAAATGCATTCAAGATCCCAGATAGCTCAGACAGTAGAGCATAAGACTTTTAATCTAATGGTCCAGGGTTCAAGTCCTTGTTTGGGCAGGGGAGAACAATTCTACCTTATGATAACAATTTAAGTACTTTTAGCAGTCTCATCGTACAAAAAGCTTTTTGCCAGAGGATAATCTTTAGAAACCAGGATTATCACTACAGCCAATAAAACAACTAGAGCCCAGATAGCTCAGTCGGTAGAGCATCAGACTTTTAATCTGCGGGTCCAGGGTTCAAGTCCCTGTTTGGGCGGGTAAGAACAAACCTACCTTTTGATAACACTTTAAGTACTTATAGCAATCTCATTATACAAGAAGCTCTCTGCCAGAGGATAATCTTTAGAAACCAGGATTATCAGTTAAGACAACACACCAACTAGAGCCTAGATAGCCCAGTTGGTAGAGCATCAGACTTTAAATATGAGGGTCCAAGTTTAATTCCCTGTTTGGAAGAGCAAGAACAATCCGCTGTTTCTTATAAGTAAAGTATTGTAGGAGGTGGCCATCCTTAAGAAGGAAAATGTTCACTTAAACAGTATTTGTGGTAGAGTCTGGATAGGTCAGTCTGTAGAGCAAATGTCTTCCATTTCAGTTCAAGGCAATGTTTTAGTTTACAAAATTTTTTTGCAATTTTTGTCTTTTTAACAATTCTACCTTATGATAACAATTTAAGTACTTTTAGCAGTCTCATCGTACAAAAAGCATTTTGCCAGAGGAATATCTTAGACACCAGGATTATCACTGAAGCCAAACTACAACTAGAGCCCAGATAGCTCAGTCGGTAGAGCATCAGACTTTTAATCTGAGGGTCCAGGGTTCAAGTCCCTGTTTGAGAGGGCAATAACAAACCTACCTTTTGATAACACTTTAAGTACTTATAGCAATCTCATTATACAAGAAGCTCTCTGCCCGAGGATAATCTTTAGAAACCAGGATTATCAGTTAAGACAACACACCAACTAGAGCCAAGATAGCTCAGTTGGTAGAGCATCAGACTTTAAATATGAGGGTCCAAGTTTAATTCCCTGTTTGGAAGAGCAAGAACAATCAGCAGTTTCTTATAAGTAAAGTATTGTAGGAGGTGGCCATCCTTAAGAAGGAAAATGTTCACTTAAACAGTATTTGTGGTAGAGTCTGGATAGGGCAGTCTGTAGAGCAATCTGTAGAGCATTGTCTTTCAAGTTCAGTTCAAGGCAATGTTTTAGTTTACAAAAAATTTTTTGTTTTGTTTTTTAGTCTTTTTAGGGGGTTGTTTTATGGCAAACACAACAATCCAAGAACTAGATGTCCCTTTATAGAACATTTTGCCAGAGGAATATCTTAAGACACCAGGATTATCACTGAAGCCAAACTACCAACTAGAGTTCAGATGGCATTGTCAGTAGAGCATAAGACTTTAAATCTGAGGGACAAGGGTCCAGGTCCCTGTTTGAGAGGTCAATAACAATCCTATCTTTTGATAACACTTTAAGTACTTTTAGCAATCTCATCATACAAAGTACACGCAGTTTCTTGAGAGTAACATATTGTAGGAGGAAAATTTTTAGGAACCAGGAATATCACTAAATCCAAAATGCATTCAAGAGCCCAGATTGCTCAGGCAGTAGAGCATAAGACTTTTAATCTAATGGTCCAGTGTTCAAGTCCTTGTTTGGGCAGGGGAGAACAATTCTACCTTATGATAACAATTTAAGTACTTTTAGCAGTCTCATCATACAAAAAGCTTTTTGCCAGAGGATAATCTTTAGAAACCAGGATTATCACTACAGCCAACAAAACATTTAGCGCCCAGATAGCTCAGTTGGTAGAGCATCAGACTTTTAATCTGAGGGTCCAGGGTTCAAGTCAGTGTTTGGGCGGGTAAGAACAAACCTACCTTTTGACAACACTTTAAGTACTTATAGCAATCTCATTATACAAGAAGCTCTCTGCCAGAGGATAATCTTTAGAAACCTGGATTATCAGTTAAGACAACACACCAAGTTGGTAGAGCATCAGACTTTAAATATGAGGGTCCAAGTTTAATTCCCTGTTTGGAAGAGCAAGAACAATCCGCAGTTTCTTATAAGTAAAGTATTGTAGGAGGTGGCCATCCTTAAGAAGGAAAATGTTCACTTAAACAGTATTTGTGGTAGAGTCTGGATAGGTCAGTCTGTAGAGCAAATGTCTTCCATTTCAGTTCAAGGCAATGTTTTAGTTTACAAAAAAATTTTGCAATTTTTGTCTTTTTAATTGGGGTTGTTTTATGGCAAACACAACAATCCAAGAACTAGATGTCCCTTTATAGAACATTTTGCCAGAGGAATATCTTAAGACACCAGGATTATCACTGAAGCCAAACTACCAACTAGAGTTCAGATGGCATTGTCAGTAGAGCATAAGACTTTAAATCTGAGGGTCAAGGGTCCAGGTCCCTGTTTGAGAGGGCAATAACCATCCTATCTTTTGATAACACTTTAAGTACTTTTAGCAATCTCATCATACAAAGTACACGCAGTTTCTTGAGAGAAACACATTGTAGGAGGAATATTTTTAGGAACCAGGATTATCACTAAATCCAAAGTGCATTCAAGAGCCCAGATAGCTCAGTCGGTAGAGCATCAGACTTTTAATCTGAGGGTCCAGGGTTCAAGTCCCTGTTTGGGCGGGTAAGAACAAACTGACCTTTTGATAACACTTTAAGTACTTTTAGCAGTCTCATCATCCAAAAAGCTTTTTGCCAGAGGATAATCTTAGAAACCAGGGTTATCACTACAGCCAACACACCAACTAGAGCCCAGATAGCTCAGTTGGTAGAGCATCAGACTTTAAATCTGAGGGTCGAGGTTTGAAGTCCCTTGTTTAGAAGAGCAAGAACTATCCACAGTTTCTCAAAGGAAACACACTGTAGGAGGAGGCCATCCTTAAGAAGGAAAATGTTAACTTAATCAGTTTTTTGTTTTGGAGCCTGAATAGGTACAGTCTGTAGAACAAATGTCTTCCATTTTAGTGCAAGGCAATGTTTTAGTTGACAAAATTTTTTAGCAATATTTGTCTTTTCAATTGAGGTTATTTTATGGCAAACAAAACAATCCAAGTACTAGATGTCCCTTTATAGAACATTTTGCCAGAGGAATATCTTAAGACACCAGGGTTATCACTGAAGCCAAACAACCAACTAGAGCCCAGATAGCTCAGTCGGTAGAGCATCAGACTTTTAATCTGAGGGACCATGGTCCAGGCCGCTGTTTCGGCAGGCAAGGACAATCCTACCTTTTGATAACACTTTAAGTACTTTGAGCAATCTCATTATACAAAGAGCACACAGTTTCTTGAGAGAAACATATTGTATGAGGAAAATTTTTAGGAACCAGGATTGTCACTACAGCCAACAAAACAACTAGAGCCCAGATAGCTCAGTTGGTAGAGCATCAGCCTTTAAATCTGACGGTCCAAGTTTAATTCCCTGTTTGGAAGAGCAAGAACAATCCACCGTTTCTTAAAAGTAAAGTATAGTAGGAGATGGCCATCCTTAAGAAGGAAAATGTTCACTTAAACAGTATTTGTCGTAGAGTCTGGATAGGTCAGTCTGTAGAGCAAATGTCTTCCATTTCAGTTCAAGGCAATGTTTTAGTTGACAAACAAATTTTGCAATATTTGTCTTTTCAATTGGGGTTGTTTTATGGCAAACACAACAATCCAAGAACTAGATGTCCCTTTATAGAACATTTTGCCAGAGGAATATCTTAAGACACCAGGATTATCACTGAAGCCAAACTACCAACTAGAGTTCAGATGGCATTGTCAGTAGAGCATAAGACTTTAAATCTGAGGGTCAAGGGTCCAGGTCCCTGTTTGAGAGGGCAATAACAATCCTATCTTTTGATAACACTTTAAGTACTTTTAGCAATCTCATCATACAAAGTACACGCAGTTTCTTGAGAGAAACACATTGTAGGAGGAATATTTTTAGGAACCAGGATTATTACTAAATCCAAAATGCGTTCAAGAGCCCAGATTGCTCAGTCAGTAGAGCATAAGACTTTTAATCTAATGGTCCAGTGTTCAAGTCCTTGTTTGGGCGGGGGAGAACAATTCTACCTTATGATAACAATTTAAGTACTTTTAGCAGTCTCATCATACAAAAAGCTTTTTGCCAGAGGATAATCTTTAAAAACCAGGATTATCACTACAGCCAACAAAACAACTAGAGCCCAGATTGCTCAGTCGGTAGAGCATCAGACTTTTAATCTGAGGGTCCAGGGTTCAAGTCCCTGTTTGGGCGGGTAAGAACAAACCTACCTTTTGATAACACTTTAAGTATTTATAGCAATCTCATCATACAAGAATATCGCTGCCAGAGGATAATCTTTAGAAACCAGGATTATCAGTTAAGACAACACACCAACTAGAGCCCAGATAGCTCAGTTGTTAGAGCATCAGACTTTAAATATGAGGGTCCAAGTTTAATTCCCTGTTTGGAAGAGCAATAACAATCCGCAGTTTCTTATAAGTAAAGTATTGTAGGAGGTGGCCATCCTTAAGAAGGAAAATGTTCACTTAAACATTATTTGTGGTAGAGTCTGGATAGGTCAGTTTGTAGAGCAAATGTCTTCCATTTCAGTTCAAGGCAATGTTTTAGTTTACAAAAAATTTTTGCAATATTTGTCTTTTTAATTGGGGTTGTTTT